>JARHVA010000313.1:1525000-2115000 GCA_037957365.1 Torreya grandis | reverse complement strand
ATCCATCTTCCCTATCAATATCGAGTTTCCTTCCCTACATATTTCACTATAGGATCTCATTGATGACAATGAGTATCGAGTTGCCCACATGCAAGAGCTAGAAATCTTAGATGAAAAATGACTAGATACTTTAAATCACTTCAAATCATATCAAAATTAACTATGCCATAATTATTACAAATGAATATTAGATCCCAAGATTTTGAGTTTGATTACCTAGTGATAAAAAAATCAAAGAAACACCAATGCAAACCAAAAAAAAGTTAAATTTGAGCCCAATTGGTTAGTCCCTATTTAACCCTAAAAATCTAGATTAGGGAATCTAGGGTTTAATGGGATAGAGATAGCCTAAGGTACAAGGGTGATAAACTATCTCTATAGTAGGCTAATTAGATGTTAAACTCAGATATAACATATGTTAAATTCATTAAATTAAGATAGGCTAAAATAGTAAGTACAACTATGCTAGATATAGAAATGATAAAGAAATAATGTACTTAGTTGGTTTTGATACTAATAAAATTATAGATATGGAACATGTAAAAATTAGACTTGAATAAGGTTTTAGAATAGTCACCAAATTTTGGATTAAGTTCCTTTGGAAGCATGGACACTAGCATCAGCCTTGGATGGTTACATCAATGCTACTATTTTAACCTTATGCATGTCTCCTATTTGGAATACCTACTAGAAAAGGATGTGACTATGTGGATGCTTATACATTTTTATTCTCCTTTTCTCTAGTTTATTCATATCTTGGTCATGAACTATCATTCCTCATGAAATTGAAAAACCTTAATTATTCATCTTCATAGTGACCTTGGGGGAAAATATATTAGTGGGCATAGAGTTTTGATCTAACCCAAAATACCCCTATGTCAATAAATATTTTATACATATCCAATACATATAAAAAGTCCTCAAACTAATGTATTTCTCCCCTATGTTTTGTCTTGTATGTGAATCATGCAATATGTGGAAATCAAGTACAATAGTGACCTAACTTGTAAATTGGCAAATATATCTCTTGAGCTACTCCTTCAGTACTTTAGAACTATATATTTGATGTCCAGATGATTGACATGGATATATGATAAAATAGGGAAGCTTTGATCACTTGAGTGCTTGATTGAATTCCTTTTTTATTATGCCCAATAAGTAGGTAAGATGTTTCTAGGTGAAAAATGAATAAGGTTTGATCTTGTATTTATATCAATCCCTTCAAAGAAGTAAATCACTTTAAATCACTTAGGTAGACCATTAGGATAAATTTCATTTAAAAATTGGATTACTTTAGGGTATTGGACACTTACATTGGAGTAAAACACCTACATTGACATAGGTGTCTACTAGGATGTTAGTGTCCAAGGAATAGGAAAGTAGGTACAGGATCTAAACTTATAAAGGTGGAAGATAAGTATGTTTTAAGAATTCTAGGAAAGATAGTAGGTCTACGTCATCAACATAAGACTATTCAGACTAAGATATAAGCCAAGGGCCACAAAATAGATCATATTTGAGACTTATAAAAGTGGGAAAGGTTCATAACTGAGAGGAATAACCAATGTTTGAGCTTTCCAAGTGTGAAGGACTAAGGTGTTATATAATCCATAAATATCATCTATAGTTACCTATATCATAATAGATGAGTATGGATAATGTCCCTATATATTATCTATAGAGGATGGGTGATATCTATATGAGCCCATGAACATCATGCATCTTAAGCATTTTTCTACTTGGCACATCAAAACATTGTTTATAAGTACCCCTATGCTTAGGAGTAGGTCCACATACTTCCATGTCTTTCCATCTAATATAGATCCCTTTCTCATTTTTACCTTTGTGTTGATTTATAGGTATTAAAGGTACAACATATTTGACATGAGCATAATATTATAATATCTTTATATCAGGACATCAAAATACCACATGGGTAATTTCCCTAACTTTTAGTCCATAAAGAGCTTCTTTTGACCCCATCTATTTGTCCACCCTTCAGATCCTTTATTATTTTCCATGTCTATTTATAGATTTATTTTTTCATTTTCTATTATCCCTTATACCTACATATAAAAAACCCCCTTGAATATACATATTCCAAAAAATCTCTAAATGTCAAAAAATACCAAAATCCCTACACATCAAAAAATTTCAAAAAATCCCAAATACATCATAAAATCTATTAGTGTAAAAGGTTTCACTTCATGTTTGGCACCTTTTTTGGGTCTTTTTCTCACTTTCTAATGTGAAAAGGGTTATTACTCTAAATGTTTCCATCACTTAGACCTTTTCACACTTACTTGAGCTTACTTCGGAGTTTTTTCTTTTATCCCACATTTCGTGTGTTATTAGTCTCTTAGGTGGTATATCCTATACACACACACACACACAAACACTTACCTCTTACTCTCATTTTAGATATATAAAATCATTTTAAGGCTTTATATTAGCATTCATATTGAATAGAATATACTTTATTCTATCAATTTTGGTTTCCTTGCTATGCTTTCCTTTCACTCATTTTGATTCTTGGGTGGCTTTTTAGCCAAATCTTACATGGTACCAGAGTGGTTGTGAGTTATAGGATAGGTTTCTAAGATATCTAGGAATGAAGATCTATTAATTTATATAGAAAATGAGTATGTTATTCTCTTGCATCTTCGTATAATCTAGAAAATTAGAATGTTATGACAGAAGTATCAGATTTGGTGGGGCTTTCTTTATCTACTTGCCAGTTACAGGTGATTTTTGAAGCGTCTTGGAGCAAATTTATAGCTTGCCACTACAATATGATCATCTAAGAAATATAGTATATCTCCTAATTTTTCTCCAATTGAACACTAGAGGATCCATCTATAGGTATTTTTATAGTGGCTCTACATGAATTTGGAGAAGTTTAAAGCAAATTTGAAGGGTTTTTTATCAAATACATTATTTTAACCTTCAAGAGTAAATACAAGTTTTTCATTACATTTAGGGTGTATGAAAAATACATATATAGATTTTATTTTGTCCTATTTGGAAATTTAAATCCATATCTATCATTTATCAATGTAGTTATAAGTTTTTATATCAAAAATATGTTTATTCTTATTCACACAGATCTCTAACTGTAATTAATCACTCAAAATAATTTATGGGTTTTATGCATCTCATTCTTAGCTTTCAAAAACATTTTAAATTTTTAAATTTTCTGATTAAATAATAATTTATTATATTTTTACTAAATATTATTTAGGAAAAATATTGGCAGTGCCACCCCCACCAAATTTGGTATCTCTTTTGGTAGATCTGCCAAATCTGGCGGTTCACTAAGTCTAGAAACAAGTTTAGTCAAAAAATAATTTAGTTATCAGCAACTAAATATGGTGGTGACCCTAAAATTAGTGGTAGTTATACCAAATTTTCTAGTTGACATCATGCTGACATTAGAATATTTTTTTTGAATTTTGACCAATTTCAGCATTGTAGGCTTTTGAATTTATAGTTCAACTTCAAAGGCTCATATCTCAAGTATATGAACTCATTTTTTAGCATAAATTTTTTTGATTTTAGGTATAATTTCACACTCTTCACATTGGTGTGATCATATTTTTCTCATCTTATCCCAATTTTATAGAAAATTAGTTTTCTCATCAAATCTAGTAGATAGTCATAATTTTTTTACCTTCAAAGGCTTGTAACTTTCACATAAAACCTCAAATTAGGGTGATTCATTTTTTACAAGTGCATAATTTTTTTATTTCTACAAGTTAGCATCATTTTGAATTTATATTTCTATAATTTTACTATACTTTTATTTTTGGGGTCCATCTTGGAGTTTGTAAAACTCTAAAAAAACTAACTCCAACAATGTAAATCGTTATTTTCTAGGGAAATTCTTGATTGAGTGAATAATGGGGGTGTCTCTTGTGATTATGCATTTGAGTTTATTATTTTATTTTCCTTCACATATGGGTAATCTTAATTTTCCTTTGTTAACTCCATACAATTATTTAACTTGGAAATAGAATGCATGGAATGCCTTGATGACTCTGGGGTATACACCCTATGTTGAGGCAACAGTTCTTAAACCTCCTAATGCTAAGGAAAAATTTTTATGGATGATTGAAAACACTAAATCACTTTTATTTTTAATTTTTTGTCTTTAGATATACTATTTCATATTGAATCATGTACAAGTGCCAAAGAAGCATGAGACAAATTGAAGGCACTCTATGGTAAAACTAATGAAGCTAGAGGCTATCAAATTAATAAGGAATTGATGAGTCTTGATCCAAAAAACTTTGATAACATTAAATAATATGTTACAAATTTTAATGACCTAAAATCATAAATCAAATATTGTGGCATTGATAAAAAATACATTCAATTGATCTATAATACAATGAATAAATTAGGTCTCAAATACGGAGCCTTTGTTTCTAGTTTTCATACTCATAAGTTGACTATGGGATATACTGATGTGATGCCTTAATTTGACACATTTTTAGAATTTTTATGCATAAAAAATGCAATATTCTCACCATGGGTCTCCTAAAGACATCATAGTCTCGAGCTTTATTTTTTAGTCAACCAAATGATAAAAATAGTTAGGTAGATCTGACAAGAAATAGAAACACTCCAACCATAAACCACAAACAAATCAAGAATAGTCCTCCTCTACCTAAAATATAGATTCCAAATCCTCTTCATCAAAGGAGAACTCATACAAGAAGGAATGACCAATTTCTGCTTACTACAAAAAGGTTGGTCACTATGAGAATCAGTGTCATGTGAAGAAAATTAATGAACTCACTCATCTTCTCAAGAAGAAGAATATCAATTTTCCTTCCTCATCTACACCATAGTATCCAACTCCTTCAAAATAAAGAAAAGGTAAAATATTTGTACTTATTTCTTTATCATATTCTTTCAAGCAGTGGATTCTTGACTTAGGTGCTTCACATCACATGGATTCTAATCAAGATCAATTTTCTTTGTTGAAGCCATGTCTTGTGCCACATATTCTCATTGGTGATGACTCTTCAATGGAATTAATTAAGAAGGGATCATTAGAAGTTAATAATGTTATATTTGAATATGTTCTTTTTGTGACTAAATTATTAGCCAACCTCCTTTCTATTTATCAAATCACCCATCTTGGGAATGGTAGAAAGGTTGAATTCACTCTAAATTCTATTATCATCAAGGATCTTGAAGATAATTCTCTACTTATAGCTAGAAAGGCTGATCATCATTCTCATCTCTATGCTTTATCTCACTTTATGATTGATGGACCTTCTACTACATTACTCACTCATTCAGATTCAATGAGCAAACTATGGCATGAGCAATTTGGCCATCTCAATTACTGCTACGTTTATAATCTTAGCAAATAGGATATGGTCACAAGTCTTCCACAGATTAGTTTTTCAGATTTCATTTCTTAGATTTTTTCCTTAGGAAAGCATCTTGAGGATAAATTTGACAAAGGGAAGGGTTAGAGGGATTCAGTAGTCTTTGAGCTAGTTCACAATGATATTTTGGGTCTATTTACAACCGTATCCTTTAACAAGGCCCATTATGTGCTCACATTCATTGATGATTTTTTTAGGTTCACATTGGTCTACTTTTTTTGATAGAAAAGTGAAGTCTTTGTTCAATTTATGGAATTTAAGGCTCATGTAGAGAAATAGTCTAGAAAGTTTGTCAACATTATCCACTCATAAAATGGGAGAGAATATGTGGACCAATGCTTTGAGAAATATTGCACTCTTGAAGGGATTAATATTCAACATTCTATTGTCTATATACCTCATCAAAATGGTGTTACAAAATGAAAAAATATATCTCTAAAAAATATGGTTGGTTGCTTGATCCATGCTCATTCCCTTCCTCCATAATATTGGGTCAAAGCCATCAACTATGTTACACACATCTAGAATAGGGTTCCTCATAAGGCCTTGAAGTGCATCACTCCCTTTTGATCCTGGTGTAGTCACAAACTTTTTATGAAACATTTTAAAGTATTTAGTTGTTCTACTTTGGCTAACAAACCTTCAAATAAATGTAGATATTTATAACCTCAAATTTAACATTACATCTTTTTTATATATCTAGATGGTTTCAAAGGATACAGACTCTTAGATCCTAACATTCATGAGATCTTTAATGAGTGTAGTGTTCCTTTTTAATAAATCTCTCCTATCTCATCTTCTCTTACTCTTTGTTCCTCCACCATGGGCTCATATGATAGTGATACAGAGGACATTCTATTAGTTTCTTCTATCCACATGGATTATCATGAGGTTATACCTCCACATTCACCAGGTGCCCCTTTAGAGGTTGAATATTCTCCTTCATCCCTTTCTACTTATATTCCTTATTAGTCTTGGAAAACTCTCCATTCTACCAACACTCTTGTTTGGGATCCTTATGATACTTGAAAGACATAGTCACAGCACCAAGAACTCCCATATTCTTACATTGCCACATGTTTTGATCCATAATATTTTCAAGAAAATTCATGTATTTCTAAATGGGATTTAGCTATGGAGGAAGATTATAACTCATTGATTCATAATAACACTTGGGAGCTTATTCCACTTCCTAAGAGAAGAAAATTAATTTGATGTAAGTGGATCAATAGAATAAAATTTGTATTGGATGGATCAGTTGATAGGTTCAAAGCATGGCTTATCACCAAAGGTTTATCTCAAGTTCTTGGTATTGAATACACTGAGACTTTTGCCCCCATTACCAAGATGAACTCCATTCATTTGATACTTGCCATTGTTATAGCTCATGATTGGGTTGTACATCAAATGGATGTGAAGAGTGTCTTTCTTCATGGGGATGTATAGGAAGATATTTACATGGATCCACCACTAGGATTCATTCAAGACTCTTCTTTGGTGTGTAAATTATGTAAGTCTATACATGGACTCAAACAAGCCCCTCAAGATTATTATGTCAATATGGACTCCTTTCTTCTCTCCATTAGATTCTCATGGTGTTACTCAAATCCAAATGTATACATTATTCAATAGGATAACTCTCACCAAATTATTTTCCTTTATGTTGATGACATGATTCTTATCGAGAGAACCTCATCCATCATTAGCAATATCAAATATGCCTTACACAAATGGTTTTCCATGACTGACTTGGGCCCATTACACTATTTTCTCAGGATCAAGATCTCTCAATCCTATTTTAGGATTATACTTGCTTAGCCTAAGTATGCTCTTGATCTATTTTCTCAATTTCAAATTGTTGATTGTAAGCCTACATTAACTCCCTTTCTATTTAGAGTCAAGCTTGAAGTGAAGTGTTCCACTCTTCTTGTTGATGGCACTTTGTATCATCAACTCATTGATAGCCTCATCTACCTAACTCACACTCACCCTCATATTTATTTTATAGTTTTCGTAGTGTCACTCTTTATGTAGGATCCTCATGAGCTTCATTAGAAAATAGCCAAATGCATACATCATTATATCTAAGGCACTCATAAACATAGGATTCATTATAAAATAGGTATTGGACTAAACTTGGATGGATACATATATTTTTATTGGGATGGAGATCTTGATGATCATAAGTCCATCTATGGATATATCTTCTATCTTGGTTCTAGACCGATTTGTTGGTAGAGTAAAAAAAACATGATATTATTCTCTCCTTGAATGAGGCTAAGTATTGATGGGTTGTAAATACATCTACTAAGGTTATTTGGCTTCATAATATCTTAACTAATTTTAGATTCACTATTCCTTGACCAACTATTAACTATTATTATAACTAGAGTGTGACCCAAATCTTGAATAACTCAATTCATCATCAATAGACCAAGCACATTGAGATCTATATGCACTTTCTTTGAGAGTTGATACAGGAAAAGGTCATTGACTCATATTATTGTCTAACAGTGTAGTAGATTATAGATATCTTCACCAAACCCTTACCAAGAACAAATATCTCCATCTTTGAAATCTCTTAGGGGTACAGGTTATCGAGACTCATTCTTATTTTCTTTTATAGTATTTTCCCCCAAGTTGCACTTAAGGGGAGGAGTGTTAGTGTAAAATGTTTCTCTTCATGTTTGGTACCTTTTATGGTATTTTTCTCACTTGTTAGTGTGAAAAGGGTTATTCCCCTAACTAATTCCATCACTTAGACCTTTTCACACTTACTTGAGCTTACTCTAGGGTTTTTTATTTTATCTCACATTTCATGTGTTATTCATCTCTTACATGTTATATCATATATATACTCACCTCTTGCTCTCATTTTAGATATAGAGAAGTAGGTGAATACTTTGTATTTGTTAGGGTGTGGAGCTAAAAGCTTCAACTATTTGCAAACATGAAGAAACAAGAGGTTGCTAAAGATCCAGAAGTACCAGCATCGGTAGCATGATCGACGTCAGTCAGATGCAGTGCAGAAGGCAACCGGCGACGGTAGCTAGTCAGCTGACGTCGACAGAACTAGGCAAGCAGGGACCGGCATCGATCGCCTGTGCGTTCCAAAACTGCTATTGACAAATAGTCAGTTAAGTGAAGCGAGTGTTTGCATGTTAAATGACTAATTATAGTCATGAGCTACGTGTCTAATTATTGTAGTTAGAGTTTTATTTTTTGTATGCATGGGATCCTATTTAAAGACCCATGAGGCATGTATTGTAATTATCAAGAAGGCAAGTAAAAGCATTGAAGCAAGCAAGGTCAAGGAGATCTATAGGTGTAAGGTCAAGGAGATCAGCTGAAGCATTTAAGGAGGGGATAATAACTCAGGCTGTAGAGTTGTTGTGTTGAGCAAGAGAGAGAGAGAAGAAGTTCTTAAGGTGTGGCAAGCCTTTAAGGTGGAGGAAGAAGTGGCATCTTCCTTATTGTATTTTCTTCTAGTAATATTTAATACAAGAGTATGTATTGTCTCTCAAATTCTTTGTTGTCTCAAGTTTCTAGTTACTTTATCATTCTGGTATAATTCTGTGTCTAATTTCTTATAAGAAAGTAATCAATTGTGCTTCTGTTGGATAAGGGCTTCCTAACAGTTGGTATCAGAGCTACGGTTTGCAAGGAGCAGGTTATTATTTTTTATTACAGGTCATTCACAGGGTTTTCTGATTGAGTGGGAGTTCAGCAATGGCAGAAGAAAGTAAGCTATGAATGGAGAAGTTTAACGGCAAGAATTATCAACATTGGAGGATGTAGATAGAGGATTATCTGTATTAGAAGGATCTGTACTTACCATTGGGTGGGGTTGCATGCAAGCCCATAGATATGAAGGATGAAGAATGGAGTGTTCTTGATCGAAAGGCTCTCAATTCCATAAGGTTGAGCCTTGCATCATCTGTGATTTCCAACTTGTCACAGTGTAAGACAACGAAAGAGTTGATAAAATCCTTGGCAAATTTATATGAAAAGCCCTCGGCTTCTAATAAGGTATATCTTATGAAGCAGTTATTTACTTTGCAAAAGTAGGAAGGTGGATCGGTACATACTCATCTCAGTGATTTCCATGGTTTGGTAAACCAATTAGCTTCAGTCAATATTGTTTTTGATGATGAGGTAAAGGCTCTCTTGATTTTATGTTCTTTGCCTGAAAGTTGGGACAATTTGGTTATGGCAGTAAGTAATTTTGCATCTGCTTCTAAAATCTTAAAAGTTGATGATGTTGTGAGTGTGATCTTGAATGAGGAAATACGCAGGAGAAGCACAGGGGAATCATCAGGGAATGCTCTAAGTGCAGAAAGTAGGGGAAGACAAAGGGAGAAGGTTGAGCAAGGGAAATCAAGGTCGGGAAGGAGATTCGAATCCAAAGGTATTACCTACTGGTTTTGTGGAAAGAAAGGACACACAAAGAAGGAGTGTTGGTTGAGAGATAAAGAGAATCAACATGCAGGTATTGAAGAAGCAAAGGATGCAAATATTATGGTACAAGATGCTCTCATACCTTCTTTGGATAGTCAGGTAGGATCATGGATTTTAGATTCTGGTTCATCTTTTCATGCATCCCAAAACAAAGATTTGTTCCATGAGTATGAACAGGGAGACTTTGGAGTGCTTTATTTAGGGGATGGTACGCCTTGTTAGATAGTTGGCAAAGGGAAAGTGCAGCTGAGATTGTAGATTGACAACACATGGGTGTTGAAGGAGGTCATGCATGTCCCAATTCTGAAGCAGAGTTTGATTTGTGTAGGAAGGTTGGGTGATGAGGGATGCACAATAACCCTCACAGTGGATTCTTGGAAGGTTACCAAGGGCGCACTTGTTCTAGCAAGAGGTAAGAAAGTAGATACTCTTTATCTATCTACTTGTATTGCTGATTCTACTTTTGGTTTATCTACTTCAGCTGTAGATTTGAAGATGTGGCTTAATAGGCTTGGTCACATGAATAAGAAGGGAATGGACGTTCTTGGTTTAAAAGGTATGTGTTTAGATTCGAAAAGCATAGATAGAGTTCATTGCAAAAAAAGGAAATTTGATGCTTTTGATAGGAACAAAGAAGCCTTGGTGTTTATGGAGGAGATGAAGGACAGAGATCAGTCACAGGGGCTGATTAATTCTGAGTAGGGCAGTATGGACAGAGGTTTGATCCAAGATGAGCTCATGGATGAAGAATTTGTCACTTATAGGAACACACAAACACCGATGTTGGTCACTTGGAACTGACGTCGGTCAGCTAGATACTGACATCAGTCATGTGCAGACCAGTAGGGTCGATAGGTCGAGCAAGAGAAGTCTGACATTGGTCAGTAGGACCGATATCGGCAGGGGGGACACTGGCGTCAGCCAGGGAAATGACATCAGTAGTCAGGGTCAGTGTAGGGAACCAACATCGGTCGGGAGCAGACTGGGAGATGGCCGAGATAGGTCACTAGAACGGATGTTGGGTGGATAGCAAGCTGTCAAGGAGTCTCAAACACCCATATGGAGGTCAAAAATGGTAAGTGAACCTCATATTCATTGTTCACCTTCTTTATATTGCTTACTGATGGTCAAGAACTAGGAAGATGGAAGAAGCAATGCCGGTAGAATCTAGAAATAGTGGGAGCTTGGCATGGATGAGGAGTGTGAGTCCTTAGAGAAGAACCAAATAGGTATTTGTTGGTAGAGTTGTCAGCTAGAAGAAAGCACTGGATAGAGGGATGGATTCCCATGTTAGAGAAGAGAGTGGTTGGACACGTGAGACAAAAGGCTATGGTATATGGTCTTGATTAGGTTGTAGAACAATGGAGGTTTGACCATTGTATTTTATCTTTACTAGGTTGGATAATATTAGCTACATTATCCTGTTACTATATTGTGTTACTTGTTGTAGGGTTTCATAAACAGGGAGTTTTTGAGCTAAGGGTAGAGTTGGTTCAGAAGTATGTCATGAAAAATTTTGGAGCAGCAAAATTCTTTTGGCATAAGTGATAGGTATGGCATCACAAGTTTGTGTGGTGGTTGGTCTTCAAGAGTGACTTTGAAGAGGGATACAGAGCCAAGGGAACAAAATAGATGGTGTACAGGTACAGGTACAGTAGCAGCTATTTATCTCTAAGTGGGAGATTGTTAAGGTGTAGAGCTAAAAGCTTCAACTATTTGCAGACATGAAGAAACAATAGGTTGCTAAAGATCTAGAAGTACCGGCGTCGGCAGCATGACCGACGTCGGTCAGATGTAGTGCAGAAGGCAACCGGCGACGATAGCTAGTCGGCTGACATCGGCAGAACCAGGCAAGCAGGGACTGGCGTCGGTCGCCTGTGCATTCCAGAATTGCTGTTGATGAATAGTCAGTTAAGTGAAGCGAGTGTTTTCATGTTAAATGACTAATTATAGTCACGAGCTGCGTGTCTAATTATTGTAGTTAGAGTTCTATTTTTTGTATGCATGGGATCCTATTTAAAGACCCATGAGGCATGTATTGTAATTATCAAAAAGGCAAGTAAAAGAATTAAAGCAAGCAAGGTCAAGGAGATCTACAAGTGTAAGGTCAAGGAGATCAGCTGAAGCATTCAAGGAGGGGATAATAACTCAGGCTATAGAGTTGTTGTGTTGAGAGAGAGAGAGAGAGAAGAAGGTCTTGAGGTGTGCAAGCCTTTAAGGTGGAGGAAGAAGTGGCATCTTCCTTATTGTATTTTCTTCTAGTAATATTTAATACAAGAGTGTGTATTGTCTCTAAAATTCTTTGTTGTCTCAAGTTTCTAGTTACTTTATCATTTTGGTATAATTCTGTGTCTAATTGCTTATAAGAAAGTAATCAATTGTGCTTCCGTTGGATAAGGGGTTCCTAACAGTATTAACATTCATATTGAATATAATATAGTTTATTTTATCAATTTTAGTTTCCTTACTATGCTTTCCTTTCACTCATTTTGATTCTTAGGTGTCTTTTCAGTTAAATCTTACCAAATCTATAAATCCCTAAAAATTTATAAAATCAAAAAAGAGATATAAAGCCACAAAATCATTTTTTTATATTTACCCATCATGTTAAAATTCAAATTCCATCTTTGATACATTTTGGACCAAATCATTGTCAGTTTAATGGAACCCATCATTCCCAATTTCACTCCCTCACATGCCATTTTTTAGGTCATGTCTTTCATATATTAATTACATTTACTAACATCATCCATATCCTCTTCCCTAAGGGGATAACTACATTAGCCTAAGATCCACATCGATTATGTAAGCAATGCTTAGTTACATGGGGTTTTTAAGGTCAAATTATCCATTCTTATAAAATAATATGTGTACCTATATCAAAAAATGTGTTGATTTCAAGAATAATGGTAATTAGATTCACAATCCATCACAAACCTTATAGAAAATATCAACTCCTTATCCATTCTCAATGTGGTGACTCCATCTCATAGGGAAGATAAATCCCACCTAATCTAATGGTCATAAACACATCCAATTATTTCCAAATATCTTAAAAAGTGGGTTAAGGTTGTTCCTCTCACTTATGTAACTAGGAAACATATATCAAAGTTCATCCTCAATCATATCATTTTACATTATAGCATCCCCATTGTTATCATTTCTAATAACAATAAATACTTCAAAAATAAGGATTTCAAGGCCCTCTATATTCAATTCCATATATGTTATAGATGGTCCATTCCTTATTATACTCAAGGTAATAAGAAAGTTGAGGCATCTAATAAAATTGTTGTCAAAATCCTTAACAATATTGTTAATGATGTTGGCCAATACTAGCACTTGCATATTTTTCTTGCCTTATGGGCTTATCACACCAACATATATACACCCATAAGTGTAAAATCATATTCCATGGTGTTCAAATTAGAAGACATCCCTCCTAGTAATCCCAATTTATTTTTCCTATTTATTTCACTACATGATCTCATTAATGATGAGGATATTTTTGCCATGGTGGTTGAGATAATCGAGATAACATATAGGGTGTTTGGGTGAGATCTAACAATTAGAGATTTTTAGGCACATGTATCAACTATAAATGCTCATTTTTCCATTATATCATTAAATTTATCATGATTTATTATATAATTATACATTATTGATGGATAAGTGTAGATCTTACATGTTGAGAGAGATATTTCATAAGGTGCATTGGCTTCACAAGGATTGGGGAAGTTGGACACACATTTGGTGTGAGCTAGCAAAGAGGTTTAGTGTTGAGGTATGTTCCTATTATTTGTGTAATTAAGGTTATCATTGACATAAAAAGTGTTAAAATTTAATTGATGTCCCATAGGTGCTCTTGTGAATATGCATGGTAAGTTTTCTTGATGAATTAAGCATGATCTAGTAGGTCTTTGTGTTCTTCATAAGATCTTGGCACAATGTTATGTTTTCACAAGCTTATGAGTAGTGTTTAATTTAAAAAGATCGTATGAAAGAGAGTGATTTTTTGTATTTACATGCTTGTTGTGATAAGGTCATTATTAACCAAGTTCATAAGAACAAGTTTTTGTGCACATCATATATTGAGAATCTTAGTCTTGTCTTGATATAGCCATGAAGTATTGTAAGGCATGGAAATGATGACATTGATATGTATGAGATTGAAAATTTTAAAATAATTGATATAACATGTGATAATGTGTTTTAAGATGTGAATAAGGTTGAAAGTGCATCTACAGTGGTAAGAAGGTCAAGTTTGAGGCTTAGTCCTTACATGAGAAACCTAGTGTGATGGAACAAGCTTGGTAGTATATTGAGATGAACAGTGTGGCACCCATGTGAAGAAGGTCATCAAATTTTGAGCTTGGTATGATTTCATATGAAATTTGGATGAGTTTTTTATATCATTTCAATATTTTTCCAAGTTTTTTCAATATCTACGCATAGCTGGTAGATCAAAGACCTAACATGCATAAAGACCTAGTATAGCCAAATAAAGGGTCAAGTTGAGTTTTCAAGGTAATAGAGAACATGTGAGCATGAAATAAGTTTTTAAAAGTTAAATAAATAATTTTTATGAATTTTTAATTCCTTATTTAAATTATAAAGTAATAAAACAAGTTTTGAGGTCTCTTATATATGTAAAATGAAGGTTTTCAAGCTTGAGAAGGAACTGTTGATGCTCACTAGCACGTGTAAAATTTGCATGGTATCCTAATTATTTTAGGAGATATGGGGAAGTTTCATGGATTAAATCTCAAATTATACATTTTAATTTGAGGGGAAATACTTTATGAACATTTGTTAACACAATAACTGGTTTAAAACCCTCTCAAGACCCTCATAGTGACCTGATTGGTGAGATCTTACTAGAAATGGACAAGAATACATTTTTAAGGAAATTTTTATGTTTTTATTTTGTATATTAATCCATAATTAATATCCATGTGGTATTTTTTTAGGTTAGTGAGTGGAAGATACATAAACATGCTTGTTTTTTAAGAATTTGATGCTACAGGTAGGGTTGGCCAAGTCAATATTGCATAATAGATGGAGGTTTAAGGTAAATAATTTTTATTGATGTCCATGGTGTTAATTTTATTATTTATATCTTACATTTTAACCATTTTTATCATCCAAATTGATCTATCACTAAACTGGAAAATAGTGAGAAAAATCAGGCAAGAATGAGAAAGTGTTTAAGGATTGGTTGTAGAGGATTAGGGATGACTCCAATTTTTTGGGGTATTTTTTAAATACATATAACTAATTTTCCCTTGGTTTAAATTTTTTTTTATGATATTTAAGATAGTGAAGGAGTAGAGTTCAAAATTTGGTCTATAATTTCCACTTTTGCTATTTGATTGATATATATATATATATATATATATATATATATATATTAGTGTTTTAAATTACTATAATGTTTTATTAGGATCATAAAAATTATTTTTAAGTTAATTTAAGTTTCCCCACATGTGTTAAGAGTCATGATCACCACGACTAGTTCTTAGGACATTTTGACTATTTTAGGTGTTTCAGATGAAGTGAAGAGTGTGAGACTATTTTAATAAATTTGTTACATAAAATGAACTTAATTTTTTTTTTTATACCTAAATTACCTATTCATAATTTATTTAAGGTGGACATATAGGTTAATAATTTATAATGTGGAAGCCAAAATGGTTTATCATACTGTGTAAGGTCTGTGAGAGAGTGGTTTGAGAGATTGGTTTGTAAGATAAATAGTTTTCACTAGAGTTTAAGATATCACTATTTTAATATTATATATATATATATATATATATACCATAGAGGATATATTAATGTGCATTATATGTCTTGGAATCACTCTTACAAGTGTTAAAGATAAACTTCTACATGACAATGTTTTTTTAAGCTTTAGACAGTTTTAGTAATCATCTTGCAAAGATGAGTTGGAGGTGTTTTAACAATATTTGAAGAATATATTATATATTATGATCTTTTATAAGTCTAAAATTTTCATTTTAATGTATTTTTATTCATGATAAGTTCCAATATAGTTATTATAATCCAAAATTTCTTGACTATGTTTTGGTAGAATAAAGTGAGCCTCTTGTAGAAGTGTTTGTGTGTGCTTGGAGTTTGAGTGAAAGTGTATAATAGACATGGTGGTGACCATGAGATCATGGATACTATATTAATTTTATTTTAACATATGGTTGTTTGGAAAAGTTTATTTTATGCTTCTATTTTTTAAGATAGACTTTTAGATAGTGAGAAGGACTAATGGTAGCTAGGCCTAATAGCATGGTTCAAGGAGTGAGTTAGACTTAAAAGTGGTGTGGACACATTTATATGATATAAATGGTCTATTTTAGACATATTTGATTTTTTTAAATCATTTTAAGATACTCAAGATGGTCTAATAGGTCAATTTGGTAATTTGTGCTTAAGACAAACCTAAATGTATTAGGTCTCCTTTAGGCCTAATGGAGGTTTTGGCTCTTAAAGGGTATGACCGACATATGGATTGATTTTATAAAAAATTTAAAAAAAAATTATACCTATTAAAAGTATAATTAAATTTTTTAAATGATATTTCTTGACCAACATGGGTAAGATCAAGTGTTGAGTATATAACCAAGGCCTAATTGGCCTATTTGAGTGAGTTAGAGATGTGAATAGAAGTGAATAAAATATATCATTTGAGGAGAAGAGGTAGGTAATATAGACCTTAATTAATAGGTATATTATTATTTATGAACATAAAATATAAATTCTACAAGTAGATGAAAAGGTCAATTAACATAATGAGCCTAAAAGAGGCATGTTGAGCAAGAAAGCATAAAAGGCTATTTGAGAAGGGTAAAATATTGAAGTTAGTTAAATAAGGTGAGAGAATATCAGTAGATTAATAATTATTATTATTTATGTGTATTACATAGAGTGGATTTTATGATAAATAATATATAATATTTGAATAAGAGGTCACCATCAGTTGAGAGAGCAACAAGGTGTCTTGAGGTGATCAAACTTGTCTTGGCTAGGTTTGTGTTTAGTCAAGAAGGGAGTTGGAGCTACCTTGAAGGTTGGAGCTTACATAAGTGTATTTTAAGTGTCTAGGTTGTTTCTAAGTCACTTAGGGGACTGGATCCTACTTTCAAATTTGAGCTTGCTAAAGGACTAGTTGGGTTGGTGTTTAACTAGTGAGGGTTAGTACTCCTTTTGGGGTTGGTACCTCACTAAATATTGTTTCATTGATTATAATACAATAGTCTAAGTGGTGTGATAGTGGTTTTTATCCCCCATGAGAGATTCACACATATATTTTGTGTTCATTTATTGATATCTTTCTTCATGCTTATGTGATTTCTCTTCTATACATTGTTATATCTCTATGCTAGTTTGAATGGTTAAAGAATGATGAATGGGATTGAATGAAATGTTTTCACACTGATCCAGCCCCCCCCCTTCTTAATGGTTGTAATTCCAATAATTAGTATCAGATATAGTATTTTAGGTGAGGCCTAATAGCCTACAAGTGATCCTAAGGAGCACAAATAATGGTGATGATAATGTGCATCTTGTTTGCAGTGATGATCTATCAAATAATGATGGTATTGATAGAGTTGTATATAGAGAAGAATGATGTCAATATGATGCCTGATCAAAACTAAAACCAAGGTGAGTTATGTGTTACTATAGGATATTATTTAAAATTGAAATAATGTCAAAGGTACTATTTGGTAGCTCATAAGGACTATGTAGAAGTTAATTCAAAGATCAAACCCAAGATTGACAATCCAGAAAGACTCTGAAGACATATTAAGAGAAAGGTATAGGTTAATGAATCAAGGTGTCTTATATAATATTTATTTATACCTAATAAATAAGGTATGTTTAAGCTTGTGTTTCCATAAATATGTTATGAGTTGATCATCAAGCTAAAAGAGATGAGTTGAGTTTATGAAGCTATCATAGAAGAGAAAAAGTTTTGTTAGAAACTTGAGTATGTTGTTAAGACCTAATTGAGGTCTATTTTAGCATTCATGATGTATAAAGTTATGAATGTATATATCTTTGATTATATTTGTATGGTGTTTAAATCATATATACATTAAGGTATTAATATCCAATTGAGGAGTTCATTAGAATCATGAGTGCACATATTATTGAAAGATCTAAGAAGATGATTGTAACCTATGGGGCATGATCAATAGTTTACATGATAATTTTGGGTGATGATGTAGTTTTTTGAATCATATGACATGACTAGCATGAATAAGGTTTTCAAAATTCCATGAAGAGCTAGTAAATATAAGATAATTGTAGATTTGGTTGCTTTGAGTCATTACCATGTGAAGTCCTTGTTAGAGATTCTAAAGTACAAATTGATCATAATTTGATAATATTTGATAGAGGTATATCATAAATATTTAATTCTCATAGATCTAATTAGAATATTACGACATAAAACTCATTCTGAACTAGTCTGAGCTATGATGGGTTGAGAAACATAAGATTATTCTTTGAAACAATGTTATTATTTGCAGATAGGCCTAATATGTGTAGGTCTCTATAAGATCTAATTAAAGATGGTTACAAGAACATGTTTTTTCAAAGGAATTCCTTCTTTAGGTATTACTAGATATCAAACAATAATAATGATGTTAATGAAGGCCTATGTTTTTTTGAACAAACTTAAAAGGATATTAGTAATGTGCACATAATATGAGATCAAAGGGGAAGATCCTGACCTTGTTTGGAAGAAGTTTGAGTTAAGTAAAATCTGATGTGGTCATGTTTTAAAAATTATACAATGGAAAATATTGAGGATATATGAGTAATAAAGAAAATATATTTGAGATACAGGTTTACCTATCAAAGCCTAGGGCTTGTGATAATAATGAAGTCAAGGGAAGATCATGTATTACTTTAGGAGATATCTAAGCAGGTAGTCATCAAGATCAGGGCTAAGGATCAAGTATTAAGGTATGAAGATATGGATGGATTTAGGTGAAGATCAAGAGCATGATGATAAGGGAGGTTTTTTGATGATATGAGGAGTATATGGAGTTGTTTGAAGACCTAGTTGGTTGAGGTGACCTGTTAAAGGTGCTATCAGCTTATTCAAGCCCTAATGACTTGAGGAGTCTATTTGAAGATATGTGGAACTTTAATTAGGTATTAAAATGAGTTATATATTTTTTGAAAATAGTGGTTTGTGGTTTCAAAGGACATGATCTAGCTGGAGCATGGAATTAAGGGGAACTAACTCAGGTCTCTTGAGAAGCTTAAAGAGAAGTATGCATGAACAAAGGGGGAGATTGATAGCTCTCTAAATGGTTAGGAACAAATATAAATATTACTATTAGTTATGACCTTTATCATTAATTTCAAAGGGGGAGAAATACTATATTGGGAGAAAGACTAGACTAGAGAGATGATAATGGTCTATTATGTTAGATTATTTTCCATCAATGATAAATGTAGAGATTCTTGAGGTATGTTCTTATTGGTGTGTTTGTGGAATTAATGTTTTAATTGATGTAAAAATTGGTTAAATTTCATTGATGACCTATATTTGATATTTTGAAGATACATGGTAAGTATTCTTGATGACTTAAGCATGATTTAGTAGGTCTTTGTGTTATGCATAAGATCTTAGCACAAGGTTGTGTTTTGACAAGCTTATGAGAAGTGTTTGATTTGAAGATATCATTTGAAAGAGAGTGATTTTTTCTATTTAAATTCTTTTTGTGATAAGTTCATTATTTACCAAGTTAATGAGAACAAGTCTATGTGCACATCATATATTGATAAGCCTAGGCTTGTCTTGATATCAGCATGAAGCATTGTAAAGCATCGTGATGATGACATTGATATGTATGAGCTTGAAATTATTAAAATAATTGATAAAAACATGTTATAAGGTGTTTTAAAATGTGAATAAGGTTGAAATTTCATCTGTAGAGGTAGTAAAGTCAAGTTTGAGGCTTTGTCCTTACATGAGAAACCTAGTGTGATGGAACAGGGTTGGTAGCATATTGAGATGAATAGTGTGAGACCTATGTGAAGAAATTTGTAAAATCATGTGATTTATATGATGTAATATTACATTTGGATGAGGTTTTTAGATCATTGAAATATGTTTTAAATTATTTTCAATATCTAAACATAACTGGTAGATCAAAGACCTAATGTGCATAAAGTTCTAATGTGGCCAAATGAAGGGTCAATTTAAGTTTTCAAGGTAATAAATCACATGTGATCATGTAATAATGTTTGAAAATGTTTATAAAGAATTTTTATTAAGTTTTAGTTCTTCAATTGAAGTAAAAATCAAGAAAACAAGTTTTGAGGTCTCTTGTATATGCAAAATGAAGGTTTCCAAACTCAAGAAGGAACTGTTGATGCTCATTGGCATGTGTAAACTTTGCATGGCGTACTAAGTTTTTTAGGAGAAATTGGGAAGGTTAATATATTACATATCCAATCATTATTTTATAATTTTAGGGTAAATATTGTATGAACAATCGCTAACACTAGAACTGGTCTAAAACCCTCTCAAAACCCTCACAGTGACCCTCTTAAAGAGATATTGATAGAAATGGACCAAAATGATTTCATAAGGAAATTTTGATGTTTTTATCTTGTAGAGGAATCCATCAAGCATCTCCAAGTGGTAGTGGTTTGTCAGGGTAGTGAGTGGAAGGTACATAAATATTCTTATTTCTAAAGAATTTAATGCTACAAGCAGGGTTGACCAGGTCAAGATTATGCAATGGATGGTGGTTGAAGTTAAATAATTGTTATTAATGTCCATGGTGTTACTTGTAATATTTATATAATATATTTCAACCATTTTTCTCATCTAAATTGACCTATCGCTAAACTGGTAAATAATGAAAATAGTGAGAAAATGAGGCAAGAATGAGAAAGTGTTTAGGGATTGGTTATAGAGGATTAGGGATGAATCCAATTGTTTTGGGTCTTTTATAAATACCTATACCTAATTTTACCTTGGTTTATAATTTTTTTTTATGATCATACACAATCAAGAAAGTGTTCACAAGATGTCCTGTCTAAGTGAGTTAAGACAGTGAAAGAGCAAATTTCAAAATTTGGTCTATAATTTCCCCTTTTTCTATTATACATACATACATATATATATATATATATATATATATATATATATATATATATATGTGTGTGTGTGTATATATATATATATATATATATATATATATGTATATATATATATATGTATATATATATATATGTATATATATATATATATGTATATATATATATATATGTATATATATATATATATATGTATATATATATATATATATGTATATATATATGTATATATATATATATATATGTATATATATATATATGTATATATATATATATGTATGTATTAGTGTTTTAAATTTTAAAATTTTGTCTAAGGATAATTAAATTTATTTTAATTTCATGTAATTTTACCCACAGGTGTTAAGAGAGATGATCACCATGACTGGTTCTTAAGATAGTTTGATTGTTTCAGGTGTGCTAGGTGAAGTAAAGAATGTGAGACTCTTTTACTGAATTTTTTGCATAAAATTCACTTTAAATTATTTTTAAATACCTAAATTGTATATCCATACTTGATTTAAGGTGGAGAGACAGGTTAATAATTTTTAATATGGAAGCCAAAATGGCATATCAGACTATGTAAGGTCTATGAGAAAGTGGTTTGAGATATTAGTCTATAATACCAATGGTTGTCACTAGGTTTGAGATATAAATATTGGAGGATTATATAGATACCATATATTATATATTAATGTTAATTACATGTATTTTAATCACTCTTACAAGTGTTAAAGATAAACTTATACATGACTGTGCTTTTTGAAGCTACAAGTAGTATGAGTAATCATCTTATAAAAATGAGTTGGAGATGTTTTGTTAATATTTTAAGAATATATTGAATATTATTATGTTATATGAGTCAAAAAATTTCATGGTAATGTATTTTTATTCATGATAATCTCCAGTACAATTATTAAGAGCCAAAATTTCTTGATTATGTTTTGGCAGTTTTAGGTAGAATAAAGTGAGCCTGTTGCAAAAGTGTTTTTATGTGCTTGGAGATTGAGTGAAGGTATATAATGGACATGGTGGTGACCATGAGGTCATTTATAATATATTAATTTTATTTAGTCATATTTTTTTATAAAATTTGATTGTATGCTTTTGTTTTGTAAGATAACCTTTCAGACAGTGAGAAGAACTAATGCTAACTAGGCCTAATAGCGTGGTTCAAGGAGTGAGTTGGAATTATAGGTGGTTTGAACCCATGTATATTTTATAAATGGTATATTTGAGATGTATGTGAATTTTTTAAAGTGTTTTAATATACTCAATATTAAATAAGAGGTCAGTTTGATAATGTGTGCTTAAGATAGACTTAATTGTATTAGGTCTTCTTTAAGCTTAATGGAGGTTTTGGCTCTTAAGGGGTGTGACTAACCTATGGATTGGTTGTATCACTTTTTTGAATAATTTTTGTACCTATTCCAAGGATAATTTAAGTATGTAATGTATATTTTCCAACCCATATGGGTAATATTAAGTGTTGAGTATCTAAGTAAGGCCTAATTGGCCTATTTGAGTGAGTTAGAGATGTGAATAAAAGTCAATGAAAGAGCTCATTTGAGGAGAAAAGGTAGGTCATGTAGACATTTAAAAATAGGTATAGTATCACTCATGAATACCCATTAGAGATTATATAGGTATATTAAAATTTCAGTTGACCTAATGAGCCTAGAAGAGGCATGTTGATCAATGAAGCGTAGGAGGATGTTTGAGAAGGGTAAAATATTGAATTGAGTTGAATGAAGTGAGAGACCATAAATATTTTCATGATAAGTGTGTTATAGTTGTATGATATATATTTTATTTCATGATATATAAGATATAATAGTTGAATAAGAGTTCACCATTAGTTTAAAGAGCAACAAGGTGTCTTGAGGTGATCAAGCTTGTCTTGGTGGGGTTGGTGCTTAGTCAAGAAGGGAGTTAGAATTGCCTTGAAATTTTGATCTTGTATAAGTATCCTTAAATTTATTGGGTTGGTTCTAAGTCACTTAGTGGTTTGGATCCTCCTTACAAGTTGGAGCTTGATAAAGGACTAGTTGGGTTGGTACTCCTTGTGGGGTTGGTGCCTTACTAAATGTTGTTTCATTACTTATAAGACAGTAGTCCAAGTGGTGTGATAATGGGTTTTATCCCCCATGAGGCTTTCCCACATAGCTTTGGCTCTCATGTGTTTATATCTTGATTCATGCTTATGTTATTTCTCTTCTATGCATTGTTATATATCTATGCTAGTTTGAATGGTTAAATAATGATGAATACAATTGAATGAAATGTTTGCACATTGATTCACCGTGAATTCTAGTGGTTATGATTCCAACACTTAGTATTATCAATTTTTATATGAGGAGGTATTAATTTCATGATAGATATAACCTATATATTCATAGATTAGCTAGACTAAAGGATATTTTTCACAAACTAGGACCTTGATCGGATCATTAGAGGCACCTACTAGGAGAGATGCACCTTCAAATGGGTAGATCAACTCATGAGCCTCTAATGTGATTTTGACATCATATATATGATTTTTTATGTACATGTTAACATGATTGATTTATAGGTATAGTTTTATGATGTATACATGGGAATTTTATATATTTATGTGTGTATGTATGTATGTATTTATGTATGTATATAACAAATCCAAACATTAGTTACCCATTAATTGACACAACCATTCTATACAAACTTCTTCATTTAATAATAATTCTAAGAATGATAATGTATAACAAGAATAAAAAATAATATAGACATAAATCTATATACACAAATTATAACATTGTATAGGTTCATATAAAAATTTAATATAGTATCTACATGTATCCAAAATATGTTATAATGACATAATAAATGGGCCATACAACATTAAAAAGGGACTATATTGGCATATAAATTGGATTATATATGCATACAAAATGAGCCATATAGGTATACAAAATAAATTTTGCCTACAACTAGCCCTAGCACTACAAGTATCTCTCTTGTTGTTTATTCCCTCCAAATAAATTGTGCCTCATAACCTTATATGTAGAACCAAGGGTGTTAGATGTCAGAATACAAAGAGAGGCTCTCCTCTCAAATAGTAAAGGATCAAATGTCTGTAACGCAACATTGGAAGATGATTGTATTTACATAACATAAAATTTTTAAAATGATGTTTAGTAAATGATAGATTTTCTAGGATTAAAATTTTGTAGTAGGGTGATTTTGTATTCACCTCATGCCACCTAAATGGATTCCTATGGTTGGATGACCTCGAATATATAAATTAAATTATAGTGAATAGTTTGGATCATACATATAGGGTTATATATGTGAATATAAATATAAATATGATATAAACTATCATTACTTGAAGTTAAAACAAGATAATTTCTACGTGTTCTCCCCTGTCTATGTCTTTGAATCAGTTGATGCTATGGATAAACTAGACATCGGGTCATGAATAAAACATCAACAAAATATTGATGTGATCCAAGTAAGGTATGCATAATATCTATCATCATTTTTATAATAAATAAATTAAATATTTCAATTATAAATAAATAAAAAAGAAAACTTATTTTAAGATAAATTTAAATTATTCCATCTACATAGAGAGAGGATAAAAAAATATTTTACTAAATTTGGGAAACTATAGGTTTAGTTTCCTAAATAGTAAAGGGGTCTAGATTAAGGGGGAAATTAGTAAATAAATGGACATTAATTTAACCTACTCATTTATTGAATTTGGAAGTTCTTGATTGATTTCTAAAAATAGCAAACAAGGGGATAGAGAGTAAAACTTAGTTGATTATAGCCTAAGACAGAGGAGACAAAGGCTACAAATTATTGATATGGCTGGGCAGAATATCAAAAATAGGATCTATAAGTCTATTCTTTACCTAGATAGGATCACTAAAAATGGGACACCTAGAGGTCCATCACTATAGTCCAATTTTTAGATTTGAAATCCTTAGTGTCTAATATTTTTGAACTTTCTAGGTTATGTTCATCTACTCTAGGAGATTCTGTGAATGAAATATCGAGTCCTCATTGATCACAAATATCTATGTGCAATTAATTTAGTCTTCAAGGATCCTAGTTCCTCTTCATTCTTGATAGGTGATCTCAAATCCAACTAGAAAAAGGGGTTAGTGTATAATATGCACTAAACATTTGATCACACCCCATGTGTGGGCACGCTCCCTACATACCAATACTCTAAAGAAGGATTAAGGCCAATGTAGTTCTCCTAATTTGAATGAGTATTGTGAAATTCTATGTATGTAATGCAAGTGTATGTGAATTTTAGAAATCTTGAGATGACATGTGACTAGTGAATGAGCTTGAATAGGCTATAAATAATAGTGATTAGTTGTATGTAGAGAATAGGAAGATTTATTTTAGTGTTCTTTAGTATATTTCTAGCTTGTGCCTTTTGCATGATTACCAACCCTTCTAAATGACCTTTGAATGGGATTTTATAGGGAATCTAGTGATCTTGGGTTAGGTTAACTCACATTAGGCTAAAAGGGGAAAAGATAAGGATTCAAGAAAATCTAATCTCTTGAGGCTATTATGGACTTGGACAACTATGCTAGAAAGTGGACACCCTAGGTCCCAGCATTGTAGTCTAACCTATATCACTATTATCTAGGGGAAAGGGACCTTAGGGGATAGATCTATGCCTATGAGAGGAGTTTGAGATAGTAAGGGCTGAATCTAGAAGGCTTCAAATGACTAGAAAATAATGAAAACATGCCTAAGTGGGTTGTGTAAGTGAGTAGGAGAGACCTATGGTTTAGGTGTCACAAGTCATGATCAAGTTATAAAAATTACATCTTAGTATGACTACATTTCCCCCCCTTTATTATAAGTATGCAAAAAAGTGAAATACTAGGAAAAAGGGAAAAAAAAGAGAAATGTACCTAAATGTACCTATGAGGCTAAGCCCAAGAATTTGTGAGATGTTGGGTTGTGTGTAGTGAGAGCATGATGTACTATGTAAGTCTATAAAAAGGAAAGCAAAATCAGATCAGTTCTTACTAGATACACTATATCTAAAATAAGAATGTACAAAGTTGGGTAAAGAGAGGAAGAGGAAGGAATGAATACACCTCACCAAGTACGTAAACTAATACAAAACCTATTATGCTACTAGGTTATGCTAGGTGATGTTGGAAGTATGTTGAAGCAAGAGTTATATCGATGAATGAGATGAGTGCTCAATCCATTGGAATTTGGCTCAAGAATGTAAAGGTAGGCCCTTGAGCTCAATCATCACCAACTATGTAAATTTAATGAATCATGTGTGTACTAATTGATGTCTAGACTATTTTTCCAATCCCTCTAAATAAGGGGCTCAATAATATAAAGGTTAGCTAGACCTTTGGCTCCATCATTACCCTGTGATGTGAATCTAAATTATAAAATATTGGTATAAATGAATGTCGTATGACATGGCTCATGCAGCCCTTGAATGTGATATAATCTAACAATGTTAGCATGGATAGCCAAATGTAAACTAGAAACTAGGCCAATACTGACCACTTTGAAAGATGGAGATTGGACTTATATAGAAGCCCCTCTTAAAACTGGAATCAAGGATTAGGAAGCCACTCGAGTACATGGGAAGCAAACTTATATGAAATTTTACTTGAAATTGATGTCAACCACCTACAGATGGAGTAATTCATGTAACTAATAGGAATGTGTAAGAGAATGCAATAAACTCAGAAATAGAGAAGGCATATGTGATATGCACATTTCCCCAAATAACCAGTGTCTAGAACATAGATTCTAAACTGAAAGTTGTATCAACTCCATGTCTGACCTAAAAATGGAAACCCTCATGTTATGCATGATGCCCCCTATTTTTGGATTTTTTGAGAGAAATAAGTGCTAAAAACTACTAATTTCTAGACTGAACTATATAGGCAAAATTGTGACTAAACTCACCTCTCTACCTAATTCTAGAAAAACTAAATATTCTACTATCTGGACAATAGCGCTAAAAATTGGACATTTTGGGGTCCAAAATTTTAGTCCCATTTTTAGCATTATTGTCCAGAGCTAAAATTGATGATTGATCTGGATTCTCTATTGTCTACCTGGTCTGGTTTGCCTATGTTGAGTTCTAGATTTTAGACTAAACTATTCTAAATCTACTTTTTTTACCATTAGGAGCTCTTATCTCTATGACAAAACCCCTGTTTATTTCTCCCTCTTATGAGGGTAGGAATGAAGACCCTATAATGACTACCCTCAAAAGAAGAATCCATACAAGTGTGTTAATCTATGAAAACATTTGATATAGCATTGATATACATTATCTCAAAATATATCAAAAGTTGTAGAGAGAGATTGTTAAATCCACATGGGTATGCCTAGATAGATATAACAATGTAATAGCATGTGCATAAGATTAAATTAGAATTCAAAATGTTAGTTGTTAGTGGCATGGAGGGATGGAGCATGATGTCCATCATGGCATCCAAAAAGCATGGTAAATACATGATTGTAATCATAGCATTGGACACAAAGATAAGCAATCAAGAAACAAGCATACAAAGTAAGAAACATGTGAGGGTGGCCAAGGGGAAAAATAATCACATAAGGCATGTTCAAATGCCATATACACATATAATGGGAATAATAAAATATTGGAACAAGGGCCACAAGCACATAAAGGCACACACAAAGGACATTAGTATGTGTCCAAAGGCACACACATAAAGATAGGAACAAAAGACAGTGGCAAATGTCCTAAAATACAAGAAAGAAGCAATCAAGAATTGAAAAATGCAAACACATCTATCTAATCAAAGTGAAGAGTGAAATCATTCAAAGTACTAGAAATATAAACATGCATCTAACTATTAAAAGCAAGAAGCAGGAGTATACAAGATATGTAATACAAGACTAATGTATATGTTATAAAATAAAAAAGTGTGATATATGTTAATAGATGTCACTGTGATATCTATGTAAACAAGTAAGGAACATAATACAACAAGATGTCTAAAGTGTATAGTATAATAATCACATAACCTAGATGGTTTAGTCATGTAGAGTCTGCCCCCAGTGGGTAGATGTATCAATATGTAGCTGGAATGTAGAAGTAAGATGCCCCTTCAATGGGTGGAGTGAAGCAATCAAGGATCTAGATGCACTACACACTCTCAAAGAAGATGAAGTGAAGCTTGGTAACATATACTAATTGACAAACAATAGCATAGAATAGTGCAATGTAAGTCTATGATAATGGTTAACAATGTAAAACATAGATAATGCATATAATTGACATGTTTTTGTATTTTTGAAATATTATATTATTTTTATATTTTTAAATATTTGAGCTATGTACAATCAAGTAGAGGAAAATATGTACAATAAATATTAGAAGGAAATGATACTAATTGATGATTCTTAGATGAGACTCCCTATCATGGTGTCCTATATCGAAGAGTGAAATCATGCATGATCATGAAGCATGATGAAAATGTTGAGACTATGGCTCTAAAATTTGTATATGATATAAATACTCTAAAATCTCTAAAGTATAAATTGATTGTGGAGACCCTCTATAATTATAAGGAGTGGATGTAGTTTTAGGGCTCTTAGGGACCCATCTAGAAGTAAAAGAAACTTGTTGAACATGTGCTCTATGTCTATATGCATGAGATCTCAATGAAACTACTCTAGGTGTGAATATTGTAGCTGGAAGTTATCTATAATCTCAAAGTTTTGGAGTTGTATGAACCCTTTGTACTAGTGATGGATATCATATCTATGTTTGATATTGAATTGGAGAAAAAATTGGTGGTAGAGATACAACTAGTAATGGAACTAAAACTGGCTTTCAAACTGAAATTGGCTCTAAAATTGGAAGTGGTAACTTGTATGGAACTCTAATAACTATGATAACCTGATAGCATGAATTAATTTCATGCATTGATGTATTGTAGATGGAACTACTCAAATATTTTGTATCCAAGGTCTGCCAAGGAGCATGTCAAAAATTATCACGCTAGGAACTATAGTAAATGAGGTGGTCGTGTGTGTAAGACCAGCCTATAGAGGAACGAGGATCTCACCCAATGTAGTCTAACTATGTTCATTAAACCCACTAATAACTATATTTGTTGGAGTAATATCTTGATCTGTATAACCCAAGTGCTATAGTAGTGTCATAGTACACATATTAACATTGGATCCATTATCAATTAGAACATTGTGAATGGGATGACCATGAATAAAATATCTAATTAAGAGTGCATGATAATTTGTGTCATCCCCAATAATATCCTACTCAATAAAGGAGATGGAAGTCTGAACTAGAATGCTAAAATGAAAATTACTAATCATGTGGCTCAATGGATGTGAATTGGATACCAGTGCCCTATATGTAACTGGTAGAGGATATGCCTGATATGCCTGATGTACACCTGATGTGTCCTATGTCTCTAACTTGATATGCTATGAAAATGGATCTAAAAATATTTTGAGTGACTTATCTTCTATTGGTTTGGCCAGAAGATGCTCAGCTAAAGTGCCTAGATAAATTTGATTACCATCAATTAGATCTTATATCTTATGCCTGAGACTAATGCATCTATTTGTAGTATGTCTTGGTGCCCTGTGATAGTCACAAAATGTGTTCTAGTCATATCCTAGTGGAAGAGGCTTTTCTAGATCAATTTCTCTAATAGGAAGAAGAGATATGATGTTACATTCTAATAAATACTATAAAACTCTGGCTTGAGGAACTGGTAGATTTTTAAAATGTCATCAAGGAAGTGTTATTAAAGTGACTCTCTGTGAGGTCTCTAAAGTTGCATTAACTATCTATCAGGTCAGTCCTTTACTGTCATTAAATTTGAACTTATATGGGGCTTTATTGTTACTCTTATTAGTTGTATCTGGTGCACTTATGTCTTAAGTTTTCTCATTGAAATGAGTTTGTTTTCTCTTTATTTTAAAATATGACATAATTTAGTCAAATAAGAGAAAATTTCTAACATAATTATCTCATGAAAAACTGGTAGAAGACTCTATTTGAAGAGATCCTTTAGCTCCTGATCTACCATAGGGCTAGTCATCTTAGCCAATATGGCATTATATCTAAGAATATACTCAGTGAGAGGCTCATTTGATTTCTATTTTTGTTGTGCAATTTGGGCATATGAAACCTTATCACCAATATTGATACTAAAATGTGCTAGGAACATGTTGTTAAGAGGATTGAATGCATTAATTGATTGATTTGGTAGACTATAAAACCATTGTAATGTTTACTTATTGAGGCTCCTCAAAAATATTTTAGTTGATAGCTGATCATATGGTACATAATCCAAACATTAATCGTGAAAGCCTCTCAAATGTGTCTCTAGATCACCCTTGCCATCATAAAGAGTGAGATTAGGTTATATAAATCTAAGTGGCAAGGGTGTATCAGCTATATGTCATACTAAAGGTGTATGCAATAGAGTAAAGGAGTCCAATTCTTATGTATATCTAATGGTACCTTGATCAAGATGTTGCACCTTGGATGGAAGAGATTTATTCTCTTGCATAAGGGCTGACACATTAGGAGATAAGGATGTACTAGCTATAGCTAGTGGTAGAGAAGAAGGTTGGGCTGATATAAGGGGTTATTGTGACATAGTTTCCCCTATAGTGTCATGTGCAACTGGTGTCTCTATGGTTTGAGAAGACTGATCATGGGTTACCTTTTGTTTTTCCTCCTGAAGGATTCTAATCATGTCATCTTTCATATCTAGGTGTTTGGTTAAGAGTTCTTGAAGCTCTCTTTTATTAGTTTCATCAAAGTTGGTATATTGGGCCATTGTTAAAGTAGGAAAATAATTTGAAATGTGCTTGGATGTTTTACAATAAGTTGTAATAGGTAATGAGCTAAAATTGGAAAGTATTAGATATAATAAATGCAAAATTCTAAAATTATAGTTTAGAATTTGTGCAAAAAAAGTATACGAAGCTGCCAAACATGTAATGTAATACCATAAAAAGTAAAATAGGAACTAGTGTATGCAATTGAGGATTTTTTAGAAATATTATGAACTTTTGAATTTGAAATTTATTTTTTGAGCTAAGTATGCAAGATAAAATTTAGAAAATTATGAGAAATTACTTGCTTGAATGGGACTTAGTAGATGCAACTACGGTTTTAAAATGAATTTTTTCAAAATCAATGTAATAATTTAAAAAAAAATTGCTATAAATTTTTAGAATTGAGCTTGAAAATTTTAGGAAAAATCTAAAAGTATTTCTAAAATTAGCAATATATTTTTCCTAATGGTTTGAAAGTGTTTATATGCAAATAGGACCTAGTATGTGCAAACTAGGGTTTTAGTGAATTATTTGAAATATTTAAATTAATTTATAGTTTTTTTTATATTTAATTTAGGAAAAATCAAAAAAATATTGCAAAAAAAACTCATAAATAATTATCCCTAGGGTTTTTATACAAAAATTTGAAGTCAATTTCACCAAATGTTATACTGAATTTGGGAAACTATAGGTTTAATTTCTTAAATAGTAAAGGGGTTTGGATTAAGGGAAAAATTAGTAAATAAATTTTCTTTGATTTAACTTACTAATTTATTAAATCTGGAAGTGATTAATTGATTTCTAAAAATAGCAAACAATGGTATAGAAAGTAAAACTTAGTTGATTTTACACTAAGACAGAGGAGACAAAGGCTATAAATTATTGATCTAGCTAGTTAAACTATCATAAATAGGGTCCAAAAGTCTTTTCTCTACCTAGATAGTAGCACTATAAATGGGGCATCTAGAGGTCCAACACTTTAGTCCAATTTTTGGTGCTATAGTCCTTAGTGTCTGAGCTTTATGAGCTTTCTAGGTTCTATCCATCTGCTCTGGGAGACCCTTTGCCTAAAATATCAAGTCTTGGTTGTTCAAAAATATTCATGTGAAATTAGTTTGGTCTTCAAGGATCCTATTTCCTCTTCATGATTGATAGGTGATCTTGAATCCAATTGTAAAAAGGGGTTCGTGTGTAATATTCATTGAATCTGTAATCACACCCCATGTATGGGCATGCTGCCTACATACCAATACTCCAAAGAGGGATCAAGTCCAATGTAGTTATCCTAATTTTAATGTGTATTGTGAAATATTATGTATGTAATTCAAGTGTATGCAAATTTAGGCAAGCTTGAGATGACTTGTGACTAGTACAACAGCTTGGATAGGTTGGAAATAATAATGGTTGCTTGTATGTAGAGAATAGAAAGATTTGCTTGAGTGCACTTTAGTATATTTCTATCTTGTGCCTTATTAATGATTTCCAACCCTTATAAATGACATTTTAATTGGATTCTATATGGAAACTAGTGATCCTAGGTTAGATTAACTTGTATTAGGATGATAAGTGAAAAGATAAGGATTCAATAAAATCTGACCACTTGAGGCTATTGTGGACTTGCACAACAGCACTAGAAAGTGGACACTCTAGGTTTTAGTGTTATGTTCCAACCTATGGAAATATTTTCTATGGGAAAACATACCTTAGGGGATATCTTTGTACTTGGGAGAGGAGTTTGAGACAATAGGGGATGAATTTAGAAGGCTTTGAATGACTGGGAAACAATGAAAACATGCCTAAATGGGTTGTGTGAGTAGGAGATACTTATGGTTTGGGTGTAACAATTCATGCTCAAATTGTACAAATTTCATTTTAGTACGACTACACAAACATACCTATGTGTAAGGAACTACAATGCTAACTATAGCATCATCAAAAAGTTATTGCAGTCAAAATGGGGTACCCATAGAATATTTCATCATCTATATAAAAAAAAAATGAAAGAGGTTAGTTATGAATCATTTAAAAATAACTCTACTAAGATAAATTTAAATTTTTCCTTATACATAAAGAGAGTGTGTGTGTGAGAGAAGGATAAAAGACAAAAATAGTGAAAAGGAGATGAAGTGAGAGGGAGAGGGAGAGGGAGAGATATATTAAAGTGTTTTCTATATTTCTCTCTCTCTCTCTCTTTATCTCCCTCTTTCTCCCTATGTATCTCTCTCATAGGAGGAGAGGGAATGCCAAAAAATAAAACACACTAAAACTATGGTGTATTAAAAATATTGAAATCATATATCAACTTAACAATAATTTAGCAATCTATGTGTAGGGTACTACAATGCTAATACCAACCTAAAAAATAAAATTTAATCCATGTAAGGTACCCATAGGATCAGTCATCATTTTTAAAATTAAAAAAAGAAAGAATTAAAAATACTAATCAATAAGTAAACATATCAAGTTCATCTTAATAGTCCTTTAGATACTTCATTAAAAAAATATAATTAATTACATAACTAAATGTGTATGATGAATCGGATAAGTCATGCATGTAGAGTTGTGTAGTGTCATGAGGTGTTGAAGTAACTAAAAATTCCACATCATTACATATTTTATTATAAATATGTGAGTATATTCTATATAGGTATGCCTACTAGCTTTGCATATGTAATATGTTTATGTCTCATCTAGACATGTGGTCTAGTACACTTCTTCCCACATAAAGTACAATTATGTATGGTAAATGTAGGGTGACTACTACATATGCCACCATGTGATATATCAATAGTAGGAGGGATATTACTACATGTATCACCCCCTATATCCATTGTATTTGATTAACTTGGGATACTTGATGTATGCATCCCATGGTAAATCATTACTTATGTGAGACTGATAACTACTTCAAGGGTATCTAAATGTGTACTATGATGTAGGATTTTTGGGATGGTAATATGTGTTATTGACTTTTACTTATATAGGGTGGTTTTGGTCCCCTTTGGAAATAAGTATATCAAATGAGGACCCACCTCACTATCTTTAGATGCCCTCATGCCAAAATAATTTAGTATTTATTTGAGAAGAAACTCAAAATACAACTTTCTTAAACAATACAATGGAACCTCATTTATATTGTATGGAGGCTCATTAAAACCATCCACCACCTTTCCCAAAAGTTTTTTTCTATCTTTGTATGAATACACCAATCAAATCTAATGTGTCTTTGACTCGTTCATGGCAGTTTGATAGTTCCAAGCATATGAAACAAAAACACATAATTATTCTTTTTAATATCTTCATAGGACAACTTATTAGAATAAAAATATTTCAATATATCCCTTTGATGTAACATTACATAAAGTTGGGAAGTGACATTTCCCATTTCATTATAAATTTACTTATTTGTATCAACAAGTGAATTATGTTAATTTTTTTCGAAGAGTCACTAAAACTATTAATGATAATTTATAATCATTTCCACTTTGAATTATATTACCAATATAATTATGCTTCTTCTTCTATGAAATTAAATTATTGGGGGTATTCATCAATTTCTCGGGGGGGTTTCCTTTAGGCAATGGCTCCATCAAATCAATAATATGAAATTATAAAAATAAACATTTATATTATGCATTTTAAGGCTTTCATGAAAGAATTTTACTTATTTTCTAATTTTTGTGATATTTTTACCCGTGTGTGTCTATGTCATCTCAAGATGACCTCCATGAGTATTCATTAAACTAATTTGACATTTCTTTCCTCAATTATTATTTTTAATTATTATATATAGTTAAAATCATATACCTTATGTTGATTTTAATAATTTGACATCATCGATCGACCAAACATCAATTTTCCTCTATCATCTAAAATCATCAATCTAACGATCATTTTCATCTTGAATTATGATAATATGTCATTAATCATGATATTACATCATATCACATGATCAAATTTGTCAACTGCATCCTAAATTAAAACATCACTTTGTAAATGTCTCTCTCGATCAATTAAAATTAATAAGTATTTGATCTTAGACTTTACAAAAAACATCACAAATCAATTCCAAGATTATTATCTAGTTTAATCAAACCATTATGCTAAATTTAATCTTAATCAAAAATTCATGCACATTTCATATTTCTAATAATTCAAATAATCATATTTCCCATCCCAAATTTATGTTATCTATTTAATGCTAAAAATCTAGATTGGGGGGTATCTAGGGTTAAGAATATAGAAATGAATAAACACAAGGGTGATAAAATAGATCTATAGTAGGCCAATTATTTGTTAAACTCAAATAAAATATTTATTGATTTTTTTGTACTGAGATACATAAAAATGGAAAGTATAGCTATGTTATTTATTGAAATGATAATGAAAAAAATATTTAGATGATTTTGATGCTAATATAAATTTTGATCTAGAAAATATCCAATAAGTATATTGGAAGAGTATTTTAGAAAAGTGACCAAATTTTGGATTTAGTGCCTTTGTACCTTTAGACACTTGCATCAACCTTGGATGGTTGTGTCAACACTAGTGTATGGGTCAGACATAGGTGTCCTATACATAATACCTATTAAAATAAGATGTGACAACTTAGATGCTTCTAGGATTTCTTTGCTTTCATTCTAGTGCATTCAAATTTGGTTCATGAACTGTTACTCCTTATTAAATAGTAAAACCCTAGTTATTCCTCCTCATAATGGATGTAGGGTAAAATGGGTTAGTGTGAACATGATTTTGAGCTACCCCAAATCCCCCTCTATAAATGAGTGTTACCTAAATATCCAATACTTTTAAAAAGGCCTCAAACTTCTATACCTCTACCCTACGTGTTGGCTTATGTGTGAATCATGTAATACGTGGAAAGCAAGTATAATGGTGACCTAGCTTGTAAATTGGAAAATTGGTCTCATGGGTTGCTCCTTCAGTACTTCATACCTAAGTATGTGATGTTATTATGATTAATATGATAATAACAAAAAATATGAAAGCTTTGCTTTATTGAGTGTTTGATTAAATTCTTTTGATAAGTTGCCTTAGTTTATGCTAGGTGAGGAATGAGTGAGGGTTGATCATATATTTATACCAAACCCTTTAGATAAATAATTGACATTAAATCACTTAGGACAACCATTAAGATGCATTTGATTTGAAATTTTGATGACTTTTGGGTAGTAATCACTTGTGTCAAAACATGACACCTTTGTTGACACATGTGTATGTCTGGGATGTAACTGTCTAAGGAGTAATAAAGTAGGTACATGATTAAAACTTTCAAAAGTGGAATAAAATAATGTTTTTATCATTTTATATAATATAATAGGCTTGGGTCATCAATATAAGACTAGTCTAATAAGAGATACGTTAAGGAGCACAAGAGAGAATAGATGCAAGACTTGGAGAAGTAAGAAAGGTATAAAACTGAGAGGAACAACCAAGGTCTGAGTTTTTTAAGTGTACAAGACTAAGGTGTTATATAATTCATAAATAGTGTCTACATTGTCACCTAAATCTACTTATCAATATAAAAATCATAAAATCTTGCACCAAATCCAAAGTTAAATTCCCTTTTTTAAGGAAAATTCAATGTAAATGGAGAAGTGTGCAAGGTATAAGAACATATCATACAAAATCTAATGCAAGGGACAAACTCGTACACACTCTTACACACTAAAATATTAGCATTACATGTCCACCCTCTCTCATTCAATGAAATGTATGACTCACCCTCCAATGCTCATCTTGATATTGATTCAATGCTCAAATCAATTGGTAAAATCTATAAATATAGGGATTCCTTTCCATTCTAAACAATTTATTTATGCAATAAAGTTTTACCACTTTATTTATCAATAAATTCAATCAATCAAGCATATAATACATTCAAACATCCATTTTATAAGGGGTTATGCTAACATTTTATCCACATGTCATCCACAAATATTTTAAATACATATTCATCACATTAGGAACAAATCATGCATCAATATGAGTGCTTCTACATGTAGTAAGTGAAAATATTTCCCTCTTCACTCAATCTAAGGTTATATGCATCAATATTTAGTTAGTATTTCATTTGTTCATTTTTTTGAATATATAACGATTTCTCATTTTGTACTAACTCAAATATTGATCATGTGTATACAATTATCACAAATAAATATGGAATTTGTTAGTGGGGGATAGGAATGATGAATTTAATCAACCACTTTGCGTTTCTCACCCTCTGGCATCTTTCCCCATTGGAAAATTTTTTGGTGGGTCTAATGCATTATAAACTTCCTCATTATATCACAATTCAAGTACCAATGTGGGATTAATCCAATCATGTATTTGTATTAGGTAGTTTAAGGCTTTCTAGAGAGAATTTTATTTATATATTATTATTTTTTGACATTTTTAAACTTGTGTGTGTTTAAGTTATATTAAAATGACCTGCATGATTATTCATTAACCTAATGTCATTTCTTATCTCATTTAATTTTTGGTAAGAAATTCATATTTATTATTACCAAAAATATGAGGTAATAAATGTCATTAGGCTAATGGATTCTCATGGAGGTCATCTCTATATGAATAAAAAACACACAAGTAAAAATCTCACAAAATGAACAATATAATTAAAATTACCTTGTGAAAGCCTTCAACTATTGTTGGTTAATTATTTTGAACTTCGTATCAAATCTAAGTTTCATGATAGTATAGGATATGAAAAGTTTATCCTCTATTATGAGGGGAGGTTCTCTTTATTTAAATCATAATAATTATATTTAATTATATACAGTATTTACAAGTTGAATGGGAGGTTGTAGTAGTAACATTCAACTAAAATAAAAATATCAAGAAGGAAGGTGAAGAGTCATGGATGAATGAGTAAATATAGATTTCATTCACTTTCATGATGAAATAAACAAAAAGAGTAGTTTACTTTATGAGATCAAAACCAATTCATGTTTGGAAAAATGAGAAATGTATCAACATAAGAAAAACACATACCCATTAAGGAAATAAGCAAACACAAATTTCAAGTAATTCCTTGTTCTTAGACAAAGAGTGAACATAAAGTTTCCTTCTTCTTCCTCTTCAAGTCTCCTAATTATAGACATCAAAAATTCCCTTTTCAATTATCATTTATTTTTTATATAACAAAGGGAATACATTGAACCTTCACATTCCACAAGACTATTCATATTCTATTATTCATCATATTCTATCCTTTATAATTTTCAATTTTACAAAAAGGAAATTATGAATTTCCTAAAATATACATTAGATAAAAATAGAAAAGAGAAACTAAAAATTCGACTAAGAAAACATTGTTGATGTGGTGGTTAGTGATGAAGAATCTAGAACAGTTGAAGAACTTCAAACCTATCCTTTGTCTCGAGTGGCCTTAAATTTTTTGAACTTATTTATTACTTTCATAGAATCATGACCTTTTAGGATTACCACATGCTTACACCATGTAATCTATCTCTCAAAAACTAGAAACATTATATTCATAATCTCTCCTAGCTCAGTCAATTGGTTATTCGTTTCCTTGAACAAGACATAAATCTCATTGATTATGGACATGGAAGTTGTTATGAAAGAGCTTTAATTAAAGAATTTTCCCTTTATAACTTTCCTAAATTGTTCCTTAACTTAATCCATAATATGTAAAGTTATTTCATCTTCCTATAAAAAGTTACAAAGAATCTCATCTAAGTTAGAAGAGATCAAACTATGTTTTTCCTTCATAATAATGACCTAATCATTTAACTATATTATTACTCAATTTATAAACTTGATCTTCATGATAATACATTCATACCACTTATAGGATGTCTCATCCTCTATTTTCTCAAATATTCCATCTTTAACCATCACATCAGTATCAATATTGATCATCTCATGAATTCATTCTTTCACATTTTCCCATATGTTTAACTTTCATGTGTGAGATTTGATATGTTATTTTATATCAATGACCTCTTTATCAATTATTTCAAACAATTTCATCACTTCCTCAATATATTTCATTCTGGTCATTAAAACTTCATCCACCTAAGCATCCAAAGTCTTACCATATGAATTATATTTGTTGATTGTGGTAATTACTTCCCTGCTAAATCCCAAGATTTGATAAGGAACATCAATCTGAGGTGATGTAGGTGTGTCAACTAGATTGAAGAGGTATTTTATGTATCCTTCCAACTATATTAATTTATCTTAGAGTTTTTCCTAAGTTATTTCATCTTTTTATGACATTTTGATGATTATTTTAGTCATCTCCCTCAAGTTATGGATGTCACTTTCCCTAGTTGCCTCTCTGAGTGATATTCTCTTGAGATTATAGTCACTCACATTCATCTCTGAGACATATTTCTCCATGTTGGGTTCTATAATTTCAACAAACTGATGTTGATCATGGTCATTTATGTTTTAGACTATCATTGATGTCAAAGAGAGCATATGGTACGTATTAATGATAAAGTGATCATTTGGATTATTTGGAGAGATATGGAACTTGTGTAGGTCTGTAAGGATAAATAAGAGGTTGTGATGCATCCATATATCTCTTGAAAATATATGGTATGTTCTATGATCATTGGGAATGATAAAAATACATATTCTAGCTTAAGAGAAGCTAGATCATCACTGTACATCATGCAGATATGTATGAACTTGTAAGTTTGTGTATTTAATTTAGGTATGAAAAAATTCAATAATGGTTAAAGGTTTACATGGAGAAATTTTCTATAGTTTCAAGAATCTACCCTAAAAATTTGAAGTCTTGAAGTGATTTCTAGCTCAAGTTATAAAGCTTCAAAGTTGATCTAGCAGACTGTGATGGCCCAAAGAACATCAAGTTTAATCACATTAAAGTTTGAGGTAATTGGTCTAGAAGATCCAATAGTGAGCACTTAATCATACATATTGATATCAATGGTTCATATAAATTCAACATGTCAAATATTGCACATGCTGGTGACAAGTGTCACAAGCTAGTTAATCTGATAGAAGATCACTAGTGAGCAATAGTTCATACTAATGAAGATCAACGATGTGGTAAAAATAAAAGAATAAATAAAGCATGTGGGACTACCAAGTGGAACAAGCACATGGATTGATAGTAAAGTATTTAGAGGGTATGTGAGGGTACCAAGTGTCATAATCATAGGAGTTCTAATCAAGATCTAACAGTGAGCATTGTAAGATAAAGACTTGGATGATCTAAGGAGATCAAAGGAGCATGTTTGTTCCAAAATGTTAGGAAGTAGCAAGATGATAACAAGTGATTGATGTTTAACAGTAAGAAAAGGTAAAGATAGATATACTTCTAAGAATATTGATGATGTGTATTTCGTCAAAATAATCAGGGAGCAAGAGATAAGGTCAAAGTGATAGACATTTAGTATGGTTAAAGATCAGGCTATTCTTGAAGATATTGATAGTGTGTATTTGATCAAAATATTTGAGGACACTAGATGATGTCAAAGTGTTCAATGTTTAATAGTGACCATTAGCATTTAAATTTAGCAAAGGGAAAACATATTCTATAATATTTGAGCCATAAAGTTTGATCTGGGATGAATTTGAAGGTATAGTAAAAGGAAAATTATAGAGGACTTTATGGCACATCTAGAGAACCTAGTTATAAGGTATAATTGTTTGTACAGTGAAAGATATATAGCTCCAAATTTTACTATGTATGTGTTCATGCTTTGGAAGTGACTTGAGAAGCGTAATTGAGTTGTTCTTGATGGTATTTTTATGTTTTAAGATGAATTAAGTGGTGGATCATGTTGTAAGCTTCATGAAGAGCATCTATGTGGATTATGGAGGTTTGACCAGTCCAAATTTAGTATGACCAAATGCTTAGAAGTTGATTGTGTGTTCATTCATGGTGTTTTTATGTATAAATTCAATGATTTATCTATTTGGATTTAGTATAGGTGTGCAATGATGATTTTAATATTTAAGGATGTTGAAGGGGTCATTAGAGTGACTTATGCATTTATAAGTATTCTTGCATTTTTAATTTGCTCCTTGAAGTGCTAAAGAGGTGAATAGGTCTTCATGAGACCTATAAGGGATACTAAGGCCTATTTGAAAGAGGGTAATGCTTAAAGGTAACCCATGTATATTTCTTAAGAGTGAAGGCATGTGTTGGGGCTGACAAGGAAATTTGTGAACATGATATACATGAAGACTCTATAAAAGGTGAAACCAAAGATGATGATTTCTTGATTGGTGAGACTTCATAGAAGAGGTGTGTTTTAGAGTTGTAAAGAAAAAGGAAAGAAGAAAGGGTGGGTGCCCATTGGATGGGTTTTAGAGTAGAGTAGGTTTATGAATGTGTGTATAACTTATAAGTCATATTTTTTATGTCAAGAATAGTGCTCTTGCAAGTTTCAAGATTAAATATGATAAATAGTTCTAGAGTGGTCCAAAATGATGTTTTTATTGCCTTGATTGTGAGTAAAGGATAGATGATTTATGTGTGAGCTTGATGGTTGATTTTAGAGGTAGATCAGAGTGTGTATTATGTGCATGACCATTTGATCATGTTGTTGAGATTGTGATAGAGTTATTTTGAGAAGTGTAGAGTGATCCAAAAGGTGGTCTTAGATGTTTGTGACTATGTGAAGAAGTGAATTGGGCTATGTTTGTAGGGTGCCTCCATCAAATTTCTAGGCAATCAGTGATCAAGAGATCAACATCTAGGTTAGAAGGGATTTACCATCCTAGGGGTAGGTGCTCCGTATGAAATAGGTATTTCACTAAATTTAGGTCAAAAAGACTTGACCATCCTAGGGGCAGGTGTTCCTTATGCAACAGGTGTTTCACTAAAGTCTGGTCATAAAGGCTTGACCATCCTAGGGGTAGATGTTCCTTGTGGAATAGGTGTTTCACTAAAGTCTCATGTTTGCATACTTCTTATAAGACAAGTAGTCCATGCGTTTGCATGTTTGAGAGTGGGTTTTATTCCCCAATATGGTTTCCCACATAGATCTTATGTTGTGTGTGTAATCTTGCATTATCTATTTTCTCATTGCTATAAACATCTTGAATGTTTCATGAATGGTTGTATTGAATGCTTAAGTGTTTAAAGGGTTTGAAAATTGAATTGTATTATTTTCCACCACTGATTCACCCCCCCCTCTCAGTGGTTTATACCTATAATAATTGGTATTAGAGTAGGTCCTTTGGTAAAGGCTTGACATCTTGAAGGGGATGTAAGGTACAATATGAGTAGCCATCAAATACAAGGAGGTTTTTCCACTAAGAAAGCACTTATGTTTAATGGATCTAATTATGCTTTTTGGAGTAATATGATGAGGGCATACATCATGTCCCTAGGGTTTGGAACTTGGGAATATTTGTGGATGGTTATTCTGCACCTACTATTCTTTCATCCAGTGTTGTAGATAAGAAGTTGTTTGAAAATAATTCTAAGGCAATGAATGCTATCACTTTTGGTCTTTCATAGATTAAATACACCAAGGTAATCCATTGCATATCTACTAAGGAAATGTGAGATAAATTGAAGACTATTTATGAAGGATATTCAAAGATTAATTTAGCAAAGTTACAAACTCATTGAAGATAATTTAGGAGTCTTAAGATGAAGGAATAATATTTTGTGGCATCCTTTCTATAGAGAGTTGATGACATTATGAACATCATCAAAGGTATTGAAGACAATCTTGAAGAAGATACTATAGTTTAAAAGGTATTAATCTCTCTCTCTCTCTCTCAAGTTTGACTCTAAAGTATCTATTATAAAAGAAAGTCATGATCTTGCTCAGTTGAATATGGATGAATTACATAGAATCCTTATTGCCTATGAGATGAGAATAATTGATGATATACCACTAAAGAAGGAAGTAGCATTCAAGATAGAAATGAAGTGAAAAAAGTAGTTTCAAGGTAAGAAAATCAAGGATAATGACACATTTGATATTGATGATGATGAATTTATTACTTTTTTTACAATGAAATTGAAAATAGGTTTAGGCAAGTATAAGGGTAAACTACCCTTAAAATGTTTCAATTGTGGATAAGTAGGACATTTTTATAATAAGTGCCCTCATAAGCATAAGAATAATGATGATGAATAGCATGGTCAAGGTCATGATTATGGAAAGAGATCATTTAGGTCTGATAAAATCAAGAAGGGATTCAAAAGGTTTGACAACAAGAAGAAGTACTTCAAGGACAAGAAGAGTCTCTACACCAAAGAACATTGTAGCTCATCAGATGAGAGTGAAGATAGTGACTTTGAGTATGATCATGAAGATGATGGTCCTATTGAAGATGAAGACATTTTCATGGCTGAGGAATGAAGTTACTTGTATCAAAAGGAGTCTACTTAGAGTGATTCAGATGATGATAAAGATGAGGTGGACTATGAGACTAAATTGATGAATGCTCTTAAAGAACTAAAGATTGAAAAGAAGATTAACAAAAAGATAAAGTCTCAAATCAAGGACTGTGAGGAGAAATTTAGTGTGTATGAAGCAAGAATTAATAAAGACACCAAGGAGCATCAAGGTGCAGTCATGTTTCTTAATTCTAAGTTGGAATATGTGTCTACAAGTCTAATAACCAAAGAATAAGAATGTTTAAGGTATGTTTTTGAGATTGTGTCTTTGAAATATGAGTTAGAGAAGTCTACAAACAAGGTGAAATCATTTGTCAAGTTTGATAAAAGTTCTAATGATCTAGATAATCTCATAAAGAGTCAAAAATTTTCTAGTGACAGATCTCAATTGGGTTTTAATGAAGAGCCCAAAGTTGTTTATCAAGTTGACATGAAGGTCAATGAAATGGTCACCAATTAGTCAAGAAATGATGGTGTAAATAGATTGAATACAAATTAGACTAGAAAACCATATATCATGAGGTATGAAAGTTTCAATGGTTATTGCTACACATATAATCAATTTGGTCATAGGATTAGAGACTCTAGAAGACATGTTAGAAATTATTTTGCATGTAACTATGATAAGGGTCATCAGTCAAAAGGTGTGAAAAAATTTAAGTGTCTCAAATGTCTTGATGATAAACATTTTTCTAAGCATTGTCCAAATAAGGTAAGGCAAGGTGAGTCTTCTTCAAAAGCAATAGTTTGTTTCAATTATCAAAAGAATGGACACATTGCAAGATTTTTTTCTAATTAGGAAAGCTAGGATAATCTTCATAAAAAAGGTATAGTGTGTTTCAAATGTCAAGAGAGAGGTCACATTGCTATAATATATAAGCAAAGGCCTATAAGATAGAATAGGTTTAATTAGGCTCATAGAGTGCAAGAAAGAAGGAAAGTTAACTCATGAAAATCAAAGGTGGTAAGTGTGAGTCATGATGAGTCTATAGGTTCAAGTAATCTATTTGATATGTTGGAGAATGCCATATAAGTTAGAGAGTGCCAAGAACTCTCATTGTCTACTCATGTTGTGAATGAAGAGACCAAGCTCAAGGAGAAGACCAAGGTGTTGGTTGAGGCTAGTTATGAGGTGTGTATGGATTCAAGTGAACATCCTATTATTGCTAAGTAAGTTTCATGTAAAGAACATCAGGTGTCAATACCTAATGATGAGGTTTTTAACTACAAGGAAGATTAATCAACTAAAAAGGTATGTCATGAATCTATGTTATCCCCATGTGTTGTCAATACAGTCTTAGAAGAGGAGAATATTGTAGTGGATGAGCAAGTTATTTCTCTTAAGCCTAAAAACAAGAAGAAGAATAACTATCAGTATTAGATGACCAATGAGGAGAAGGAATATGATGATTTCTGGGCAACTCCTAGTTTCACATTGTTCTAAGGAACCTTGTGAAGTAGGGTGTCTCTGCCTATGCTTCTTAAGAGACATATTTATTATGGAAAACTAACTATGTGTGCTTAAGGTGTATTCAAGGACTTTGGTCTTAAAGTTGGAGCATTCTATAGGATCAGATTGAAGGTTTCTTGGTGGAAAAGAAAGATTTGAGAGTTTGCATAGAAAGGTTTATTAACCTTATTTTATCATGTTCCAAGTGGTTTTGTGTCTTGATGATACTATTTGTGCCTTTTAGAGGTTTTTGTGTGCTTCCAAGTTTATATTTCTTATTGCAGGTCAAAGCCATGGTATAGGAATTCAAGGTTCCTAAAGTTTTGGAGGCTAAAATCTTAGTCCAAAAATGTGTGATGGTTATCTCCAAGTGTGTAATAATTTTCAAAGGTGGGTGTTGACCAGAAGGAGGTTTGTTGACCTTGTTTAATTTAAGATTCTAGAGTTTTGAGCTATGCTATAAAAGTGGTTTGCATTATGATTTGAGGTATAAGGCTTCCTAATAGGTTTAATGGGCCAAATGGGTTGTCAAATCAAGATTCATATAGATTCAAAGGTTTGTGGTTTTCAAATTATTCAAGTTTTTGTCAAGATGGAGGCCTAATTTGCTAGTAGGTTTGTAAAGGAAGTATGTTGTAGAGGATGATGTAGGTGATAAAAATTGGTTTGATTAAGAGGGCATATTATATTACTCCATATATGAAGTTTCATGTCTTGAAGGTATGTCTATTGATATTTTTGGGCTCTGCGAGTTCCAAGTAGGGCTATAAGGAGTCTAGATAGGCCTAATATGAAGAAGAGTGTTTTTTTAACAATTTATCTAAAAGAGATTGGTATGAGTGTTTCAATGTAATTTATATGGTTGTTTTATAACATCTTTATTTTTTAGTGTGTGGCTTGAAGATTTATTGGTATTCTTGGAGGTGGCTTTCAAATGAGAGTATGAAAGTAGAATGGTGTTGTTTGAAGACCCAAAGTAGTTTAGTGTTCTGAGTTTGATAATTTCATGTTGTTGAGGCCATGAATGTGTTATCATAATTTCTATAGGTGAGATTTGGTTATGAATATCAAGGGGGAGTATTTTAGGTTGGCATAAGGAGGAGAATGGAATTAGGGGGAGCTAACTCAAATGGCTTGAGAAGTTTGAATTGATCAAAAGGGGAGCTAGATTGTTCAATTTGTTAGGTCCAAAGATCAAGAAGACTTAGAGTAGAGGAGATTCTTTTAGGTTCAGTGGCATGAATTTATATTGGTGGTATTTGAATTGGATTGAGAGAGAAGGATAGTATTCCTATGCGGTGGTTCTTCATGGTGTGTGGAGATCTGAAGATGCTCAAGAAGTAAAAAGGCTCAGAGCTCTTAGGGGGAGTCCCTATTAGATGTTTCTTGGTGAGTTTCATTAGATTTTAATGCATTTATATGTTATTTCATCATTGGTAGTATTGCATAATCAAAGTAGAGTGTAGTCATAGAGCATGTTTGAGAAGTTCAAGGTAAGAAGTAGTATATACAATGTTAGGGGGAGTTTATATCATCTCTCAGAGGTGGTCCTTTCCTATTATTGGTCTTGAAATAATTTTTCAAGTCATTAGGATTAGAATATAGACCCTTTATCATTAATGTCAAAGGGGGGAAAAGATCATAATGGAGTTTGATGAGGATGGTCAAATATTAAGAAGACATTCTGAAGGTGTTTTTCCATCAACGAAAATAGGGTAGATTGTTGAACATGGTCATTGATGTCTTAGATTATCATTGATGTCAAAGAGAGCATGTGGTACTAATTCATTAATGGCAAAGTGATCAGATGGATTGTTTGGAGAGATATGGCACTTGTGTAGGTCTATAAGGATAAAGAAGAGGTTATGAGTCATCCATAAATGTCTTGACAAAGCTTTGATATGTGTTGTGAGCATTTGAAATGAGAAAAATGCATATTATAGCTTAAGAGAAGCCAGACCATCATTACATGTCATGTAGATTTGTATGAACTAGTAATTTTGTGCATTTAATTTAGGTATAATGATAGTCAACAATTGTCAAAGGTTTACATGGAGATGTTGTCTGTAGTGCCAAGAAGCTACCTTAAAAATTTAGAGTCTTGAAATGATTTCTAACTCAAGTTATCAAGCTTTAAAGTTTCTCTACCAGAATATGATGGGCTAAAGACCATCAAGTCTCATCACATTGAATTCTAAGGTCATTGATCTAGAATATCCAAAGGTGAGTGCTTAATCATACATATTGATATCAATGGTGCATATGAAGTTAACATGTCAAAGGTTACATGCACTAGTGATAAGTGTCACAAGCTCGCTAATATGATAGAAGATCAATGGTGAGTGGTGGTTCATAATTATGAATATCAATGGTGTAGGACAAGTCAAAGAGTCAACAAATCATGTGGGACTACCAAGTGACACATGTGTATGGACTAATAGAAAACTGTTCAAAAGGTACATGAGGGTACCAAGTGTCAGATTTTTAATCAAGATCTAAGGGTGATCATTTTAAAATAAAGCCCTGGCTAATAAAAGGAGATCAAAAGAGCACATTTATTCAAAATTATTAGGAAGTAGTGAGATGATAACAAGTGCTCTATGTTTAATAGTGAGCAAAGGTAAAGACTGAGCTACATTTAATATCAACAATGCGTATTTGGTCAAAATTACCAAGGAGCATGAGATAATGTCAAAGTGATAGATATTTAGCATAGTTAAAGCTCAGGCTACTACAAAAGAGATAGATAGTGTGTATTTGATCAAAATATGTGAGGAAATGATATGATGGAAAAGTGCTTGATGTTTAACAATGACCATTGGCATTTGAATTTAGCAAAGGGAAAAACCAATCTACAGTGTTTGAGATATAACTTTTGATTTAAGATGAATTCAAAGGTGCATTAAAAATCAAAGTTGTAGAGGACTTCATGACACATCTAGATAATGTAGTTATAATTTGTATTTGTTTGTAAAATCAAATATATGGAGCTCAAAAGTTGACTATGTATGTGTTCATGCTCTAGAATTAACTTGAGAAGGGTAATTGAGTTGTTCTTAAGGGTATTTCAATGTTTTAAGATAAACTAAGTGATGAAGCATGTTGTATACTTCATGAGGACAATCTATATGGATTATGGAGGTTTGATCAATCTAGATTCAGTATGAACAATTACTTAAAAGTTGATTGTGTGTTCATTCATTGTTTTTGAGTATAAGGTCAAAGATTAATCTATTTAGATTTAGCAGAAGTGTGTAATGATGACTATAATATTTTAAGGATGTCAAAGGGGTTGTGTGGAATGGTCCTATGCATTTGTAAGTGGTCCTATGTTTATAATTTGATCATTGAAATGCTAAATGAGTGAATAGGTCTCTATGAGACCTATAAGGTCTACTAAGGCCTATTTGAAAGAGGGTACTACTTAAAGTTGATGCATGTAGATGCTTTAAGAGTGAAGGTATGTGTTATGGCTAACAAGGAAGGTTATGTACATGATATTCATGAAAACTCTGTAAAAGGCAAAACCAAAGATGATGATATTTCTAGACTAGTGAAACTTGAGAGAAGAGGTGTGTGTGAGAGTTGTAGAGTGAAGGATAGAAGAAAGGGTGGGTGACCATTGGATGCAATGTAGATTAGATCAAGTTTATGAATATGTGTTTGACTTGTAGGTCATATATTTTATGTTAGGAATATTTCTCTTGTAGGTTTGAAGATTGAAGATGAGTGAAGAGTGAAGAGGTCTAGAGTGATCCAAAAGGATTTTTTGGATGCCTTGAGTGTGAGAAAAGGATATATGATGTCTGTATGAGCTTGGTGGTTGATTTGAGATGTAGATCAGAGTGTGGAATATGTGTATGACCATTGGTTATGTTTTTGAGGTTATGATATATTTGTTTCTAAGAAGTGTAGAGTGATCCAAAAGGGGTTTTTGGATGTTTGTGAGTGTGTGAAGTGAAGGAGCTATGTTTGTAGGGTGTCTTCATCATTTTAGTAGTCAATCAGTGATAAATATATGTTCATATCATAGGTGTTGGGAGGGTGCTCAACATATTAGTTAGGACTTGACCATCATAGGGTTAGGTGATCCGTGTGAAATAGGCATTTCTTTAAATTCAAGTCAGAAGGACTTGACCATCCTAGGGGTAGGTGCTCCTTTTAGAACAAGTGTTTCACTAAAGTCTCATGTTTTCATACTTATTATATGAAAAGTAATCCAGGTGTTTTCATCATTGAAAGTGGATTTTATTCTTCAAGAGGGTCTCCCACATAGATCTTATGTTGTGTGTGTAATCTTGCATTATCTATTTTTTCATTGTTATAAACATCTTGAATTCTTATGAGTGGTTGTATTAAATGCTTAAGTGTTTGAAGGGTTTGGAAATTTAATTGGATTATTTGCCACCACTGAATCACTTCCTCCCCCTCTCAATGGTTTTTACTTCTAAAAATTGAGTTCCTAAAGGATTTGACATTAATCTAGACTTATTGTCATCTTTATTAGGAGGAGAAGTCTTAGGGAGATCAACTAATACATAAAAATTAGGGAGATCTACTTTCATTATATTATATTATTAAGCATAGGCTACATACATTAGAATTACATGGCATTAAACTAGGACACTTAAGTTCTAATTAGAGGGGGTGTGGGATGTTTTGTGGAAGTAACATTTGGGTGAGAAAGAGGAGCACTTGGAGATAGTGGATGGGATGAGGGAAATACCACCTCATCTTATTTTGAAGGTGTTTATTTTTTTGTATTGGTGACAAGAATATAAGGGTCACTAGGGGGAGTAGAATAAGATTGCATCATTGTATATTTATTTTTTATCTTCTTCCTATAAATTATAGGACTTTCCCCATAGGTTTTACCTAGTTTTATACTTTTCTTAGGATCATCATCATCACCATCATCAGAACTTGAATATCTTAGTGATTCAATTATCATGGTAGCACTACTCTTCTTTGGAGTCAATGTAGGATCTTGTTTGAGAGGATTTTAAGCCTTTCCTCTTCTTAAACCACCCACTCTAGTTACTTCATCCAATTTTTTATTGAAACATTTATTGGTTGGGGCCCATAATCTATAAGTTCACCTATGTACATCTACTAATTTTATTACTAATTGATTTATTATAATCAATGGAATTATCACAACTCTAGTTGTGTATTTGGTATCTATGTGTCTAGTCATGTTGTCAACCATGCCATTAGGAACCCATTATTTAGTGAATGCCTTTATCTATGGTCATTCAAATCCAATCAATCTTGACTACTTCATATTCATTAGAACATTCTTCCCCTTATTCTTCCAAGTGAGGCACATGTTCATAGGTTGTACAAATACCAAGGCATATTTTTACATTATTATTTGTGTCCACCATAACTCAGTTAGCATATGATTAGAGAGTCAATTGGGAGATGGTTGATTTAATGTATTTAGAATTGAATGGTGTCTTACAAGTGAAGTATCCCAAATAAATAGGGAAAGAGACACCTAATATATGTGTATCCCTAAAACATTTTGAACTATAACTAATTGATTGCAGAGCTCTATCAATATTATATCATCTTTGGATAATCTTTGGTTTCTTGATGGGTAACATTCAAAACCACCAACCTTGATGTAGGTGAGTTTTTTAAATTGAAGATATAAGCTATCATATTGTTTGATTAGGATGGATGCTTCATTAAAAAAATTCTACCCAAATCTTCATCCATAATCTATATTGATCTCATGGTGAATGCATCATTCACCCTTGTGAAATGTTTATTGCTTTCTTCTAGCATTAGCTAGGGAGAACATTCATAGAATTGGGTGACAGTTGTGATACTCCCATGTTCTAAAAGTCTTGTGTAAACCATTTATGAAGCCAAAGAGTACACTTGATAAAAATTCATAAATAATTCCTTCATCGAGTGTACATTTATAAGTTGGAGATGAAGTGAATCACTACTAATTTCTTATTAAGTGATAAAATATTTACCAAAACATATAATATTCATTGGAATGAACATCCATGGGTGTAAACTCTTGGTGTCTTCATTACCTATCACCTAATTGAGGAGAATAATCATGTCTAAAAGTTTTTCATGAAAATATCCTCTTTATATATTCTTTAGCAACTTTGAGAGTCTTTACCTCCTATTCTTAAGCCATAAATTATTAATTGTATTCATACACTTGGAGGTATCCTTATCCCATTATTTTTTTTGTCTATAGTCATGTTGATGATGTCTTTAGGAACTAGGATTCTCATTTTCATCCACATTAATGTACTATGTACTTTAGCCATGATCACTCTGATAACAGATTTGATATCATGATTTATTAGATCATAGTGTCTTGCACAGCTGATAACCAAGTCATAACATTGACCATAAGTTTGGAAACCCACTACCTAAGGAAGGCCACTTTGCTCAAGTTAAGTAACCAAGGTACTTGGGTTTTTTTATTTTAGCCTACGATGTTCCAAGTTCATGTATCGAATTTATGACATAGTAATTTTTGGAATGTCATTATATAACATATTTAATGACTCATACCCCATGTATTTATAATTCATCTTGAATGCTTCCTAGTATGTAAAGGTGGTTTCACAAGCAAGAGCAAGGAATCTGAGTGGATATGGAGGTAGGAAATGATGGATTGGTTGGAATGAACGTTAAACAGTGGTCATATGGAAATATCTTCATGTAGGTGAAATAATATTTCAATGATATTATAGATAGAGGATAAACCTAGGGTAAATTATTAATAGGATGCTATAAATTTTCTCAAGGAATGTCAAAAAATTTGGTAGGGCTTCACTAATAGCAAGAGAATAAGGGGTAGGATTACTATTCTCAAAGCAAGATCATGATGAGAAATTAAATAAAATGAGGCTCGAGTTATATATAAGGTCCCTTAGAGGTTTGTCATACAATGTATAACCATTAAATATCGAAAACATGATAGGGCCATCAAGTCATCCTTGGCACCTCTACCAACATGCACACATGAATGTAGATGAGGCCTGTGTCTAGGTGTTTGCACATCCATAGGAGTCATCTAGTCAATCATGTCTATGTGTCCATGGGGTCTATCTATTTAGTTGTATCTTTATTTTGGGCATGGTCATGTGAGGATCATGCCTCTATGTTTGTAGATCCATGGGGACCATTCTACAAACCATATCTATTACATGGGAATTCATCCATGTTTACATGTTTTTGAGAGCCATCCATATATCCATGTCTAATGCATGGGCATGGGCATGAGAGTCATTGAAAAACACTTAGAAAAAAATTAATTTTCTATAATCTTCATATAAATTTGTCTTCTCACTCAGTCTTTGTTAAGAAAATTGAGATGTCTTGAATTACATCTAAAATTGGTGTTGACAATTTTGGGAAAACAACTAGCTTAGGCTGGGGATGTGAATTCATAATGAGGTGTAAACTAAATTTTCAATATCTTATGGTTTTTCAAACTATTTCCTTATCTATTGGGAAAAAAGTTAAGAGGAAATAAGAAGAAATGAAAAAATAGGGAAACACTATAGAGGTAAAATCACTAAAAAGGGGGTGAATTAGTGAGTCCAAATAATCCAACTTCAATTTCAAACCTTTCAAAACTCTTAATTAGTTACCACAAGCATTCATGAAGCATACACATCATTTATAGCAATGAATAAGAGAGATAATGCAAGATCAAGCATATAATCCATGACATATGTTGGAAACCCTCTTGAGGGAGAAAACCCACTGGAACCTACGATTGGAATATTATCTTATAGTATAAAAAACCAATTTATACCAAATAAAATTGATCAAGGAACTATAATCCCTTATTTATTGAGACTAAAATCCGACAAGGTGTTGCAACACAAGTCTATTTGAGCAACCACAACAATTAAACTTTTAGAAAGCTTCATATTTCAAGGAGCATACAATCCCTTAGATGTTGAGTAGCCACAACAAAACACAAAAACATAACATCCCCTAAACACCAATTTCCTTTCAATCTAATGGGGATACAAATTATATCATCTCTCTTCAACTATGCACACTCAAAGCATCCAAAACATCCTGTTGGATCACCATAGACCTCTTTGCTCATCCTCAACCTCTAAGAGAACTATTTTGACATCAAAAACATGACCCATAGATTATACACATATTCCTAAATCTTATTTGCTCATAAAATCATCTAATGGGCACTCCCCCTTTCCTTCACTCGACAACTCTCACATACACACACCTTATACTAGTCTAGAACCCATCACATTTGGTTTCACTATTAATAGAGCATCTATGATCAATACCATATTGGTCAGCCAAAAATCATTCCTTAAACCTTAAGTAATATATCACATCAAGACACATCTCAATACTATCCACATAGGTTGTCCATAGCATCCATGGGTCACCCTTAAGCAACTACACCTTTCAATTAGGACTTTGTAGCCCTTATAGGTCTCATGGAGACCTATTCACCCATTTAGCAGTTCATCAAGTAAAGAAAAAAATTATGATCAATTTAAAATGCATAGTTCCAGTCCACATTATCCCTTTTACATTTTTAAATTCTTATAGTCATAATTTCACTCTTCTATTCAAGCTCCATCAACTCAAACATTAGCCTTGTTTATAAGGACACCATGAATGAACACACAGTCAACTTATTAATCTTTGTTCATATTGAATAGAAATTAGTTAAGATTATAAATACCAAATATATCATCCACAAGGATTATAAAACACTTTCTAATATTTAATTCATTATGAGACATCCAAATAGCAACAAAACTAGCTTGAACAATCTTCTCGGGTCACTTGCAGAACACAGTCAATCACATAGTCAATTTTAGAGCTAAATATATTTGTTTAGACATATATTAAAAACACCTAATCATATTATATATATGTTCTATGGATTCCTCTTCATATTTTATTTTTATTTCATCTTCAAATTCATCTTGAATCAAAAGTGATGGCCCAAAAACTAGACATTGGTCTTTCCTTTGTTAAATTCAAATATTTGAATTCAAACGATCATAGTTAAACCTTGAAAACCATTCTATCATCTCATGTCCTTGATAATTACATAAATCACACACCATTGATATTATTTTAAGTAAATCTAATTTAAATTTCATTTAAACAACTATCACTTTGACAACTTTGACTCCACTCACACCATTAGATCAATCTATATGATTACACGTGAACTATTTGATCCTTATCCTTTATTTTTGCCCAGCATTAAACCTCAAAAACTTTGAACTCATCTAAATTAATATGCACCATTTATTTGTATTGGTAAAAAAACCCACTCACCATCATATCTTAATTTTTTATTGATCTTTATCTCTTGAAAAATCAACTAAGAATGGGAACCATTGCAATCTGCCTAGAAGGCTAACTTTGGATCTTAATAAATTTTGTTGTGCTAAGATGCATGATCTAAAACTTGGACCATATGATATCCTCACATAGGATAATCCAAAAATATATAAATATTATCCTAAAACCCTTGTGCATGTAATATATAATTCCATTAATCTTCTCGCTCAGATTTCTCTACCACAAAGCCAACTATGCCTAGAACTGCCTAAAAGGCCAACTTTACACATGCATATTTTTTGGTGTGCCTCATCACATGACCTAAAATTTAGCACATATAAACATGGAAAAAAAATAAACAAACCCTTATGATTAAATAATTTTTAAACTTATACGTATGTGAAATATGACTACATCAAAATGCCTACTCAACCTTTTTTTCCACATGCAAATTTGGCTAAGTATGGGAAAACACTGTCAAACTGTTTAGGAGCCTAACTTTGCACTTGCATATATTTTGTTGCACTTAATCACAAGACATATGATTTATAACATAATATCTTATCTCATATGGAAATTTATCCATATATCAATCTACTCTTAAAACTTTCATACATGCAATATATGATGTCACCAAATTGCTTACTTGGTTTTATTTGAACATAGAAAACATTGTCAAAATGCCTAGGAGCCCAACTTTACACACACATATCTTTGGTTTCACTTTATCACATAACTTGAGACTTATACCATAGAAACTTTTGACTAATTTGACCACAATCATATGACCAAATCCCCTTGACTCATTCACATGTGGCAATTATGACATCATCAAACTACCTACTCAAATTTCCTGTCACTAGACCCAAAATGTCTAGATGAAAACAATGATCAACCAAATTAAATACACTCATGTAAAAAAGTACTCAAATCATATAGTACCTCTTATTTTACCATATACATGTTATCAATACTTCAGACTCATCCATAATCATCTTCAAGTAGTCAAACTTTGAAGATCAACCAAGCCTTTTTCAAGCATACTAGGATAAGCACATTACACCCTTTGTCATTATCACTTAGACTAACAAGGAACTTCATACACTCACTTGGAAACCTACATGACATCACCATGACATCATTTAAAAATCTCCAACAATCTCCCCCTTTGTCATTGATGTCAACACCTATCATAAAATAATGTATAGCTCACCTTCCTTCTCTCTCTTCAAGCACTCTCATAATAGAAACTTTCTCCCCCTTTGACATAATGACAAAATGGGCACCAAATAATCTTGAGGACCTAAAAATAATACCAATAGGATAATACCATATTATAAATATAGTAAAAACTCCCCCTTACCTTGAGCCTCCCTCTTCTTATCTTGATAACTTCCTCTTGTTCTATGCCAATACTCTCTTTAACCAAGCACTACAACCAATTAAGAAAGAAAACACAAAATAGTAAATTTTGATGTAAATCACCAAGATACATCTAAGAGGGACTCCCCCTAATATTTTTGAGAAATTTTACCTCTTGATAATCTTCAAATCTCCATACACCATGAAAAATCACCACATAGGCTTACTAGCCTCTTTTCTCAAGCCACCTCAGGGACCACTAAAAAAATTTCATGCCACTCACCAAATATGATACATGATCTTAACAAACCTAATAAATATCCTTGAAACCCTCATGCCTTTATATTTTAAATAAACTAATCAAAAACATCACATCTTCATTACTAGGCCTATCTAGACTCCTTGTATCCCTACCTAAAACTTGCAGAGCCCATAACTTTTATTCAATGCACCTTCAAGACTTGAAACTTTATATCTAGATCACTCTCATATTCCCCCCTCAATCACACCAATTTTCATTACTTATCTCAACCTATGAAATATACTTCCTTCATAAACCTTCTAGACAATTAGGCCTCAATCTTCACAAAAACTTGAAAACCTTCAGATCTTTATGAATCTTGATTTGAAAACCCATTTGTCCCATTAAACTATTAATAATCCTAAGATCTCAACTCATAAGGAAAACAACTTTTCTACCAAAGCTTAAAACCTTATAATCTCAAAACAAACAAGGTCAACAAAACTCCTTCTGGTCAATGCCCTCCTCTAAAACTTCTTACACACCTAGAGACAACCATCACATACTTATAGACCAAAATTTGAGCCTCTATGCCTTTGGTAAATTTGAATTCCTATAACCCATTTTAGGCCTACTTTCCCTTAAGCCAAAACTAAAAAAATTGAGAGCACTCAAAAATCTTCAATTTGACTTCAATATATCTTCAGACCACAAAACCACTTGGAGCAAGCTATAATAAGGTCAACATACCTTTCTAAGAATAAAACTCTTCTTGACATTTTATCAATCTTATTATGCCATCTGGAAACACCCATTTTGACCTTACACAATATCTCCTTTACAAACCTTTGGAATAAGCTCAAGAACTTGTTGATCCTCTTAACCAAAGACCTTCTAATGATCAACATAGTTCTTGTCAACATAGGATCATAAATTTTATACCAAATAGCATTGGTTTAAAAGAATAATAAAAAATCAACATACCTCTATACTAATTTGTCATTATGATCTTGAACACACACACACTTGCTTCTCCACAGGAAAGATGTCTCCTAAGAAACATAGGTAGAGACACCCTACTTCATAATGTCCTAAAATGGTGTGAAACTAAGAGTTTACCATAACTCCTCATATTCTTTCTCCTCCTTGGTCATCTGATACTTGTAGTTCTTCTTCTTAGTCTTATAAGAAGTACCTTGCTCAATCACTACAACATTCTCCTTCTCCTCTAAGATTGAATTTACAATACATGGAGACAACATAGATTCATGGCATACCTTTTCATCTGAATAATCCACCTTGTATTTAGGAACCTCATCACTAGGCATTGACAATTGATTTTATTTGCATGATACATGCTCAATAATGGTAGGATGTTCACTTGGATCTATACACATCTCAGAACTAGCCTCAGTTAGTACCTTGGTCTTCTTCTTGAACTTGGTCTCTTCATTCACAATATGAGTAGATAATGAGAGCCCTTAGAACTCCTAAAATTTTGAAGCATTCTCCACCATATCATATAGATTATTTGGACCTATAGACTCATCATGACTCATACTTACCATCTTTGGTTTCCATGAGTTAACTTGTCTTCTTCCTTGTACTTTGGGATCCTGATTGAATTTTATTTTGACTTAATGGCCTTTGCTTGTAGAACCTATCAATGTGGCCAATCTTCTAATAGTTGTAGCAAACAATACTCCTTAATAGAAATGTATTTGTTCTTACCTTGTTTGGATAGAAACTTGTAATGTGTCCTATATCATGAAAAATAAAAGAACCTCCTCTTTTTGAAGAGGATTTGCCTTGTCTAACCTTAGATGGATAATGGTTTGTAAAGTGTCCCATATCAAGATAGTTAAAGCACTTAACTTTATTCACACCTTTTGACTAATGACCCCTGTCATAGTTCCATGTGTTGTTCCCAAAATTTATCACTCCTTTTTGGGACAACACATGAACTATTTTGGTCCTACATGCCAAAATTCTCACTTCCCTTCTCAAAAATTGTTCTGGGCATTCAAATTCTCCATTTTTCAAACTTTTTCAGCTAATGGACTCTGCAAGATCATTTCTACAGACTCCATAGGCTAATTTCTATGGAATTTGTAGGCTGATTTCTATGGACTCTACAAGCTCATTTCTACGGACTCCGTAGGCTAATTTCTATAGACTCTGTAGGCTCATTTCTATGGACTCTGCAGGCTTGTTTCTATGGACTTTGTAGGCTTGTTTCTATAGACTCTACAAGCTGATTTCTATAAAATCTGCAAGATCATTTCCATGGACTCTGTAGGCTTGTTTCTATGGACTCTGCAAGCTCATTTCTATGGACTTCATAGGCTCATTTCTACGGACTCCGCAGGCTCATTTCTATGGACTCTACAGGAAAGAAACAAGTTCCTAACACTTAAGCATTTTCAAGGTCAATTCAATTGAACATTTCAAAGGAGTCTTCCAAAATCCCAAAGGATAAGTGCCCTTGTGGAGAGCACTTAGGTGCCAAAAGGACCTTTGAGACTTTTTTGAAAGGTAATTTTGGAGATCAAATAGCCCTTGCAAAGGGCAGGTGATGAGCAAAATGGGCTATTGCAAAAGGCCGAAAGGGTAAGATTTTCTTTGAAAAAGTGAACAAGGTAGAAAATTTGGAATTCCTTCAGATTTGTTCAAAGCAAAAGATAGGATGAATTCTTTTAGACAAAAAGTCTGAAGGAATTCCTTCAATCTTTTGTCTGACAGAATTTGCCTGAAAGAAAAAAAGCCTGAGGGAATAAGCGGGAAAGACAAAGGAAGAAATCCTTCAGACAAAATGTTTGAAGGATTTCCTTTGGAAATTTTTTCTAAAGGATTTGATGAAGAAGGCCACCTGAAGAACCCCGAAGGGAAGGTACCCTTGTGGGGGGCTCTCGGCGATTAGAAAATTGACCTTTCTCAAGACCCCAAAGGGCAGGTACCCTTTGAAAGGATTCAAAGACTAAGCTCAATCAAAGGAAATCTAAAGGAAATAAAGTTGAAGGAATTGACAAGGGGGTGATGGGCCCATAGACATCAAATTTGGCCACCATGAACTAGCCGTTGGAATCCAGACATCCGATGACGTCCCTGAAGCTATCAAATTTAGGGCAATAAACTAGCCGTTGCCTTTCAAATGGTATTGGGCACATGAATGTCATCTTTATGGAAATGAAATAACCATTAATCTTTAAAGGCTTGAGCACAGACCTAAATGCATTCAAAGGCCTTAAGGCCAAAAGGAAGAACCACTGAGAGAAGAGCGCAAGGAGCCAATAAAGTTGGGAATATAGCCTCGAGAGCTCAAATTTTAGGAAAAGACAACCAGGAAGAGACAAATCTAGAAAAAGACAAAAGTTAAAAACAAACTCAGTGATCAGCTAAAGAAGGAGCCAAAAGAGCTAGTAGAAAGGGAAAAGATAGCTTGAGAGCTCAAATTGCAATAGTAAAGAGGGAAAGACCAAAAACATATACGTAGGAGTTATTCCAGTAGGTGGAATAGTCCACCAAGTAGATATTTGAGCTTGCAAACATTAAAAGCATGGTCTATTTTTCTCCCTTGGAGTAAAGGTGAAGTGGATAGCTGTGCAGATATTAGGTGATAGACCAAATGACACAGGCCCAGGAGAATATATTTGAGATAAATTGACATGCCATAGTTAAGGTAGCCACCCTGTTCTAGCATGGTCCCTTGACAAAACTAAAAATACATTCAAGGCATTGAATGCAGCATGGGTCATTCCATGGAACAAAGTGCCAAGCCTTTCTTGGCTACTATATATTGTAATATCCTTTTTTGTGCAAGGGAGATATTTTTGGTTATAGAAGCAAAACTCTACCAAAATTGAAAGGTGACTACTAAGACTTTGAGCTTAGATTGTTGATCATATTTCTTTATGTGAATGAGAAAGCAGGTTACTTCCAGACTTTGTGCTATAATAGCTTGTGTCATTTTGGGAGATTGTTCTTATGTTTATTTCATGAATGCATTCTTGTCCAGTTAATGAAATAAGTAGAACTAGTGGAAGTAATCAAGAAGGTGTCTTAAAGCCAACTGTGGAGAGACTTTGTGCTACCACAATTGCCTTTAGTGTGTTTGGCTATTTTTTGTTTCTGTGTAAAGGGTCTTGGGATGACTTTGTGCCCTCATTATCCTTTTTATTTCACTCTTGGGCAGTCGAGGTGGAGACTTTATGCTACATCTTAATCTATTGGTTACTACACCCCTGTTACTGGTTACTTGTTACCCATCAAAAAGAACTCCTACTGTTTGTTGCAAGACCACTTTTGAAAGAAGAGAAGTGCCTTCAGTGTTTTCACCTAGATTTCTCCTTTGTTTGTGAACATCATCTCTAAAAAAAGAGAGATGGATGGTGTTGTCCTACCCCTAAGTGTTATTTTTTACATATATATATAGTATATAGCTCCTCGTAATTATTAGGGAACCTCCCCTTGATGAAAGGAGAGATTTCTCCCCTTTTGATGTGGTAAACCTACAAATCTAGCTGACCAATCTCCCTATGTTATGGTTGAAGTAACCTATTTTGCCCATTAGTTAGTTGGTGACAAAATATTCATGCCAATAGTTTTTGGTGACTCTGCTAGGGACACATCCATTTTGCATAATTTGAAGCCTCAAGCTTCAGATTGAAGCATCACCTATGTCTTATCCATTATCATTATATCCTTATCTATTTCTACTATATAATCTAGTCTACAAAATCAAAGCCACTAGGGATCAAACATTTCACTTTTTTTTTCACTTTCCTCTAGCTCTATGCCAACAATTTTCTGCAACTTCACTAGGGATCGATGAGTAGTTCCAGTCCTTTTCCATTCCATTCATATTAAAGCATTTCATATCACTGGGGAACAATGCAAAGTAGGAAAGAACACTGTCAACTTCACGCCAACAATTTTTGGCGACTCAGCTGGGGAAGAACAAGCAGTTTGAAACCTCAAGCTTCAAGCTGAAGTAGGGCCAGTTCTTTTCCATTTTTATTCTACAATCTGGAAACTCCATGCCATATAAGAAGCTAGAGAGCCCAAGGTGTTTATGACCCTATTTTTGAGTTGGTGTAGCAAGGTAATTTCAATTTGTTTCCTCCCCAACTTTAAGTTTAACAAACTAAGAGTCTTCCTCCTACCAATACCAAGTCACCACTACAAGGTAGAGCTACTTTTTCTACTATTATTAGAGCTTTGCCTCTACATACTCCACCTATATTTTTTATCCCCACTTTCCATAATCGAATCATGGTAGTTCAAGGCCCCTAGGGTAACTCTTTTGGCCCACTTAATTTAACTCCACCCCTACATGAGCTACCACATAGTTTAAGGAAGAATTTCCCCAAATTCTTTGGTGATGGGAGAGTTCATCCTGATGAACACATTGTAGCCTTTAGCATAGCCTACAGTGTGATAGGTGTGGAGTATGAGGATGTAGTAGTCAAGTTATTTGTGGAAACATTATAAGGTGCTGCTTCAGACTAGTTTTATCATCTGCAAGGCCAGACAGTGACTGATTGGAACACTCTTAAAGATAAATTTGAAGCCAAGTTCAAGCCTGTAGAAGATATGCATTCCTTGCTGGCCCAGCCCACATAGATGAATAAATAACCTCATGAACCTATGAGGGATTTCATTTCCAAATTTGACAAGCTGAGGAATAGGATTCCTATAATTGCTCAGCCAATAGCTAAGAACCTTAAATGCTTCTTCATCAACTCACAGTTGCTTAAAGTGATTTTTCTACTAAGATGTGTTGGCCACATAGACCTTGTTTTTTCTTATAATTTGGCCACTAAGGTGGAAGATGACCTTATCTTGGTAGGAAAGATAAGGAGAGATCCTAACAGAGGTAAATCTTTTTTATCTTCTGAATACTCACCTATAGGCACCACTAATCTAATGGTGCAGAAGCTGGCAAATGAGTTACTTGCTCTTAAAAAGCAAATGGTGTAAGGGATGTCATCTACCCCTTCACATATAGATATACCAAGGAGGACATTCTAGAATTAGTCATACCAAGGCAATGCTGCCAGGAATCAAGGGCAGCCAAATCGCCTTCCTCCCACTCATGGAAAATTGGCCATTGAAGCACCTCCAACCAATTTAGTAGTTAGATATCTTGAAGTAGAATCAAATTTCTCCTTCTAGCTTGAGTTGAACCCTAAATATGATGCTAATCTCTTTACAGAAGGAGAAGAAGAATTAGTTGATGACTCTAACATTAGTTTCCTAAATTACCAAGATGAACCCAGAAGTGAAGGTAAAGCAGCTAAGGGATCATATGATGTGTTCACCTGATCCAAGAATCAATCAGCCCAATAATATAATAAAGAAAAAATAGAGTGAGCTCAACCCACAATTTTAATTGCCAAATGAGGAACTTCTCTACCTTTCTAGCCAAAGGACCCAGTGATTGCTAAAAAAGTAAGTACTTCAAGTATGCCTTCACCTTCAACTTCCATTTTGCAGATCAGTCCTCCCCCTCCTAAAAATTAGAAGGATGAACTCCCTTCCCCTCTTCATAATTCATTTCTTACATTTGACATAATTGACCATGTCAAGAAAACTAAAATTCAAATGTCTGAATTTGAATTCCTACAATCCAACCCTGAGCAGTTAGATAAGTTAGTAAAATGTGTGAAGAATAAAACCATCCATGCAAGACCAACTATTCCAAAGGTGACTCCCACATCCACCCAAAATAACCTTGTCATTGTTCCTCTTGATTCTCCCAGAAGGACTAAACCATTTTATGTTTCCCTACTAATAAATGGACATCAGCTAAATAATTACATCATAGACTCAGGCACATCTATCAATGTCATGCTTGTCAAAGTAGATGAATCCCTTAGTCTCACACTGACCAAGACATTTGGGAGATATTTATCTATGGAGAAAAAATAAGTGCCTTTGCTAGGACAAATCAAGGATGCCCAATTTGTATTTGTGGCATTCCCAGACAAGAGGATAAAGATGACAGTCCTAGTGGCTGACGTCCCAGCCTCATATGGCATCCTTCTTGGGTGAAATTTTTATAAAGATGTTGGTGGAAAATTGAACATAGACCTATCTGAGGTGAGGATACCCATCAAAGGCATCATGTAGAGGTTGCTCCCTAAGAAGGAAGCAAAATATATTGTCATCCAAACGTTGACCCCTAAAGCTCAAATTCTATTTGAGTCTTCAGGAATGGGTAACTTCTTCCTGAATACAGAGGATGTTCATGTTTTAGTAGATAAAAGTCCTATAGGTGGTGATCCAAAAATTGATTCAAACAAGACATCAAAAGAATTGGTAGTGCATAGTATAGATGAAAAAGGAATTTCCCTTTCTAATGAAGACAAATCTGATAGAAGATCAATTTTTGATGATGTTTGGATCTTAGAATTTGATGGCAGCAATTCCTCTACTAGTTCAGGAGCCAAGATTGTGTTGATATCTCCCCAAGGAGATATATTTCCTTCTTCATACAAGTTGTAGTTCAGCAACACCAACAACACTACCAAGTATGAATCTCTGTTACTCGGGTTGAAGGCTGCTCAAGACAGAGGTGTCAAGCTCTTTCATGCTAAAGGAGATGCTAAGATGATGGTTTGTTAGGTGAGGAACTTGTGTCAAACCAAGAACAAAATATTGAGACATTATCACAATCTAGTATGGGATCAAATTAAAATTTTTAAAGATTTCAATATTTATATAGTGCCCAAAGAGCTTCATAATCATGCAAGTTCATTGGCTGACCCTACAACCTTCATGGTTCTTCACCCCAATTTCAAAGATAATAGGTACACTATCAAACTAGTCTTTCAACCAAGTGTGCCTGATAAAGCTAACCATTGGTAGATGTTTGATGCTAACAATCAAATAATGTTCTTCACTAGACTAGAAGAGCAACAAGCTATGGTGGTGGACCATACTACTGCACACCAAATTTAGGAAAAGAAACTCTTTTACAAGGGAGAAAGGATTTATGGTTTTCAAATTGGAGACCACGTCTTGCCATGGGGTAAAAAGAGAGAACCAAAAAGAGTGCACAAAAAATGTGATTTTTGGTGGAGAGTTCCATTCACCCATCACTGATTCTGGGGAGAAATTAGTTTCTTACTAGTTTATTAAGATGGAATGCCCTTTTCACTATCTCACAATAGGTAGCATCTGAAGCACTTCAATTCTTGAAGTATCAGATAAGATCATATATACATATGTATATTTGTATAGTATTTAGTTCTATTTTATGCTTTTCATTTTCATTTTTGGCACCTTTCTTTTTTAGGTAGCATGACTATGTAGCCCAATGGCATACTTAAAGACACTGGAGATTATGGTTTCTACTCGCCTCAACTGCTTCAAAATTTTAACTGAAGGAAGTTCCCCAACTGGAGCTAGCTGTTGTTCCCAAAATTTGTCACTCCTTTTTGGGACAATGCATGAAATATTTTTGTCCTACAAGCCAAAATTCTCTCTTCCCTTCTCAAATTTTTTTATGGGCATTCAAAGACTAAGCTCGGTCAAAGGAAATCTAAAGGAAATAAAGTAGAAGGAATTGACTAGTGCGTGATGGGCCCACAGACATCAAAGTTGGCCACCATGAACTAGCCATTGGAATCCAGACATCTGGTGATGTCCCTGAAGCCATCAAATTCAAGGTAATAAACTAGTCATTGGCTTTCAAATGGTGACAGGTGCATGAACATCATATTTATGGCAATGAAATAACCATTGATCTTTAAAGGCTTGAGCATGGACCTAAATGCATTTAAAGGCCTTAAGGCCAAAAGGAAGAAATACTAAGAGAAAAGTGCAAGGAGCCAACAAAGCTAGGAATATAGCCCCAAGAGCTCAAATTCTAGGAAAAGACAAAACCAGGAAGAGACAGAGCTAGAAAAAGACAAAAGTTAAAAATAAACTTAGTGATCAGCTGAAAAAGGAGCTGAAAGAGCCAATAGAAAGGGAAAAGATAGCTTGATAGCTCAAATTGCAACAGTAAAGAGGGAAAGACTAGAAATATATATGTAAGAGTTATTCTAGTAGGTGGAACAATCCACCAAGTAGATATTTGAGCTTGCAAACATTAAAAGTGTGATCTTTTTTTCTCCCTTGGAGTAAAGGTGAAGTGGATAGCTACATAGATATTAGGTGATAGACCAGATGACCTAGGCCCAGAAGAAGACATTTGAGATAAATTGGCATGCCATAGTTAAGGTAGTTTCCCTATTCCAGCATGGTCCCTTGACAAAACTAAACATGCATTCAAGGCATTGAATGCAACATGGGTCATTCCATAGAACAAAGTCCCAAGCCTTTCTTTGCTACTATATATTTTAATCTCTTTTTTATGCAAGGGAGATCTTTTTGGTTATAAAAGCAAAACTCTGCCAAAATTCAAAGGTGATTATTGAGACTTTGAGCTCAGATTGTTGATCATATTTCTTTATGTGAATGAGAAAGTAGGTTACTTCCAAACTTTGTGCTGTAATAGCTTTGTCATTTTGGGAGATTTTTCTTATGTCTGTTTCCTAAATGTGTTCTTGTCCAGTTAATGAAATAAGCAGAACTAGTTGAAGTAATCAGGAAGGTGTCCTGAATCCAACTATGGAGAGACTTTGTGCTACCACAATTGCCTTTAGTGTGTTTGTCTATTTTCTTTTTATGTGTGAAGGACCTTGGGATGACTTTGTACCCTCATTGTCCTTCATATTTCACTCTTGGATAGTCAAGGTGGAGACTTTGTGCTACATCTCAGTCTGTTGGTTACTGCACCCCTATTACTGGTTACTTGTTACCCATCAGAAAGAACTATTATTTGTTGCAAGACCACTTCTGAAAGAAGAGAAGTACCTTTAGTGTTTTCACATGGATTTCTCCTTTGTTTGTGAACATCTTCTCTAAAAAAAGAGATATGGATGGTGTTTTCCTACCCTTGAGTGTTATTTTTTGCATATATATAGCTCCTCATAGTTATTAGGGAAGCTCCCCTTGATGAGAGGAGAGATTTGTCCCCTTTTGATGTGGTAAACCTGCACATCTGGCTGACCAATCTCCCTATGTTGTGGTTAAAGTAACCTATTTTGCCCATTCATTAGCTGGTGACAAAATATTCACCCAACACCATGTAAACTCATTTCTAACATGTCTATGTCATTCTCTAGCTTTATACCCAAATTGATTACATGTGTAATATTAAGCATTGAATCTTGCATACCTCATGGTATTTGGATATTTGATATGATTTATCTTCATTATATAAGCACCTTTAATCCTTGTCTGATGATTTATCTTTAAATTATGATTTTATTTGTTCACATTAGTCTTCATCTTGTCTTGAATTACATTCTTTTGTTATTCTTCATATCCAAGACCAGTTATATCACTTGCATTCTTTTGATCATTCATAATATTGTCTAGATCACTTGAGCTTTTTTCAAATCTCAAAAATAACTTTACCTTACTATATGTCTTCTTTAACTCATATTTCAATTACTCATTTTCAATTGCATATCTTAAACATTAATCTTCTTTAGATTTCAAGCTTGTAGATAAGATTTCCAATTGAAAACTGAGATACTTGACTATATCTTCATGCTCCTTGGTGTTTTCATTCATTCTTGCCTCATACACACTGAATTGATACTAATAGTCTTTGAGTTGATATTTCATCTTATTGTTAATCTTCCTCTCAATATTTAGTTCTTCAAGAGCATTTGTCAATACAATCTCATAGTCCAACTCATTTTAGTCATCATCTGAATCACTCCAAGTAGACTCCTTTTGATGTGAGCAACTTCCTTTTCCCAACCATGAAGAGGGATTCATATTCAACAAGACCATCATCTTCATGATCACACTCTGAGTCACTATCTTCACTCTCATCTTATGATCTATAGTATTTATTGGTATAGAGACTCTTCTTATTCTTGAAGAACATCTTCTTGTTGTCATGATATCTAAAACCTTTCTTCCCCTTATCAAACTTATATGCCTTCTTATCTTCATCTTGGTATTCATCATGGTATTTATCATCATGCTTATGAGGTCACTTTCTATAAAAATGTCCTATCTCTCCACAATTGAAGCATTTGAAGGGTAGTTTACCCTTATGCTTCTCTGAACCTATTTTCAATTTCTTTGTAGACAAATAAATCACTTCATCTCCATCAATATCAAAAATTCCATTCTCATTGTGTTTCTTACCTTATAAATTCTTATTAGTCTTCATCTCTATCTTGAATGTTGCTTCCTTATTTGGTGGTATATCATCATTCTTCCTCATCTCATAGATAGTAAGGATGTCATGCAATTCATGCAAATTCAACTTAGTAAGATCATGAATTTATTCTACAATAGATACTTTAGGATCAAACTTGATTGAGAGGGACATTAAAACATTTTGAACTACATTATCCTCTTCAATTTTATCTCCAAGACCTCTGATGATGTTCACAATCTCATCAAATATCTGTAGAAAAGATGCCACAGAATCATATTCCTTCATCTTGAGACTCTCAAATTATCTCTAGTGAGTCTACAACTTTGCCAACTTAAGTTTTGACTCTCATTCATAAATAGTCCTAAATTTATCCCATATTTCCTTGGAAAATGTACAATAGATTATCTTTGTGTATTTAACCTCTGAAATACCACAAGTGATAGCATTCATTACCTTATAAAAAACAACTTTTTATCTACAACACTAGATGGAGGAATAGTAGATGCAAAATGACCATCTATAATGAAATGCCAAATATCAAACCCTAGGGACATGATGTAAGTCCTCATCCTTATACTCTGAAAAACATAATTGGATTCATTGAATATTTTTGCTTTCTTATTAGAGAAACATCCTTGATGACTACCCATATTATACCTTGGATCACCTTCAATTTTTTAAGTATTTACCAAAGGACCAGCTTTGATACCAATTGTAGAGGTATGATCACTAAGATGGGGAGTGAATCAATGATCCTAGATAATCCAACTTCAATTTCAAACCTTTTAAAACTCTTAATTAGTTACAAAAAACATTCATGAAGCATACACATCATTCATAGCAATGAACAAGAGAGATAATGCAAGATCAAGCACATAACACATGACGTATGTGGGAAACCCTCTTGGGAGAGAAAACCAACTACAACCTAAAATTGGACTATTATCCTATAATAACAAGAACAAAATTTTACCTTATTCTTAATCTAAAACAAGAACAAATTTATACTAGATACAACTGATCAAATAACTATAATCCCTTATTTAGTGAGACAACAATCCCACAAGGTGCTACAACACATGTCTAGTTGAGCAACCACAACAACTAGACTTTTAGAAAGCTTCACCTTAAAAGGAGGATACATCCCCCTAGATGTTAAGAATCCACAGCAACATATATAAACATATCATCCCTTTAAAACTTATTTCCTACCAATCTTATGGAGATATAAAGCATATCAGCTCTCTTCAACTTTGCACACTCAAAGCATCTAAATCAGTCTTTTGGATCACCCTAGACCTCTTTGCTCATCCTCAACCTCCAAGAGAACTATTATAACATAAAATACATGGCCCATGGGTCATACACATATTCCTAAATCTAATATACTCATTAACTCATCTACTATTCACTCTCCCTCTCTTTCTCTCTACAACTCTCACATACACACACCTCATACTAGTCTAGAAACCATCACATTTGGTTTCACTATTTATAGATCATCCATGATCATTACCATATTGGTCTACTAATAGGCATGTCTTAACCCTTAATTCACATACAAAATTGAAACACATCTCAATACCATCATATAGGTCAATCATAGCACCCATGGGTCACCCTTAACTAGCTACACCTTTCAATTAGGCCCTTGCAGCCCTTATAAGTCTCATGGAGACCTATTCACCCATTTATCAATTAATCAAGAAAAATAAATACAATATAACCACTTTAAAATTCATATTTCCTCTTCAAATGACCCCTTAGACATTCTCAAATTCTTACAATCATTATTTCACCCTTTTGTGCAAGTTCAATCAACTCAAACAATATCCTTGTTCATAAGGACATCATGAATAAACACATAGTCAAATTATTAATATTTGTTCATACTAAATATCAATTGTTAAATATTAAAAATATTATGTATATAATCCAAAATTAATCTACAACACTTTCCAATAGCTAATTCATTATAAGACATCCAAACAGCAACAAAACAAGCTCGAACAATCTTCTTGTGTCACTTGCAGAACATAGTCAATCACATAATCAAATTTAGAGCTCAATATCTTTGTTTGTAAATAAATTAAAACATTGTAATAATATTTTATATATGTATCATGGAGTCCTATTCAACTTTTATTTTAACTTCATCTTCAAATTCATCTTGAATCAAAAGTTATGACAAAAAAAGTAGACACTAGTCTTTCTTTTGTTAAATTCAAATTTTTGAATTAAAATAGTCACAATTAAACCTTGAACACCATGATATCATCTTGTGTCCTTGATGATTATATAAATAATTCACCATATATATTATTTTAAGGAACTCTAACTTTAACATCATTTAAACAACTATCACTCTGACCAATCATGATGTTAGATCAATCTGTATGATTACATGTGAATCATTCGATCCTTATCCTTTACCTTTGCTCACCAATAAACCTCAAACACTTTAAAATTATCTCACTAAATATTCACCATTGATATTATTTTATAAAAACACCCTATCATTTTTATGTCTTCATTTGGTCCTGATCTTTATCTCCTATAAAATCGACTAAGAATGGGAACCATTACAATCTACTTGGAAGGCCAACTTTGGATCTTAATAACTTTTGATGAATTAAGATGCATGATCTAAAACTTGAACCATATGATATCCTCATATGTTAAAATCAAAAAATATATCAATATTTTCCTATAATCCTCATGCATGTGATATATAATTCCATTAATCATCTCATTTGGCTTTTTCTGCCATAAAGCCAACTATGCCTAGAACTGCCTTCAAGGCCAACTTTGCACAAGCATATCTTTTGATGCACTTCATCACATGACCTAAATATTATCACATAGAAACTAGTCACAAAAATAAATAAAATAATATAATCAATTTTTTATAAAACTACCACGCTTGTGAAATATGACTACATCAAAATTCCTACTCAGCTTTTCGTGCCACATGCAAATTTGGTTATGGGAAAACATTGTCAAACTACTTGGGAGCCCAAATTTTTACTTGCAAATTTTTACTTGCATATATTTTTTCATTATTATTCAAATGACTTGATATTTATTGTATAATATATTATCTCATAGGGTAATTCATCCATATATCAATCTGCTCTTAAAACTTTCATACGTGTGAGATATGATGTCACCAAATTGCTTACTTGGCTTTATTTGAACATAGAAAACACTGTTAAAATGCCTGGGAGCCCAAATTTTCTCACACATATATTTAGATTAAATTAATTTCATGAATTTATAATTTTACCATATCAACTTGGGACTAATTTTATTGAAACCATATGATTAAATCACCCTGACTCATTCACGCGTGACAATTATTACATCATCAAACTAGTCCCAATTTTTTGCCACTAGACCCAAAATGTCTAGATGAAAACAAAGATTAACCAGATCAAATACAATCATTTAAACAAGAACTCAAATAATATAAAATTCTCATTTTACCACATACACATGATAAATACTTCATACTCATCTTTAATCATCTCTAAGTAGTCAAACTCTAAAGATCGACCAAGCCTTCTTCAAGCATACTACGACAAAAACATTACACACTTTGTCATTGTCACTTAGACTAATAAGGCACTTCATCCACTCATTTGTACACCTATTTTACATCACCATGACATAATTTACAACTCTCTAATAAACACATAATAGAAATGGAAATGCACAAAAAAAGTGAAACACATAAATGAAGGTAAATGGTAGGTGACAACCTACCATTATTCTTTATACAACTTCAGATATTTCCCACTATATGGTATTAGGAGGGTAGTCTCATATCTATACACAAAATATTACATGTTTTCACAATATAAATGTTGAATTTTGAATGGTCCCATCCATAGGAAGTCAAATTTCTAATGACTTCCTCTTAGATCTCTCCTTTTGTCCTCGAGCAATACCAAATCACCAATTTAGAAACTACATTGTCATGCCTTTGTTCAAATAATTTTTTGACTTTTTCTTGATGATATGCAATTTTATTGATTATTGTGACTTTTGTAGACACCTAAAATTTTCCACCACTGGCCTTCGACCAAACTTCAGATTGATTCCTACCAATCATTATAAATTAAGTCTAAGAATCACTGAATGTCCCAAATTTGCTTGTACATCATTCATCAAAGCTTATAATCACATTGATACATCCCTAATTTGGGTATCCTATTATATAAAATAATAATCTCTCATGTATTCATCCCTAATCATGCTACGGTATCACAATAGTTAATTTGGCCTATGAACCTATTAAGTGGGGCACATGAATAATAATCCAATCTTGAAAGAACTAAATGGATAATTAGAATTAATTAATAAGCTACACAAAATTAAATGCCTATTTGAATTATCCATGTGTAATTAATGAATAAATTAATTAAAATATATAAATATCCTAGCCTTTCATCATTATTTTTGTGATTTGTCAAGCTCTTTTGGAAAGCCATGTCTATTTATTGAAAATAATTATTATTTGAAAACTATTAACTCTACTTTTATTATATTTGACTCACCTAGGTTAGGTTTTAACCCATTCCATGTTTAAGCTACACCTTGACTCACCTTGGGTTGGGGTTAGTTCCTAAGCCTATAAATACAAACCCTTGCCTCTTGAATTATAGAGATTGGATATTGTAGAGTTATAATGCAGGTTTTATTGCATAAGATTCATATCAATAATGTTATAATGCCAAAATATTGATCTAAGCTACATCAAGATAATATAAGCCATGGTACCAAGGAGAGAAGGAGCCAACAAACCTCCATTTCCAAAGACTCTTTGAAGCACAAACCGAACAAGCCACCCAACAATGCATTTGGAGCTCTCAAGGAAGGTAAAGGACTGTATGTCTTTTATATTTTAATTGTAATTTCATTTGTATTTTGTTTATTAATCTCATCCCTAAGATATATGCTTGTAAGTGTTAGTATTAGTGTGTTGATTTGAGTTTTTGTTACTTTAACTAATATGTTACTAACCTCCCTTATTGGATTCCTATGATCATAAATAACTCACCTAGTGGAACCTAAAGCATCTCACATATCAAGGAGACTAAAATGTAGCTCTCAAATTTTTAAATGAATGCTTGGTCATCTTAAAAATTTGAGTTTTTACTTTATTTTTATGTATTCTATTTTTTAGTGTTATAAAGATCGCATAGTGATAGACATCATTTTTTCCTAACCGGCGTCAGTCCTATCCTAATTGACATCAATTCCTGTGTAAGTTAGAACATGGCAAAAAAACTTGGTGTTTGAATTTCCATGAAAGTTACAAGTTATCATTCTTGGTTTTGGAACTTTCAAATTATGTATCTAGTTCTTTTCTTGTGGGATCCAAAGATTTATTTTATTCTTATGATTTTTTTGGGATAACAAACATTTTTCAAATCATTTTGTTTTGCCTATGAGATTATAGGTAACTAACATCAATTTTAAGTCAATTGGCATCAATTTTATTACAACCAGCATCAGTTCTCTTTTAACTAACATCAGTCTTTATAGATTGACCTCAGTCTCTAAGTAACAAAAATATTGAAATCTGAGAGCTTATTTCCAAATCTTATTTTCTCATTCATGAAAGTGCTTCAAGGTAGGACAAAACCCTCTAAAATTTGCAGGACCAAAGTGGGAAATAAGACATAAATTTGTAAGTGTTAAGCCTTGAACATTTAATTTTGGTGCTTAAAAGTAATATAAACATTTTTTATGATTATTTATTTTGTGAATGTTTTTTCAAGTTTTCAAATAATGCTCAGGGAATAAAACAACTTCACTACACATTTCATTTTTTATGCATTAAAATGAACTTTAATCACTTAGTTACATGCTTTTGAAAATCATTTATTTTTATGCCTTGTTTGTTTAGAGTTGTTTATTTTTTCAAAATTATTGATGTGTGTTTGTTCTCCCTCTGTCCCCTTTAGGGAACTTGGGTAATCAAAAGCGCTCTTTATTTGCATTTGTACCTTGTCCAAAGCCATGAAAAGAACATTATTAAGGCTCTCCCTAAAACATATATGGTTTTGGTGATCTAAACATAACCTTTAAAGTCTTTTCACTTAGTCATTTATTTAATGCAACTTGGCATGTGATTGGGAGTTCATATCTTCTTCATGAGTTCTTTAGGGGTGCATTGACCTGGGGTTTCATCTCCTAGCATTGTACCAACCCTACCCCATTATGAGATATATAAATAAAGGCACATATACTATGATTTATATGGGATGAATGGATAGCCTCTCCAATCATAATGAAAACTTGAGTTAGGTCTAGAGTAATGAGGGGATTTCACTAAGAATTACATGAATGGAATCGATATGTAAAGGTGTAAACCCTTGAATAGTAAGTTATCCAATATGAACTCAAATGATGTGAGGCATCTTTATTGGTAACCACATTTGGGAGCATCTAAACATTTGAAAATTTAGTTTTATAACAACCCCACTTTTCGTGGACATATTTTTAATTCAAGGCAAGTAACCCAAAGTTCTATGTCACTATACAATATCTTGGGAGAAGGAGGTGAAAAAACCCTACTACTTCATGCACTTTTATTTTTGGATTAATACTTAAAATCCTCCCAAGAACATGTATATAGAGATAATTTAGTGATATGAAGTAACCTTATCAGTTTAGGGCTTTGGACATTATACTTATTTTTATTTTGTCTTTTCCTTTACTTGCTTGGTATTTTGAGTCTAAATCTATTTATTTGTCCTCCCACGTCAAAACTAGTTTTATGTCCACATCACTTCATTGTTTGAGAAGGAATTATGTCATCTATTTAACACCATACCTTTGCCTTAGTTTTTTGACAAATCTTTGTGTGTGTGTTATTTGATTGAAAAGGGTAACATTATGTTGCCTAATTTATTTCAAGTTTTTGTGCCTTGGAGTCTTATAACAAACCATTTATTGCATTTTTAGAGCATGATAATGTCATTATGCTGCTCAAAACATTTCATAAACTTATTTTCCTTGTGTCTAAGTTTTCATTTTCAAAACCAATCTATGTGTGCCTTTTGGATCTTTATCTAATGCCTTTATATTGTTCAATTTTGTCTAGCTTGTTTTTTTAAAGAAGCCTAGTTTTCTTAAGTTGAGTTTTTAATTAATCTTGAAAAGTTTAACTCCAAACATTGATTAATTTCTATTTATGGCTTGTGTAATTTGGGCCTAGACATCTATCTTTTTATTTTGGGTTGTGTGACTTAGGTTAATTCTTTACCTAATTTGAAAACTATTATTTATGCCTTTATTTGGGATAAGTAGCTTATCTTCAATATGCCTTTTTGTTTCATGCTTTATGCCAATTGACTAAGTTCATGTTTGATTCTGAATGCCTAGTCTATGCCAAAGTGTTCCAAATTTGTTAGATTAAATCTTCCCTTTTGTTTAAATTCTAGATTTTGTGCTTGTTTTTTCAAAAGTCCTAGCACATACCTATTTTGAGCCTAGCTTTTGACATTACATTTGGTCATAGAACCTAACAAAAAAAAATTATTAGATTATACTTGTTTGGAATACTTTGAACCTAGAGCTTGGTAGGCTAGTTTTTATTCAGCTATTTGATCTATTGTGTAAGACATTTGACATTAGACATTTTATGTTAGATAATTTTAGACCAAGTTTTAACACAGACCATTTTGGAGATACAGCTCCACCTTTCAACCAAGTTAGACTATGTTTGAACCATTTATCCTTTAGACATTATTTTTTAGAATTTGTAGAACTCTGGGCCTTTTTTAGAATGTTCATCATTGATGTGGATATGTCTCACTACATTTATGGTGTAGTCATGTAAAATCCAAGTTATGATATAATGGCCACATAAATTGACTTTTTTTTAGACCCCTATGATGAAGAAGTGGTTTGTGAGATAAATCCATATCCTCCTTACAATCCTCAATCTAGGGAACAAATCCAAGCAGCATGTTCAATGGTACATTATTTGGGTTGGTTTATGTATGATTTTTTCCATCTCACTGATCATGACATCTAATCCCCCACCTATACCATTAACCCTCCTTCAGATTGTGTGAACAATCAAGCTCCATAGCATCCAAGCATTACCATTATAGGACCTCATCATTTATCTTGTGTGAGTAACCAAGTTCCATAATGTCCTACCAATTATATTCCAATAACTCATCCTTTATATTATTCAAGCAACCAAGCTCGATAATGCCCTACCATTTCTATTCTAGACATCATTATTTAGCTTGTGTGAGCAACCAAACTCCACAATGACCTATCATTTATATTCTAGGACCTCAACCTTTGGTTTGTGAAAGAAACCAAACTTCATAACACCCTAACATTTCTATTCCAAGACCTCATCATTTTTCTTTTATAATCAACCAATTTTCACAATGCCCTACCATTACCATTCTTGACCATTCTGTATATAATAGCTTGTTATCCCAACAAGGTTATGTACCTACAACTTGATGGGTCATAGTTACTTTTATAGGCCATAACTTAGCCTATATTAATCTTATAATTATCTAAATTCTATCCATTATTCATTCATTTCCAACCATTCCCCACTTTATAAAACCCATGTCAATCGTTGAGCCCTAACCAAGCCAATTAGTACCTCTCCAACCAAGCCAATCATTTGAAGACCAAGATGTATTCAAAACTAATATTTTACAACTTATTGTAAATCAAGACTAAGAGAACCAACCAAGCCATGATGTTTTTTTTGAACAAACCATTTGTGATAAGTCAACCTGTGATGAATCACCCTTTGATACCATACCTATTGTCAAGGAGTCTCACTCTGACAAGCCAATCTTTGATGAGTCATTTTTTAATGATTATAACCATCTTTGGGAAAATCATTTCCTTAACCATATACCTATTTTTAAAGATCCTCCCTTTGAAAAACCATTCTCTATGGATTTTTCTCTTAACCTTTTTCCCAATGTTGAGGATTCTCACTTTGACAAACCAATCTATGTGGAGCCCATTATACCATCAAAGGCCATTACTTGTCTAATATAAAGCATTCAATAAAACATCTTTGTAGCAGTACCCACACAAAATGAAGAATCAAAATTAAAGTTAGGTTATATTTTTAAACCAACATAAAATTTATCATCAAAATCATAATTAATGTTATTCTCATCATTGGATTTAGAGTCCCATGAGTCAGAATCAGCTTCAGAACCAGAATATATTCATGGTTGTTACAACATTCATTATACATGCCTTGAAACTTAGTTTGAATACATTTATGATACCTCCATGGTTATTGAGGATAATTACTTCATTTTTGACACAATTTCTCGTATTATATTATATGAGTATTGTGTTTCCTCCCCCCATTCCATTACCATTCTACATGCCATTAACACTAACTAATCTAGCCATTATATTGACCTTCCACCTCCCATAAGTATTTATTAGGACTGATAGAATCACAACTTTTTAAACTACATTCATGAAAACATATTAGTTTAATAATATCAAGAAATCCAAGACCAAATTCATGCAAAAAAAGAACCATCTCCTAGTAAAACCTTTCCAAAGGTGTTAGGGGACAATCAAAGTTCAAACTCAACATCTTCTAGTGAAACCTTGTTTGAGGCACTAGAAGATTATCAAATTTAAAATTCAATGGTCCTTAGTGAAACCTTATCTAAGGCACTATGGGATAATCAAGACAATTTCATTGGTGAAAACCTCTTTGAGGCACCAATAGCTGAGCACATCAATTCTTCATTACTTGATGAAAACATTATTCAAGATAAAATCAATGCAGCTTCCAATCTACATCCTAATCATATGTGAGTTACTCTCACACCTAAATAACAAAAAAATATGGTGGTCCTGTCGATAAAATATTTAGAAGGATTTGGCCATACCACAACCAAGATTATGTCAATCTAGAATTAGTAACAATGTGTGTGCCTAAAAATCTTAATCTTCATTTGTTGCCTGACCATTATACATTCCATTATCATCCACCTTTACATTTCCAAATCATAAATATCATCTATTATTTATCCATATTTACCATCCCTAGCCACACTTTCCTTTATAGAGGCTACAAATATATATTATCTTGATATTTGAAGGAAAAAAATAAATTACCAATGAAGACCTTAACAACATTCTTGGAATTCAAATCTATAGTAGGTTCTTGATAGAGTAGTTATTCAGAAGAGGTGTGGGCTAGCAATTTACATGATTGATTATTCTAGTTGTATCATATGATGATTAGTATGTGCATCTCCACATCATCAGGAATAATAAAATCATTTACATAGCCAAAATCATAAAACCATACCCCTACCATGCCAAAAACCATATCTTTTCCCATTGGCCAAAAACATTTACCTTATCATTTTCATTTTGCCATTGTTTCATACCCTACCATTTACCTTACCTTATCACTTGGGGGAAACCCTATTACCATTGTATCCAATTATACTAATCATCATTATAAATAATTCCATACCATATGCCATCCTAATTAGACCAAATCCTATTTTTAGCCATCCTACCCACCCCTTCTGATCTTGGTCCCTTTGGTTCTTCCCTCACTTTCCATGAGGGGATTCTAATCCAGTTTCAACAATTTTAGAATTTCATTTTTAAATGATAGTCTATGAAAGTAGTATGATAGTGGATCTGGTAAGTTATCTTTCATTCACATTTGAATGGTGCCACTAATTATAACCATCTATGGTAAAATCAAAATCCCACCTTATATTACTAATTATAACCACCTATGAGAAAATTAGTATCATAGACCTATGTCATTATTTCCTAGTTATAACTACCTATGGAAAAATTAGGAACAACACCTTTACCATGCATTATTGCATCATCTTACCATTACTATTCTCATTTACCTAGCCATTTTCCTAAATTTGAGAACTTATTATTATCAAGTCGGATCTCACCACCTTTTGTGTTGGTAGGAACTACTATGACTTGGGGTCTTATGTGGATTACGTAGGCCACACTTGATTCACATTGAGGTCATCTCAGTCCCTCTTTTTCATACACTTTCATCATTTTTTGAGTGGTATTTTATCCATCTCTAATGATTTAAGATACCCCAAAACTTCCAAAAACATTCACAAATTTCAAAATCCAAAAAAAATTGTCCTATCTAAGCCTAGTCAGTCATCCTTGATCTACCCTACTAGGGAAAATCCATTATTAGGATGTTTTTTATTTTTTTTACTTTCATTTTTTTTTGTGCTTGCTTTATTGTTTGTTGTTTGTTTGCTTTTTTTTTTATGCCTTGACTCAATCTATATGCATTCATTGGGTGATTCCTTGAGCATTATTATTGATCCATCCATATTCATACATCAACATTGTCATCATGGTTTTTATCATTGGTGCATTATTTTCAATTATTTATTGGATTAAGAATCAATCCGTATGCATATTTTTGTAAAGTTTTCATGGTGTTATATCATGAGGCATACAGTCATGTATTATAACAAAAATCAGCTCAAGAAGTATTATAAGTAATGGAGTCATAGATAATTCTCCTTGGTAACCTTGGAAAATCCTCCCAGCCTTCTTGATCAAATCAACCCATTGACCATTATAGTTATATCAGTGCTAATAAGGATGAGCAACTCCACATTGGTAGGTGTAACTAAATCATTCACATTGACCAATGCTTGCTCTTCTATTCATCTCTATCATCATCTTTTTGCATCCTCATGTGCCTAGTTATTTTTGGCTCATTTAGTCATTAGACCATTGAATCTATAGTTTTCCCCCATTTTATTTGTTTGTTTTGTTGTCTTCTATCCTCTAGGGGAAATGATCATCATATTTTGTGTTCTTTGTATGTGCTAACATTATGATTAACCATTTTATATTTTTGACTCATTTTATTACTCTTTATTTTGTTTTATTATTTATTTTTCTTGGTGTTTTGTTTATTTGTTTGTTTGCCTATTTGATTGCTTTCTTGTTTTGCCTTAATCCAGTCTATATGCATTCATTAGGTGAGTCTTTGCACATTATTATTAAATACATCCATATTCCTACATCAACATTGTCATCATGGTATTTATCATTGGTGCATTATTTCCCTTTGAATATTGGATCATGTGTCAGTCCATATGCATATTTTGACCAAGTTATCATGGTGTTCAATAATGATGCCTACCATCAAGTGCTGTAACAAAAATCAGCTCTGAGAGTCTACAGGGAAACAAGGCAATGATATATCTCCTTGAAACCAAATAATTCTTGATCTGATACAAATCATATCCAACATAGAGTAATTAATCAACAAAATAATTTTCCTCTTTACAAGTTTAGACATGTATCTCCCTACTTGCAGGTGGCCCAAATTCATTTTCTACTTTGTACCAATTTACCATCATATTCCATATCATGTTTGCCACTATTGGGGTACAATGCTTATAATTGCCTCTAGGAAAATCATTATATACCATCCCACTTGCATTACCAATTATTCTAACTGGCTTTGGGCAAATCATTGTGTTTCCATCCATTTGAAGGTTAATTATTATAACCACCTATTGACAAAATTTGACTTTTAGGACAAATTAGGGCACCCCAAAGTGAAAAATTGGTTTTATAGATATCTTATGGGCTATAATATCTTTTCATGAGGTGTTTCATAGGTATTTTAATGTTATTCAAAGATATATTTTCCTTGGTTATAAATTTCATTAGCCAATATGTCCTTTTGAGTCTTTTTAGGGGTCAAAAGGGTTCATTTAATAATTTTTATGTGTTTCTTAGGAAATATGAAGGTGTCAAAGGGTGATTTCACATGTCATGTGTCTCATAAAGTCTTAATTAACTAAAAAATAGTAGGTTATTCAAAAAAAGGTAGTTTTATTGAAGGAAAATATGAATTTGGCACTTATACAACCTCCTTGGGAAGTATGCCACATGGGAAATGGTAAAACAATGCCTCTTTAGCTTCCCAATTCTCAATTACATGTTTTTTTAATCTTAAAGTTCCATTTTAAGGCCAAAACCATTCTGCTCATTTCTCAGTTTTTTAGATGCACTGAAGTGACCTTCAGGGTTTTGCTCAGTACGAACAACTCAAGAAGTTTCAAGAAAAATGATCTTAGTGATATATTATACACTTATTTAAATTTCATTTTATGTTTTTTTTAAATTAATGGTGGTCTGAGCTTTATGAACCATTCCAAAGAAGTTGACCTTTCAAATTTGCCTGCTAATCTGTGTAGCCTATGGGTTTTGTCTTGGTTTTAGCAATTATGTATGAACCACTTGCTTATTTTTATTCAAAATATTTTTTACATCCTCCTCACATGTTCCCCATTATTTTTTTAATTTTTTAAATTTATTTGATGAGCAAATCACCTCAAGTTTACAGACTGGTCTATTCTATGTTATTGGCAAGTTTTCACTATTTTTTGAATTTCCATAATTTTTGAATGGTCACAAGGGGTTTTTATAGTTTCATTTCCATTTTTTAAAGGTATTAATAGTTCCTCTCATCTTCAAACCTCAATTTCCAAATAAATGTATGTGAAATCGTAGTCACATATGACTTATCAATTACTCTGCCATGAAAATGCTCATCGACAAGTAATCTTATGGGGAAATTCATGTTGAAAATGAGGTATTGACACCTATGATAGACCTTTTTGAGAGTGAGTAGAGAATTTTAAAACCTCATGAATATTAATAACTGATAAAAATCATATAGATCCTATATACTACCTTTACTCCTTTTCACTACTTGCATATATGAGTAAACATGCACCTACAAGTGCCATGAGGGAATGTTTCATGCCAAAAAGAAGGATTTGAATGTTATTTTAGATGTTTTAATTTATTATTAATGAATTTTAATCAATATAAGCCTATAATTTATGGGTTAGAAAAAATACATACTTCCTATAATATCACACTTATTGCTTGAACTAGGAAAAGGCCACCTACAGGTGGTTCTTGATAGTAAGCTAAGGGTCATATGGAGGAAAGTGAAACATGATAAGTCCTTATTTCGAGTTATAGAATTGGTTAGGACCATGATATACCATGTTATAATTGCCAATATGTAAATTTGTGTGTAAATCACTTTAAAACAATGAGGAGACAATTTCATGCCCACTTTCCTTAAATTATGAAAATAAAGGTCCAACACCTTTTGGTGAAGACTATATAGTATAGTAATCAAAGGTTTGATGCATCCTATTGTGTATGTATTTTACGATATATTAATTAAAATACATTTTAAAAGTTTGGGCTCATGATAAATAGGGGAAGATAGTTTTTAAGAGGGCTAAAGTTGCCAAATTATGCACTGAACTCCTTCATTAATGTGTACAGGTCTAAGCCATAATAAACCTTTTTTTCATCTAAGTTGGTAGTATGAAACCATGATTCATGATGTAATATATTTAAATGGTTTAGTATAGTATTAATATATTGAAATTTTATCTAATGATATGAATATACTATTGTTTTGGCTTCCCATGTACACTCCTAGTCTGTACATTGTGGAAATGTGGACCTACAACGGGGTTTGGAGGCATAACATCTCAATCTAACTAGTGACCCTAAAATTGAGGTCAATATGGTGTTTTAATGCTTCAAAATAATAAAAATAATATTAACATGAATTTTTTGACCTCAATTGATTCCAATAATCCTTAAACATCATGAAAAAACTCATCTGAGCAAATGCATGCCTACATGTCTTAGTCTAACAAGGTATAGCATAGTGACCCAAAATTGATACCCAAATAGTGATTTAAGGATTTCAAGTTTTATTTAGGTTAAATTAGGTTTTTTTGAACTAATATTTTTTAATATAGGTCCTCATATACCATTATAAAGTCTCAAGGAGCTAATACATACCTACAAGGGTCAAAGGTTGGGTGACTCAATCAAAGGGTCAGAGAACAAAGAAGTTGATTTTATTGAGATAAATATGACATGAATATTGTTATAAATGGATATAAAAAGAGTAAAATTATCCTATATGAGTCTAATATTTTTTGTAGACATTATGTATAAACCTCAAACAAGCATAAATAACTATAGGGGTCTTTCTAAAGGAAGCACAATCAGTGATGTCAAAACTTGGTCTTGAGAATTCAAAGATGATAAGGATATGTAGAAGGTTTTAAGTGGTAAAATGATATAATATAAATTAACCATGAATATTATATCACATAAATTATATTTTAAACTTAAAATAGGTATAAAAAGGGCCATATAACATAGTTAAATAGTGTACTTTCAAACACCCCTGCACAGTCTATCTTAATAAGGGTTTGTTTTATTTTTGGGAGATTTGGAGGGTTTATGGATCTTAAAAAGAGTTAAAATTTGGTAAAATTAATCTCCAAGACTTTTATAAGATCTTAAAACATTCATCTATTCTGAGCAAATAGGGGAAGTGCCCTCTATTTTGTCTCAGATAGAGGGCACTTTCCCCAGGCATGAAACCTGCAAATCTTGAGAGATGGGTAAGAAGATGAATCTAGAAGATATTTTAAAATTTTAGAGAGGTTTTTTAGGTTACATAAAACCTAAAAATAAATATAATACATCTAATATAGGTAAGGAAAACCATCAAAAGGCCTAGAGCACAAAAGTTACAGTCATACCTAGTTGGGCATGGTTAGGCCTAGGTCTAAATGGAGAGCCATTTTCACTTATATCATAAGATGAGTATTTTTAATGAAGTGATACATCTTTATGATTTCATATAGGAGGTACCTAGGCTATTTAAATTTATCATAATCTATCAAGAATACATTTTGATCCCTAAGGTGTAAACAGGCCTATTGAGCAAGATTAGGCCTACCATCCAAAAGAGGGGTCATCTTCATTTTTGGATTTAGATGGCCATTAAAATGGATTGTAACATGATTTTTGGGTCATATTAGACATTTTAAAGCTCTTAATATTAAAATAAAACCATGAAAATTCCACTCTTGGTCTCAAAACAACCTCAAACCTATAGGAAATGGAAAAGAGAGCTCGATAAGATATGTTTGAACACTCATATATTTCATGATGATTTTCATGGATGATAAATAAGTTTTTAGGAGTTATTTATGATCCTAAAAGAACATTTTGTGACATAGGATCTAATTTTTGAGGTGAAACCTTTATGAACCAACCTTAAGAGAAAAACATACCTAAAACCCTTGTTAAACCCTTATAGAGACTCGATTGGGAAGATGAGGATGGAGATGCATAAAAATGAACCATAATGGAATTAATTATGATTTTATATTGCATAATACTCCCTTATTCTCTCCCATATGCTCTTTTCCTATATGGACTTATAGAGATGGGGTATAAAATAGGCTATTTTTTACCATTTTTTTGTGTTTTGCAAGTTTGATAAGGAATCAAAAGATGAAAAATGTTTTTATGGAATACTTAGAATTTTTATAACTATTTATGTCCTTTTAATTCCTTATAAAACTTTTAATTTTCCAAACTAGGTGCTTCAACTCAGCCAAGTCAAAACTAGCCTAATGGACAAGCTAGTGAGAAGCGTGAAAAGCATCACTTCAACTAATTTTAAATAATTTATGATGTATCTAAGGCCATTTATGGTCTTAAAATTTTTATTTACTCCCTTATACATATTTTAATTAGTAACTGATGCCTTTTTGTAATCCAAGTGTGCAGGGTGCATGAAAAGAGATTTTTCTTGATAGCAGATCATGATTGCTCACTTCTAGATGTTTCTAGAGGATGATGCCTAAAAATAATATATTAAGATGAATAATTTTTGTCTTTACACTCCATCCCAATCATTAAACCTGGTCATAATTAGTTATGATGTGTTCAAATAGGGCCAATCATGAAGGCAATTTTTCTGAGCCAGTTAAGGAGTTTTCATGTAACTTTACAAGGGTTTGATGACTTGGATTGACATTTGTACTTCTTTGCCTTACATGGTTCATACCATATCCTATTGTCATGAAAAATTAACTCCTTTTATCATCTTGACAAGTGTCCTTGTGACCCTTGGACTTCTCTCTTCTCCTCTCTCTCTCAAGATCTATAAGAACTATCCATTTTGGAATTGTATTGGATGCTCCACCTAAGTATGGCAAAGACCTACTCATTTTAATAAATTTGATCAATAATATTATTTATTTTTACCTCCTCCATGATTTTTATTAGTGTTTTCATTTATAATTTTTGATTTTTCATAAGTGAAGACTATGGATTCCTTAGCATGTTATTTTATTCTATCATCTACTTGTAGTTGGAAAGCTTATTCTTACAGGGCATGTGAAGTGTTATATTAAATATAAAGTATTGAGTGAGTTATTATATCCATTAATTCCTTCATATTCCTCTTGTATATTCCTCATATCTTTACACATTCATCCTTAACCTCATAATGTAACATTGATGTGAGAAGATGAAGATTCGAGAAGTGTATGTTCAATTTATCCCTCAATTTTGAATGTAATATGCATATAGTTGGAAGTCATCAATCTCTTTTTTTTATCACCTCCCTTAGGATAATTTTTTTAGTTATATCTCTCCCTTTTCACCCCCAATGTTTATTTGTAGTTGTGATCTAAAGTGGTACATCAAGGGATATATCCCTATCTAAAGATTAACCTCATTCCTTAGGCTACCCACAAGCCTAGAGGTGTTTCCATTATGCCACTTGGATGAGGAGAGCTTTTTCATCTCCTCAAATGGTGCAAATCCAAATGAAAACACCACCTTTGGGCAAATCATCCTCTTTCTTCTACCCAACTAGGGCATATCTTCATTATGATAATGCTTATAACCTCATGTGGGCAAACCATTATCTCTATCCACTCAATTTGGACATGTTTTTATTCTACAAATGATTATAAATTCTTGTGGTCAAATCATTGTTTTTCCCTTTTATGATTATAACCACCTTAGGAAAAATAATTCTCTTGTTACCCTATGCCTTATTTAATGATTATAACCACCTGTGGGAAAATCATTACATTTTTTTATTCCACTTATACTGATGATTAAAACCGCTTGTGGACATATCATCATGTTTTTTTGCCCAGTTGGGGTAGCTCCATATGCCATTGATTATAATTGCCTATGGGCATATCAATATTTTATACCCTATTTCATCTTTTTGTTCTTATCATTTCTTCCTTTTGAAGGATTGATCATTGACCCCTTTACCAACTGCTCCCTCGAGGGGACACCTATAGTTCATCCATTATCATTGAGGATGTAGGCATATAAGACCTTTTCATTCTTTGAGAATATGTTATTATGCTTATATATTTTAATGCCTTCCCAAATAGGAGCTAAATGTAGACACCTAAAACTGACCACCACTAGCCTTTGATTGGACTTCAAACTGATTCTTATCAACCATTAAAAATTAAGCCTAAGAATCACTAAATGTCCTAAATTTTCTTTTGCATCATTCATCAAAGCTCAAAATCACATTTAGGCATCCCTAATTAGGTTATACTATCATATACAATCATAACCTCTCATAAATTCATCCCTAATCATCCTATGGCATCACAAAAGTTAATTTAGCCTATAAACCTATTAAGTGGGCAACACGTACAAAAAATCAAATCTTGAAAGAGTTAAATGGCTAATCAAAATTAATTAATAAGCTAACCAAATTAAATGTCTATTTGAATTATCTATGTGCAATTAATGAATAAATAAATAAGTAAATTCAAAAATGCAAATATCCTAGCCTTTCATCATTGCCTTTGTGAGTTTCCAAGATCTTTGGAAATATCTTAAAATATCTATTTTAGAAATCTATGCCTATTGATTAAAAATCATTATTACTTGACAACTATTAACTCTACTGGGGTTAGACTTGACTCACTTTGGTTAGCTTTGAACCCATTTCATGTTTAAAATATACCTTTACTCACCTTGGGTTGGGGTTTGTCCCTAATCCTATAAATACTAAAGACAATGCCTTGCCTATTGAATTTTAAGCTATTTTGGTGTAAATTTATCATGCACAAATGAATTCGAAGCTTTGATAAGAGTAGTGTTATAATGCTAAAATATTAAGCCAAGCCACAATACAAGCCATGGTGCCAAGGAGAGAAGGAACCAAAAAGCTTCATTTTCCAAAGACTACTTGATGCATAATCTAAGAAAGCCACTCAATAAAGCATTTGGAGTTCTTTAGGAAGGTAAAGGATTTGTTGTCTTTTATGTCTCAATTGTTCTTTCATTTGTCTTTTTTTTTACTAAGCTCCCCCTATGTTCTAGGCTTTGATTGTGACTGTTAGTGTATTTTCTATTTGATTTTTATTACTTGAAATAACACTGTACTAACCTCCCTTCTTGGATTCCTATGATAACAAATCACTCTTCTTTTATCTTTTCTAGGTACATGACTCTCTTCTCTAGAGCATATTTGAACTATTCATCTTTAATAGCTTGGGCTAATTTCAAATCTATAAATTACAAATAAATGAGAATCGGGGCATCTCTCCCATATATCAAAGGAAATGGAGACATTATGATTGATCTCTTAGGCATGATTCAATCAACCCATAGTGCATCATATAGATTTTTATTCCAATTCCTCTTATTTTCATCGACCAACTTACGAATGATGGTGGTTATATTTTGGTTACTCTATTTCACCTAGACATTACCTTGAGGGTAGTAATCTAAATAATGTGCAACATAGATGGCATAACCATAAAAAACCTAATTATTTCATGAAGAAAAATTTAAAAGCATTATCCATTATTATCTTCTAAGGAACATCAAATCAACCCAAGATGTTCTCCTTTATGAAGTTACATATGACTTTGGAAGTGGTGGATCTTACTAAAATGGCTTTCACCCACTTAATTAAGTAATCATTGGTTTTTGATATATGGGTGTGTACATCACTGAAATGAGGATTTAGAGTCTCAATCAAGCCTAATCCCAATTATTAAAATGGTTCTTTGATGATCATAGGTTTGAGAGGTAATGTTTCAAGCTTATCCCTATCAACAAAGTACTTACAAGCTTCACATTTGGAAACCCATTCTTAAGAATCCTTAAATAGCATGGGCTAATAGTATTAAGCTTGTAATATTTTGAACATTGTGACTAATAATTAGAAATGTCCACCACAACCTTTATCATGAAATGCCTATCATATTTTCTTCTATTATTCTTTATTCACACATCTTAGGAAAGTGTCATCCAAATACTTATCAAAAAAATTATTGTCCCAAATTATGTACTTAGTTGCCTTCATCTTGAGAGTTCATTTCTTCTTAGGACTAATATAAGTTGGATGTTCTCCATATGAGAGGAAGAATGTTATATCAAAATACCATTCTTCAAGGGAATCCATGAAGACTACTAATGTTGAATTTTATTTTTATTCCCTCTGAGAATAATCACCTTTAATAATAAATTGGCAAAGGCATTATCCTCTTACCAACTTCTTAGGTTTTATCTCTAAATCATACTTATGCACTTAAACAATCCAGCCACGTCTTTTTTATCTAATCTCTTATTGTGTAAGGATTTATTCTATTGCTAAATATGGGACCATGATAATGGTATGAGAATTCAAAATAAAAAATACAATATGCATATGGATTTGCCCATGGCATATGCATGATTTTTTAATAGTGAATACTTAAGTTCATTTCATTTCAATCTTCAACTCATGAAGGTGATAGGGGATTTGATTCCCTCATCATTTTTTTGCATCAAAATGGAAAACAGAGTGTATTCAAAGGAGTAACAATAGGTAATGAAGTCCTTATTTAAATTTACGTAGGTTATAGGTGATGCCTTAACAATTGCTTCATTGATCTCATTAAATTATTTCTTCGTATCATCACTCCATTTGAAATATTTATCCCCACTCATCATCTATATAATGTGCCTAATGAGCTCAATAAAGTCTAAAATAAATTTTTTAATAAAATTGACCTTTCCAAATAATGAGTGAGTGCCAGGTTTTCCAGTTGGTAGGGAAAACTTTTGGATGGATTTTACTCTTTTTGGATCAATATTGGTATCTTCTTTAGAGACCACATGACCGAAGAGCTTTTTTTGTTACTACAAAGATAGAATTTTTGGGATTCAAATAGATACCATGAGAGTGACACCTTTCAAAAACCTTTATTGGGTGCTCAAAATGATCTTCTCTTTTCTTATAAAAGACCATGAGATGATCCAGATAAATCATGGTGATTTTATTCTTCATTTCATTTATCACCAAGTCCATCACCCTTTGAAATGTTTCCCCTATATTAATGAGGCCAAAATGCATCCTTATGTAGGTGAAAGTTCTCCATGAGGTATTGAAATCTATTTTAAATTGATATTCTATAGTTACTTTGACCTTAAATAGCATGGGCTAATAGTATTAAGCTTGTAATATTTTGAACATTGTGACTAATAATTAGAAATGTCCACCACAACGTTTATCATGAAATGCCTATCATATTTTCTTCTATTATTCTTTATTCACACATCTTAGGAAGGTGTCATCCAAATACTTATCAAAAAAATTATTGTCCCAAATTATGTACTTAGTTGCCTTCATCTTGAGAGTTCATTTTTTCTTAGGACTAATATAAGTTGGATGTTCTCCATTTGAGAGGAAGAATGTTATATCAAAATACCATTCTTCAAGGGAATCCATGAAGACTACTAATGGTAAATCTTATTTTTATTCCCTCTGAGAATAATCACTTTTAATAATCAATTGGCAAAGGCATTATCCTCTTACCAACTTCTTAGGTTTTATCTCTAAATCATACTTATGCACTTAAACAATCCAGCCACATCTTTTTTATCTAATCTCTTATTGTGTAAGGATTTATTCTATTACTAAATATGGGACCATGATAATGGTATGAGAATTCAAAATAAAAAATAAAATATGCATATGGATTTGCCCATGGCATATGCATGATTTTTTAATAGTGAATACTTAAGTTCATTTCATTTCAATCTTCAACTCATGAAGGTGATAGGGGATTTGATTCCCTCATCATTTTTTTGCATCAAAATGGAAAACAGAGTGTATTCAAAGGAGTAACAATAGGTAATGAAGTCCTTATTTAAATTTACGTAGGTTATAAGTGATGCCTTAACAATTGTTTCATTGATCTCATTGAATTATTTCTTTGTATCATCACTCCATTTGAAATATTTATCCCCACTCATCATCTGTATAATGTGCCTAGTGAGCTCAATAAAGTCTAGAATAAATTTTTTAATAAAATTGACCTTTCCAAATAATGAGTGAGTGCCAGGTTTTCCAGTTGGTAGGGAAAACTTTTGGATGGATTTTACTCTTTTTGGATCAATATTGGTATCTTCTTTAGAGACCACATGACCCAAGAGCTTTTTTTATGTTACTACAAAGATAGAATTTTTGGGATTCAAATAGATACCATGAGAGTGACACCTTTCAATAACCTTTATTGGGTGCTCAAAATGGTCTTCTCTTTTCTTATAAAAGACCATGAGATGATCCAAATAAATCATGGTCATTTTATTCTTCATTTCATTTATCACCAAGTCCATCACCCTTTGAAATGTTTTCCCTATATTAATGAGGCCAAAATGCATCCTTATGTAGGTGAAAGTTCTCCATGAGGTATTGAAATATATTTTAAATTGATATTATATAGTTACTTTGACTTGGTTATAACCTAAGAAGCCATATAACATAGACATCATTTCAGATCCCATGACGACTTATAGACTTTGATCCATGATTATCAGGGGATAGTTATCCTTGATCAAAGCTTGATTAAGATTGCAAAAATATACGTAGATCCTAACTTCCCCATTCTTATTTTAGATAGTAACTATGTTGGTCACCCATGTTGAGTGTTGGATGGGGAAGATAATCTTATAATCTAACATATTTTTAATCTCTTGATAGATAGTGCTAGCAATTTTTTATAATGGTTTCTCAACATTTTCTTGAATGGATTGACACCAGGTTTCCATAAAATGTTGTGTTTCATGTTTTTTGGTCTAAAAGGCTTTAGGTCAACATAGCACCAAATAAATACATCTTTGTATATTTTAAAAATATTTATGAACCTTTTACGCTCATCTTTAAAATAGCATTTCTTGATGTTGACATACCTCAGTTCTTATTCTATTTAAATATTTACCTTCTCATATTCAAGGGATCTTCTATAATTTCCTTGAATATTTTGCTTATTATAAATGTCATGCTTATCAAAGATCTCTTCCAAAAAAATAAGGCCTTTTGGGATCTTATTTCATTTTAAATGTATGACATTTATTCTAGTTGATTATCCTTCATGTCAAGCATTTGTTAATTATGTTTGTCTTTGTTTTTTGAGGTAGAGGTTTCTCTATATGTAGTAAAGCTTCCATCAAAAAATAGATTCCAAAATTATCTTTTTGTTATAATAAATTAATGATTTATTCATCTTTATTGAATACTTACCAATGCTAAAAGTTGTCTAGAATACTAGGGAGATATACCATTTTGGTGACATACTAATTATTTTCAACTTCTATATGAGGAATCATCAATGAAATAGATATATCTAGGGTGTCAACTTTGGAATTTTCTACTCTCAAGATTGTATTTATAGATAAATATTGAAAGGATTTTATGCAGTCCCAAATCCTATTTATATAGTTTTTGAGTCTATAATTTTTTACTTGATATTAACCTTTTACCTACTTAATGATCATTTATGCATCACCTTGCACTTTAAGGTTTTGAATGCCCATTTATGTTGCTACTTGTAACACTAGAATTAATGCTTCAATCTTGACATCATTGTTTATGCATTCAAATTAAATTTTATATGAGAAAGGGAATTGTTCCTTATGAGGATAAATTAGCAACATGCCAATGTCTAAACTAGTTGTTGAGTAACTTTCATCAAACTCTAGAGTCTAGATATCATTGGAATCACCTTCTACCAACTCAAGAAGTTGTGGATCTTTTTCATCCATCATCATGTAAGTGCCATGCCCTATTTATTTATATAATATGTCTACTCTGGTATCATTTTACTTTTGCATTAAGATCTTGGCCTTTGGTTTAGGGAATAATCTCTCATTAACTGCTTTCACAAAAATCAATGCCTATGTCAAGTCTAATTTGATTTCTCTTCCAAGATTTTGGCATAAAGACTTGATCAGAAGCATCGCATAGATAGGAGGGATTTCTACCACTAGTATGACCATATTCTTTATCTTTTGGTTAAAATATTCTAGAATAAGATATGCATCTTTTATCTATTCAAGTAAAAGAACATGTTTTGCCTCCATATTGAAGCAGTGGCCAAATGTTTTAGTGCAAATTAATCCTAGGGCATGTGTAACTTTGGATAGCATGACATTATATGAGGCTCCAAAATAAATTATAAAGTTTTTCAACTTATATCTACCTATAAAATGAGATACATATAAAGGCTCAAGGCTTTCATTGCTTGGAGTAGTAATAGCTACATTATTTAGCAAATTAGAATCTACCATCTTGATATGTGCTTTTTGAGGAGGTGTGTTATGATTTCCTCCCTTGATGAACTTGACCAATTTTTCCAATTTTTTAGGGTTATTTATAAGGTATTTAGTTTGATAAATCTAAACCTTAGCCTTATTCATGTGATCGATTATGTTGAAGGAATAATTAGTAGGTTTTTCATTGATAATCACATGAGGGGAATTCAAATTACCACACCTTTTTGTATATTTAATCTTTGAGAGATTCATTAAGGAGGAACCTATATTGAGAAAAAAAATGGAAAATTTCTCAACCTTATGAGCCTCTTTCACCTTTTACTTATCAGGTTCTTTATTCTTCTCAAAAGCTCTCATCCTTTAATGTTGAGCTCATGTAAATACTGCATATGAATGATTTTTCATATCCTCAATACTTTACTCATAATCATAACCTTAGGCTCATATTTAGAATAACCCATAGTCGATTACCATTAGGTTCCTAAATTTTATGATCAAAGGTTCCCAAAACACCACCTTCAAGGGGTTCTTCAATGGTGTAAATTTGTAACATTCTATCCATTTCAGGAAAAATTGAACCATTGTAGTCATTAGTGGTGTGAAAAATGCACGTGTAGTGAATGGAAGCATGTTCTAATTAAATATAAAGTGGATGATTTTAAGGAGGAAATATAGGATGAATGTTTCCATTATAGGGACAAAAATGCCTCTTAGTTATATCCTTGTATGGATTATTCTGTGATTAAGGGATTTATTTTTCAAAGCCAAGATATCATTTGCCCTAATTTTTAAATTAAAGGATCTACTAAAATATGTTCCTTGATTTTAAAGACATATTTATTCATTTTTATATCCATGATCATGTCATCTTTAATTTTAGGGGCTTGCATTTACATAGTTATGAATGTTGTAAGGTGATTCCTTCATAGGAATAAGATTACCTTGGGTACTTGTGAATTCATACAGATATATTTATAATTTTACAATAAGGTTATTATAGAAACAAGGATTTTATACACTATATTATTGAAATAGGATATAAAATTTCTCAAATTTTCATGATATCTTTATTTATTTGAGACAATTATGCCAAAAGAGAGTGTTCACCTTTAGCAGGTTTAAACCTTTTTTCTATATTTTTCTCTCATTATTTGCTAATCTAGAATGAAATTAGGAGGTATGTTGTAGAAACACTCTATATCTGCTTCACTCAATTTTTCTATGAACAATCTAACAAAACACATCTTCATGTTTGACATTGAAGATACCACATGCAGAGAAGAAAGCCTTTATGTGTTCATCAGGATGTTGTCTCCCATCACCAGTGAATTTAAGAAAATTCCTTCTTGAACCTTTTGAAAACTCATGAATTTGAGTTCCTAAATATAATGGGCTTATATAATCACCCCAAAGTATAACAATAACCATGTTATGAAGGTTTATTACTCCATGGATAAATATGTTTGATAGCGATAAAGTTCCTCTCAAAGGTTATACCTCCTTTATTCATTCTAGTGAATGCCTAAAATTAAATTTTTATTGTAAATAAAATAATGTATCAAAAACTCCCTTTTTCTTTATGGAACTTGTATACCTTCTATTATCCAGGATGCTAAAAAGACACAAGGATCTCTAGTCACTATTCTTCCAGTAATGACCACAATGATTCTCTGAGCAAAACCACACATTATTCTTCTTTATCTAGCATAGTTTCACTCTTTGAAAATGAGAATTTTTAACCCTATTGTATGAGGTAAACTATCATAAATTAGAGTAAATACACGTTTGTGTAGCTTGTGTCCATTTAAGGTTTGGTTGGATAGATGGTTTCTAATTTCTGGGGATAGTCATGCAAATAACTATAACTAAAATATTGTGGGTTACACAAAAATTATAAAATGTGCCCCACAATGGGCACCAAAACCTATTGGTGAAATATTTGGTACTTTTTATCAAACTCAAGTTTTAAAATAGTAGGAGACAAAAAAACTCTCCTCTATTATGAGGGGAGGTTTCCTTTATTGAAATCAGAAAAAACTAATCTAATTATATATAGTATTGATAAGTTCAATGGGGGGTTTGTAGTAGTCACATTCAACTAAAATAAGAATGACAAGAAGGAAGGTGAAGAGTCATGGGTGAATGAGCAAACATAGTTTTCATTCACTTACATGATGAAATAAATAAAAAGAGTAGTTTAATTTAGGAGATCAAATGAAATTCATGCTTGGAATAACGAGAAATGTATTAACATAATAAAAAGACATACTCGTTAAGTAAATAACCAGACACAAAGTTAAATTAATTACTCTTTATTTTAAAAATAATAAACACAAATTTCCTCCTTCTTCCTCTTCAAGTCTCCAAATTGAAAACATATAAAAAATCCCTTTTTCAATTTCCATTTTATGTATTTATAACAAAGGGAATGGGTTGACCATTCACATTCCAAAAGACTCTTTATATTATATTTTTTGTCATATTATATACTTTATAATTTTAAATTTTACAGAAAGGAAATTATGAATTTCCTAAAATATAAATTAGACAAAAAATACAAAAGAGAAACTGAATATTCTATTAATGATCATTTGTTGATGTGGTGGCTAAACCTAAATAATGTGGTGTAGCTAAAGTACTTCTAGCTGATCTTTTGTCTCAAGTGGCCTTGAATTTTTTGACCTTATTTATTATTTTTTTAGTATCATGACCTTTAAAAATTACCACATACATACACTATGTAATTAATTTCTTAGAAACTAGTACCATTGTATTCAGAATCTCTCTTAGCTCAACAAATTGATTATTCATTTCCTCAATCAAGACATGACTCTCACCTGTTATAGACATGGAAGTTATGTTGAAAGAGATTTCATTGAATAATTTTTACTTTATAACTTTCCTAAATTTCTCTTTATCTTCATCCATCATATGTAAGGTGATTATATCTTCTTAGAATAATTCATAATGAATCTCATCTAAGTTAGAAGAGATCAAATTATGTTTCTCCTTCACTGTACTGACCCGGTTATTTAACTATGTTATTACTTAATTCATAACCTCAAATATTTCATTCATACCACTTATAACATGTCTCATCCTTCTATTTCTAAAATATTTCAACTTTAACCATCACATCAATATTGATCTTGATCATTTGATAAATGTATTTCTTTACATTATCCCATATGTTTAGCTCGCATGTGTGAGCTTTGATATATTATTTTATATCAATAACCTCTTCATCAATTATTTCAAACAATTCCATCACCTCCTTAATATATTTCATTCCATTCATCAACACTTAGTCCACCCAAGCATCCTAATTCTTTCCATATAAATTATATTTGTTGATTGTGCTAATGTCTTCCTTGGTTATTCTCAACACTTGAGAAGGAGAATCAATCTGAGGTGTCACAAGTGTGTTAGCTGAATTAAGGAGGTAGTTAACTTATCCCTCTAAATATTAAATTTAGTCTTGGAGTTATTCCTGATTGATCTCATATTATTCTATCCTTTTGATGATTTTTTTAGTCATTCCCCTCAAGTTATGGATGTTACTTTACCTATTTATCTCTCCAAATGATATTATCTTGAGAGTATATTCCCTCACATCATCTTTGAGACATCTTTATCTATGTTAGGTTCTAAAATTTCAACAAATTGAGTACCATAAGGATCTAACACTAATCTATGGGTATTTTTATCCTTACTAGGAGGAGGAGTCTAAAGGAGATTAGTTACTATGTCAAAATCAAGGAGATCAACTTCCACCACCCTATTTTTCTTGTTGAGCACATGTTACATCCATTGGAAGGACATAACACTAAAAGGGGTCATTTGAGTTATGGTTAGAGGGTATGTGGGATTTTTCGGAGGAGTAACATTTGGGAGAGGAGGAGAAACATTTGGGGAGACTAAAGGGGATGAGGTCAATACCATTTTAGCTTATTTTGAAGTGTCTATTGTATTCTACTAGTGATAAGAATAGAAGGGTCACTCAAGGGATCAGAATAATACTACATCATTATAGTTCTATTTTTTATCTTCTTCCTTCCAATTGCAAGATTTTCCTCACAAGTTTTACCTAGATGTCCACTTTGATCAAGATCATCACCATCATCATAACTTGAAGATCGTAGTCATTTAGTTATCATGGAAGCACTGATCTTCTTTGGAGTAAGTGTAGGATCCTATTTGGGAGAATATTAAGCCTTTCTTCTTCTTGAATCACCTAATCAAATTAATTCAATAAAAAATTTATTGAACCATTTCTTGTTCAAGCCCATACTCTCTGATTTTATGTGTACATATACTAGTTGTCTTAATGACCAATTTATTATAAGGGAGCAATTATAACTCTAAATGTGTATTCAAGATTAATGATTTTAGTCATGTCATTAACCATGTCATCAGGCACCCATTCTTTAGTGAATGTCTTTATCTATTCTATGGTCATTCAGTTCTAATCTCTCCAAATTACCTCAAATTCATTTAAACAGTATAACCAGTATCTTCCAAGTGAGGCACATGTTCTTAGGTTACACTAACACCTAGGCATATTTTTACATATTTATTCATGTCCATTGCAACTCATCTAGCTTACAATTAGAGAGTCAATTGAGAGATGTTTGATTCAATGTCTTGAGTGTTGACTAGTGTCTTGGAATTTAAGTGTCCAAAATAAATAGGGAAATAGACACCTAAGATGTCTCTTCCCTACAACATTTTTGAACTAAACCCAATTGCCTATAGATATCTATCAATATTATCTATTTTTTGGCTTATATTGGAGTCTCAATGGTTAACCTTTAAAACCACCAACCCTGATGTAGGTGAATTTATGATATTGAAGATAAAAGCTACCATATTGGTTGATCAGGGTGGTTACTTTGTTAAAAATATCTTACCCCATTCCTCATTTAGAATCTACACTACTCTCATGGTGAATGTGTCATTCACCCTTGTGAAATGTTTATTTATTTATTCTTGTGTTAGTTGGGTAAAACATTCATAAACTTTGGTGATAGGTGTGATACTCCCAAACTATGAAAGTCCTAGGTAAACCATCTAGGAATACAAAGATTAAAATAGGAAATAAGTCATAAATAAATCCATCAAGTGTATGTTTATAAGCTAGAGATGTATGGAATCTCTAATCATTTCCCCCCAATCAATAATTTTTTCCATTGAAAATTATATTCATTGGCATGAACATCTAGGGGTGGAAAATCTTGGTAAAAATCTAAAACTAAATTATTCATGTAAATCAAATAATGAATAAAAAATTCCCTTTTAATTTATGGAACTTCTTTACCTTCTATCATTCAAGATACTAAAAAGTGTCAAGGATATTTTATTACTACTCTTCTAGTAATGAGAAAAAAGATTCTCTAAGAAAAATCATCATATTGTTCTTCATCCAGCATGGTTTTAGCTCTTTGAAAATGAGAATTTTTCACCTTGTTGTCCTAGGAAAACTACTATAAATTAGAGGAAATATATGCTTATGCAACTTATGTCCAATTGAGGTTTGATTGGATAGATGGCTTATGATTTCTAGGTATAATCATGAAAATGACTATATATAAAATATTGTGGGTTACATAAGTACATAATGTGCTCCATGGTGGACACCCAAAACTGTTGGTGAAATATTTGGTACTTCATATCAAAACTAAGTTTTACCATGGTATAGGAGACAAAAATTATCTCCTCTATTATGAATGGAGGTTCCCTTTATTGAAATCAAAAAAAAAAGTAATCTAATTATATACAATATTTACAAGGTGAATGGGGGGTTTGTAGTAGTAACATTCAACTAAAATAAAAATTTCAAGAAAGAAGGTGAAGAATCATAGGTGAATGAACAAATGCATATTTCATTTGCTTGCATGATGAAATAAATAAAAAGAGTAGTTTTCTTTAGGATATCAGATGTAATTAATGCTTGGAACAATGAGAAATGTATCAAAATAATAAAAACATACACCCATTAAGTAAATAACCAAACATAAAGTTCAAGTAATTCTTTATTCTTGGATAAAGACTAAACACAAAGTTTTCTTCTTATTCATGTTCAAGTCTCCAAATTGCAAACATCAAAAAATCCCTTTTTCAATTTCCATTTCTTGTATTTATAAAAAAAGGAATGGGCTGACCTTTCACACTATAAAATACTCTTCATAGTCTATTTTCCATACTATTATATCCTTTAAAATTTTCAATTTTATAAAAATGAAATTGTGAATGCTCCCAAAATAGAAATTAGACAAAAACTAAAAAGAGAAACTACACATTCCACTAAGGAGCCTCCATTTATGTGGTGGTTGGTGTTGAATAATCTAGTATAGATGAAGCACTTATAGATTTTCCTTTGTCTCAAGTGGTCTTGAATTTTTTGAACTTATTTACTACTTTTGTATCATATGTTATCACTCAAAATATACACCCATTTACAAAGGACTCTAGCACACATTGGGGCATGTCTCTCTCATGCCTATCATCTTGGACTTGTACATCAGAGATTAATTCAATGTTTCATTGTAATAATAGGATCATCCCCCAAGGTGTGGAATTATTACACTCCATTGAATGAACCTCTAGAGTAAGTCAGCTTCCTTTTATTCTAGATACACTTGGCTTAGGACAAGCAAATAAACCTACAAGGATAATAATTAAGTTTATAGCTAGAGCTAAAATTAAACTTGACAAAGGAGAAAAGGTAAGTTATTGATAGAATGTAAAAGGTGATGCACCAAGGATAGAGTGAGTTCCTCACCTAATAGACTGTATACTAGATTTTTAAACTAGGTGCACTGCATAAGTTTTTCACATGAAGGTAAAGAAACATAACATAGTGTTAAGAGGGATGACAAATAGTCCATAGATAATACCTATAAAGACCCATGTAGACACATCATGAGACCTATAGAGACTTTCAATTCTATGTAAAGGTGTGGAGGGAGGATGACAATGAGAGGTACCGACATCCACAAACAAATATTAATAACCATGATTACACATATAACATAGAGTATAAATAAAAGTAGATCAATTCTTATTAATCCCAAGGTCTAAGGCAATATTATAGGCTTGAATGTGTAGATATTTTTTATACTAGGAGAGGTATATTAAATCGAAAAAATTTGAAGCATTGTGATGCCTAGAAATGCTAACCCTTTTTACAATAAAAATTAGTGTTTATATAGCATTGGGCAAGGCCTTGCATGATCAATTCGCCATTGGAGGTGGTAGGTAGGATATTGAATTTGAAAGTGGTAAATAGAACCCAAGGTTTATTAATAGCATAAATATCTTTACAATTAATGTTACAAGACATTATTATTCAACTTAGATTTGAGAATTTGATTATAGAAGTGTAGTCATATAAAATGTAAAAATTGGTAACTTGAGTGTGGCTAATGACACCCAACCCATAGGTCCCTCATATTTGCTTTCATGGTCCTCATAGGAATATTTTCACTAATTCCCAATCATCCATAGCCTTCTAGACCTAATCCTAGCTCATTTAGACTTCTCTTTCCATGACAAATCCATCCCCCCAGGTCTTGTTAGTTAAGGACAATAGCACCTAACCTGGACTATAGCACCAGTTCCACTAGTTTCCACTTTTGGTTTTCTTTCCAAGTGTATTTTTATCCCTAATGGTCAGTTATTTATGGTGTCCCATCCTTCTCCTTGTCATCCTAATCCAAGAACACTCAACCCATGACCAATAGATCCCTATAAAATCCCATTCAAAGATCATTTGGAGAGGGTTGGCAATTATCACTAAAAAAGTAAGAATACAAGCAAGACTACTCAAGTAATCTTCCCTATTCTTTGCATATAGCCAGCCAATACACTTACAAGCTTATCCAAATCCTTACACCAATCCCTAGCCACCTCAAGCACATCCATTTTAAAATTTTATATACTCATAACACACTATTTCACAAAGCACATCAAGTGGGAGAACTACATATGGCTTGATCCCTCTTCGGAGTATTGGTATGTAGTCAGCATACCCACACGAAGGGTGTGGATCCATGTTTAATGCATCTTACACACACTAACCCCCCTCTTTCTCAAAGTATGTTAAAGCATGATGGAGTCTAGGGTTTTAAGACAAAATCAGCTCTACATGGAGTTTTATGGACATTTGATAGTCAAAAATTTACAAGCATAATCACACAGACACAATGAACAAAACCCAAAAATTTCAAGTCTCCTGGACAATAGTGGTAGAGGTAGACTATAACACTGATGCCACTAGTGTCCTATTTTGGTACTCCTATCTAATAATAAAATGAACTCTAAATCTTAATTTGTGATATTATCGTAGTCTTGCATAGTGGATTCTAGACCCTTCAATAATTATTTTAGTTAGTTTCTAGCTAAGTCTTATTCTCTCTCCTTTATTACTATTTTTAGAAATTAAATTTATACAAGTTATTAACTTGATTATTGCATATTTATTTATTGATTTTACTACTCAGACCCTTTAACTAAATTAGGAATAATACACTAATAATCCCAAAATTATTAAATCATTTGGTGAACCTGACTTACTTTATTTGTGCATGAAAACTTTAGAAACCTAGGGTAAAATTGTTACTAATTTTTTCCTATGCTTTTTTGATTTTTTACCAGTATAATAAAATCAAATATTAGCAATTAATTTTAAAATTTTGTAGTAATTTTAAAATAATTTTATTTCAAACCCTAGTTGCCTATACTAGGTCCTGGTATTTTTCCTATATTTTTTTTAATTTTTTACTAGCATATTTAAATCAAAAAATAGCATCAAATTTCAAAATTCCATAGAAATTTCAAAAAATTATTTTTCCTTCAAACGCTAATTACATACACTAGGTCCTTTCAAATCAAGAATTTTCCAATAATTTTTTGATTTTTTACATGCATATTTACTCAAAATATCACTTTAAATTACAAAATTTCATAGTAATTTTCAAAAAACTCAACTTTCAAACCCTAGCCACATATACTAGGTCTCATTTCTTATTGAGGTATCACCTTACATGTTTGTAAGCTTCATATCCTTTTTATGCACTTTCAAGTTTGTTGTTTTTAGGACTTTATATTTCCTATATTCAGTACTTTCCTTCCATAATACCTTGCTTATTAAAAATTATTGTAAAAAATTCAATCAATTTTTAATTTTCTTTACTACTTTAATAATGGCCTAGTACACTAGTTTTGATGAAACTGATAAAAGATAACTTCAATAACTCTTAACTAAATGCCCTAACATGCAAGATGACATGCTTAGAATACTAAAACACCCTGACATACAAGATGACATGCTTAGAATACTACAAAACGAATAACAAAAAGTAAACAATGGTCAATCTTCTCAAACCACAAAGCAACCAATTGTAAATGACACTATAGGGGTAACTATGTCTCAACAACCCCCTATAGCAGCCTAACCTTCCTCTATGCCACTAGTTACAACTAGTACATCTTTGTCTCTTGATGTGGAAGCCCTTATGTAAGATATACGATCTCTTCAATCCAAGGTAATACATCTTGAGCAAGGTGCCTCTAGACCTACATAAGCTTTGGATTCTTTTGCTCTATTGCATACACCATTGGTATGTCACATTGCTTCTACACCCTTGCCACAAGGTTTTATTCAACCCAAGCTTACTCTATATGATGGTAAAGGTGATCCAAAGACACATTTGAGAGATTTTCATGTAGCATAATTTGACTATGTACCAAATGACGGGCTACTTACCAAGATATTTCCACAGAGCTTAAATGATTATGCTTTACAATGGTTCTATAGTCTACCAAATCAGTCAATCAATACATTCAATCCTTTAGCTAACATGTTCCTATCTCATTTTATCATTAACATTGGTGATAAAGTTTCATATGCCCAAGTTTCATAATAGAAGTAAAGGTCAAATGAGCATCTCATAGATTTTGTTCTTCGATATAAGACTATTTTGGCTAAGATGACTAGCCCCATGGCTAATCAAGAATTACAAGATCTCTTCAAACAGAGTCTTCTACCAGCTTTGCATGAATCAATTATGTTTAAAAGATTCTCTTCCTTCATTGAATTGTGTCACACACTAAAGGAAAGAGAAGTCAAACTAATTTCAATAGGCAAACTCAAGTACACAAGTATCTCAGAAACAATAAACAAGATTAACATCAAAGTCCCTCACAAAGTCAAGGTCAATGATAGAAAGAGTTAGAATCAACTGATAGTTAATGTGGCTTTTGAGCCCCCTCAACATGTGGTTTTATTAACACCTCCTTGGTGAACCTTTACTAATATATCAATTTCTCCATCCAAAGTTTTATAGTAGCTATTGGAATGTAACATCATATCTCTCCCTCATATTCATAAAGTTGACCCAACAAAGCCTCTTCCATGAGGATATGATCAGCATGTATTTTTCAAGTTTCATAGGGCACCATGCCATATAAAAAATAGATGCATCAATTTAAGACATAAGATATAGGATTTAATAGATGGAAATCATATTGATCTTGGCACTTCATTTGAGCCTCCTCAAGCAAATCAAACACAAAATAAAGCTTTAAAAATCTTCTCAGATCCCTTTTCATAGCATTTTAAACAAGAGATAGGGGACACATCAGGGGTTCACCATGCATATCATGCACATCCACCATCAGATACCTATAGGGCACCTTTAATTGAGACACATCCTTGCAGTAACATGATTGGTGTATACAATTCTAGCATTCTAGCTAGACCTTCCATCTCTTTCTTAGAGCAAGAGATCATCAAAGATGATTTAGATTATCATGCACTTTTTATTAGAGCTTACATTCATAATCATCCTATTCATAGTGTTCTCATAGATAATGGATCCATTGTAAACATGTACACTATGACATTATTTCAGAATTTGGGATATTCAGAGCAAGATATTACCTCTATGGACACAACTATCAACAAATTTAGTGGGCACATATAGAGTTCATTGGGTGAGATTGTACTTCCTCTAAAGGTTGGTCTAACACACATGGCCACACCATTCACTATTATTCCTAGTGAAGGAGTTTTTGATATGGTACTCGATTGACCATGGATTCCAAAACTTTGAGTAGTACCTTTTATAGTCCATAAATGCAAGAAATTCATTCATTTTAATCATGTTGTTACAATTGGTGGAGTTTTATATGAGTTACCACTCCTCACTTTAGAGCCATCTACTATTGTTCAGTCACCAATTTTAGTTTTGCCACCAGTTATAGTTCCTCCTCCAATTTTGATTAAAACATAGTTGAGGCACCCATCACTAGCATAGAGAGTTCATACACCTCCATAGCTTGAGGACTCTAGATAGCTTCCAGATATAGTTTTCACACCTAGGGTAGTATCATTGAGATCTCATGAATCTACTCATATATCACATGTTTAGAGAGCTTCTCCTACTACCATATGGGTCCCTAAGATCCATAAAATTGTATCCATTTTTTAGAGTTATAGGAGAACCCCATAGTCAATTTTACTTCAAATAATTTAGAGCATATAAAGATTTTAGAGCCTCAATCTCAGCCCTTCCATCATTCTTCATGATCACGTATGATTCCTCTCCTTGATATAGGACACCATGATAGGGAGTCTCCCATGAGACTCATTGGTTAGTATCATATCTTCTTAGCATTACCTATACATAGTCTTTTTGTGATTGATTGTACATAGCTCAAATCTCAAAAATTTAAAAAACAATTCAAAATATCAAAAATATTCAAATATTTCAAAATAAAAAAACATGTAAATAATTCAAAATAATACTAAAAATATTTTAATTATATGCATCATCCATCCTTACATTTCTAATATCATGCTAGACTTACATTTGTTGTTATATGTTATTATTTGTCTATTTATCTACATTATCATGATTCACTTGATCTTTGAGTGTGTGCAGTGACATCTAAATCTTTGACTGCTTCACTCCACCCATTAAGGGGCATCCTACTTCTACATTGAGATATACATTGATATACATACCCATTTGGGGCATCTTCTACATGACTACACCATCCAGGTTATGTCATTCCTACACCACACACTCTAGTTATCATGTTAATGTACATTACTTACTAGTTTACATAGATTAATCTATCAACACTCACTAGTATATATCACTCATTTATTTTATTAGCATATAATTAGTCTAGTACTAACATGTCTTGTATACTTGCACTTATTGCTTTGATTAGTTAGATGTGATTGTATTTCTAGTATATTACATGTTTTCCTTTCTTGATTTTTATATCTAGATGTGATTGCATTTCTCAATTTTTTATTGTCTCGTGTATGTGCCATAGGACATTTACCAATGTCCTTTTCTTGTACTCTTTGATGTGATTATGGATTTCATGCCAACCTTGTTTGTTTCACTTGTATGTGTATGTATCATTTGAACATGCCTTGTATGCTTACTTCCTAATGTGAGTGACATGTACCCATGTCCATTATTTTCTTGGCCCCTTGACCACTCTTGTATAATTATTGCTTATTGCCTTGTATTCTTGTTGCTTGATTTCTTTTTCAATTTTTTGCAATGCCATGATCCACATCATTCATTATCTTGCTTTCTTAGATGCCATGATGGACATCATGCTCCATCCCTCCATGACAACTAAAAACTAACAATTAACTAGAATTTTAGTTCTAATTCAGTGCATTGCACATGCTATTACATTTTTATATCTATCTAGGCATACCTTTGATGATCTAACAATCTCTCATTATAAACCATGTTATATCTTGAGATATCTTGTCAATTATCATTGTTATATAATGAATCTTTACAACATAACACACTTGTACGGTCATTATAGGGTCTTCATTCCTACCCTCAAAAGAGGTGGTAATAAATAAGAGTTTTATCATAAAGATCAGAGCTCCTAATCGTCAAAAAAGTAGTTTTCAAAACACCCAAAACAACAACCAAACATCAAACTAGACAAAATAGACCAAGTACATAGTGAAAATGTTAGAATAGTCAACATATTTAGCCTAAGAAAATAGCACCAATATTGGACTATAGTTTTAATACCACTAGTGTCTATTTTTGGTGCTCCTATCTAAACAAAAAAAACTAGAGTTTCTAGAAGTAGGCAAAAAAGTAGGTTCAGCTATAGTTTTGCATAGTCAGACTAGTTCAGAATCAAAAAAAATTAGTACACTTTTTCTCAAAGAATTAGATATAGGGGGCATCATGCATGGCATAATGGGTCTCACTTCTAGTTTTAGATATGGTAGTTGATATAACTTCTAGATCAAAATCCATGTTTCAGACACCAATGATTAGGGGCAATGCGTATGGCACATTTTTTTTATTTTCTTTCTAAGTTCAATATTACACATGAATTATCAACAATTATGTGCCTTATTCCATCTATAGGTGGTTGACATCATTTTGGAATGACTTTCATATAATCCTAACTTTCACATTTTGAAGTGGCCTTCATATAAGCCTAGTGTACCAGTTTTGAAGTGGCTTTTATATAAGCCTGATCTCCATCTTTTGAAGTGGCTAAGAGTGGCCTATTTTCTAGCATACATTTGGCTATCCACTCCACCATTGTTACATCATAGTATACTCATGGGATTTATGATCCATCCTATATGACACAAATCCATACTGATATCAATTCATAACTTCACTTCATGGGGTAACGATGGAGCCAAAAGACTAGTTAGCCTTTGTATTCATAAGCCACCTATCTAGAGGGATTGGACACATGGTCCAAACATTGATCAACACATGTATGACCACCTAGATTCACTTAGTGGGTGATGATAGAGCCAAAGGGCCAACCTTTGAATTCTTGAGTCACTTCTGGGGAATTGAGCACTCATCTTCGTTCATGATATTACTCCTAGTTTAGCATCATTCAGCACATCCAATATTACTCAACACCATAACAAGTTTTATATTGGTCCACATACTCGGTGAGGTGTATTCATTCCTTTCTCTTCCTCTCTCTCTTACCTAGCTTTTGTATGTTCTTATTTTAGATATAGTGTATCTAGAGAGAATTGATATACTCTTTGTTTTCTCATGTAGATTCACAATTCATAGCATGTTCTCTCTATGCACACCCAATATCACACAAATTCATGAGTTTCACCCTTGTAGGTAAGTTTAGGTATACTTTTTAGTTTTCCTTTATCCTAGTATTTTGCTTTACTACATCACTAGAATAAAGGGTGGGAAAATGTAGTTATATAAAACGTGAAAATTGGTAACTTGAGTGTGGCTAATGACACCCAACCCATAGGTCTATCATACTTAATTTCATGACCCTCATAATCATCTTTTCACTAATTCTTGGTCATCTATAGCCTTCTAGACCTAATCCTAGCTTAGCTAGATTACTTTATCCATAAAAAATTCATCCCCGTAGGTCTTGTTATCTAAGGATAATAACACCTAAATTAGACAAAAGTGCCAATGCCACTAGTGTTCATTTTTATTGCTCTTGACCAAGTGTTTTTTTAGTCCCAATGGTCAGTTCCCTTTGGTTCCCCATCATTATCCTTATCAACCTAATGTGAGCACATTCAACCCATGACCAATAGATCCTTATAAAATCCCATTCAAAGATCATTTGGAGAGGTTTGGAAATTATCACTAAGCAAGTAAGAATACAAGCAAGACTACTCAATAAATATTCCTTATTCTCTACATATAGCTAGCCAATACACTTACAATCTTATCCAAATCCATACACTAGTCCCTATCCACCTCAAGCACATCTAGTTTAACATTTTTTATACTCATACACACTATTGCACAAAGTGCATCAAGTAGGAGAACTACATATCGATTGATCCCTATTTGGAGTATTGGTATGTAGGCAGCGTGCCCACATAAGGGGTGTAGATCCATGTTTAGTTGATCTTACACAAACTAACCCCACCTCTTCCTCAAAAAATTTCAAAGCATGATGGAGTCTAGGTTTTTAAGACTAAATCAGCTCTACAAGGAGTTTCACAAACATCTAGTAATTAAAACTTCATAGGTAGGATCACATAGACATAGCGAACAAAACCTAAAAATCTTATGTCTCTTGAATAATAGTATTAGAGGTGGACTATAGCATTGGTGCCACTAGTGTCTTGTTTTGATGCTCCTATCCAATCATAAAATAAATGCTATATCTTGATTGTTGACATTATCCCAATCCTACATAGTGAATTTTAGACCTTGCAATAGTTATTTCAGTTAGTTTCTAGATAAGTCTTATTTTCTCTCCCTTATTACTATTTTTATAAAAGTTGAAATCACAATCAAATTTATAAAAATTAGTAGCTTAATTATTGCATATTTATTTACTAATTTTACTACTTAGACCCTTTAACTAAGTTAGGAATAATACACCAATATTCCCAAAATTGTTAAATCAAGAAGTAATTGGTATGTCACTCTTAGATCTACATGTGTATTTGATAATGAAGGATGTCTAGGTAGTAAGGGTGGCATGAAATCATGATCTAACACTTTGATAGCCATCCTATATTTTTTTTATTTTATTTGGCTCCCTTAATGTCCAATCAATCCCAACTACCATCCCATTTATGGGGGTCACCTTCTGATCCACCTAGACTAGCCTATTTATGTGGGACTATGTAGGTGTATATTTAGGTTCTACCTTATCATCTTGTGCACGTAGTGGAAATATTTCACATGTTCCCTTTAATACCATATGTACATTAGTCCATGTGCACCCCCTTCTAATAAAATTCTCACATGAGGTTTTGCACATATGGATAAGTACATTTTACACAAAGGGTGCATACTAAATATTATGCAAAGAGTTGGTAGCATAGTGTGGTTATGGGTTTATGAGATGCATTAAGGGAGATATATGGAAATTCATAATGGAAAATCCTCCATCTATGTCTAGTCTCTCTTGATAGTCTTTGTATTATATGTTTTACAAGGTGTAGATGGGAAACTCTATGATTTAGCATGAGACTTCACCATCTGAGTGCAAGGAAGCCTTTAAAATGAGAGTGTGTAAGAAGATTGAATATATTGAGTGTACTCTCCATGATTTTAAATTTATCCCTATACATTATCCTTTTTACTACTTGAGGTTAGGGTGACCCGTGTGCTCTGATTTACATGTCGTGTTAGTGTGATGAAGGATATTTGCATGGGGATCATATTGATAACTCCTTATAGGTGTAGATCCACACTTATTTGATGTGCAAAATTGAGTTGATTATCAAGTAGAGGTGTAGATGGGAAATGTCTAGGCACATTCTTATTCTTAAATAACTCAACATTACATAAGTTCATTACTATTTATGTGGTAATTATGAGTTTAACTCTTATTGAAGGTGTGAACTGTAAAGTCAATACTTTTGATGACTTATATAGGTCACTTACCTACTAAAAAAGAATCCAATAGCCTTGAAGCAATCCACTGGGTATGGAGTCACCTTGAATCCCCTATTATTCTTTATCTTAAGTTTTATTAGGTGTGATAAGCCCACTTGACCATATAAATAACTCAGATACCTTCCACAAAGACAAGCAAAGAAAACAAATGTGTCGAATGACACTTAGAGGAATGATAAAACTAAGCTTAATAGAATTTTACACAAGTGCTTAGAGGAAAATAAACAACTCTAAATAATAGAATGTGTGCATCACACTTATGTAAATTGAAACATCTAAAATATTATTTATAAGGTTCCTCATGGTTATCAAATATAGTGCTTGATATGAATCTTGTTGATGAGGATAGGTAACTATTAGCTACCTAGATTTTACCCTTATTGGAGTAGGACTTTTCAAACTCTATTCAAATCTGAACTAACATTAGATTAAATTATAGGTTGTGGCATACCTAAAATTTAGGTCAAACCTCTAGTTTTTATGGGGTAGATACCCTAATTTGTGACTTGAATTCTCTCTCTCTAAAATCTAATCCTATTGGGATGGAAAGGGATAAGGATGAAAACTTATAAAATAACTTACATTAAAGTAGTGATGCACCAATGTTTGAATATATTCTCTTAGTTTGTCTTTTGAATACACTTATAAACCTAATGAAATCAAAAATTGATTAAAAGTCTTAATGAGGTTATAAGCATGAATGTTTCATGTGAATGTCAAGTGAGAGATTTGCAGCTTGAAGGAAGAAAACTTAGATCCTCATAATACATTATTAGTTCATATCTCTTCAAGAACAACTCTACCTACAAACTCTTCACATAACCTGCATAGACTAAAAACATGGAACTATTTACATGGAAGGACCTATATAAGACAAATACATTAATACATTCTACAAATAAATATTCATAATGTAAACTAACATCCAAACATGAAGTCTGCAATTGTTATTTTATTGATTCAAAGAGGTAAGGTACAGTTTTGTCAAAGCTTTGCCACACCCAACTAAGGGATGAGAAAACAAGAGATAATTCCTAATTAAATAGAATTTTTGAGAGAATATATAATATTTTAGGTGTAGGAGAGGTCATGAATGAGGGTAAGGTTGTACATGATTGTTACAAGAGTCATATTCACTCCGTCCATTTGTTGACACTTCTTCAATGGCTCCATTTTGGCATTGAGATGAGGTGTTGAGGTTGTAACTCCTTTATTTGACTTCATGCAGATGTTGACCACACTCAAAATATCCAAATATTATCTCTAATGACAATTAATAGGCATTCATGGGGGGTTATTAGGCCTCCAATGAACATTGAGTAGCCTCTCTTTTAATGTGCATGTTGACTTATCCTTAAAAATATCTTCACCCCTTCAAAATTATATTTAATATGGAATGTGATCACCCAAATTATAGTTACCAACATCTCAAGGTGGTTCATCAATGCCATAATGCCATTTTATGCACACTAGAACCTTCTACTTGCAAGTTAAGTAGGCTTATTTGTAAGTTGTTCAATTTTTACATACTCATTATTTAAAGACTTTGAACAATTGAACTAGATTATAAAATCACTTGAGATTACTTAGAATATTCTTAGATTTATCCCCTAAAATGACACTTAGACTTCTCAAGCATTTTCTATCTACAAACTCATTTACCTTTCTTGACTAGGCCTCTTGTATCATTTATATAGACTAGCTATTTATACGGAGTTAACAGAGATACTTACAGACAATTTCATGGATAATTCCAATCTTGAAAGAGTATAAAAATTCTTTAACTTAACTCTCCCATATTTTACAACTCCTATTTATGCTTTTCAACCCATTTTATACTCAAAACCCTACAAACTTACAATTTTAGGAGGTGTCTGTATAGTTTCAATACAATCAAGTGCCATGGTCATGGGATCCTCTAAGTTGAAAACACATTCTAGGTCTTGGTCAAGTATTTATTGAGTGTTTGAATGCATATTTCACTAAACATTTCTATTCAAGTCCTTATTAGGTTTTAAGGGGGGTTTAAGAGTTATTGGGTGTCTTAATGATGGTTCATAAAGACTAGGGCTTAAATATCTAAACCACTTATACCAAATGCATGCCAATAGACTTCCCTACCTTCCTTAAATCTCTTGTCTCCCCATGGATAGCACCCATACTATGGTGAGAATTTTAAGATGCTCCTTTGGTAAGAAACATGCAAGCTAGATAGTTTTTGAGTGTCTATAGACAAAATGACCAACTGTAGGGATCTCCCTAAAATTCAAGGTGACCAAAGGGGTCTTCAAACATCATAATGGCCTTTCCTTTGAAGGTCTAAAGTGTTCCTACTACTCAAATGGCCCTTTTCTTTAGCTCTTAGTGACACATCCCTAGTGGAGATGGTAGACTAGTCTGTATGCAGACCTAAACCTTGAAATTTATCTTAAACCCTAGGGTTGTGAGGAAATATTGCATGGTATTCAACCTAAACATTACTTTAGAGGTCCCATGGAATTCCAACATTGGCTTGATTAGATCATTTGGCTTCCTTCAAAAGTACACAACCATAAACTTTAACCTTTATGCCTATTTTCTTGTTTAACCATTTATAGAGGTCACTTTGATGACTATTGGAGGACTTGTTTATGGTATTTAGGAGGAATCCTTATATCTTATCTTTATGATGTACATAAACATTTCCCATCTTCTTGTTTTTAGGCTCAAATTGGTCTTCTTAGACCCTTTTTTTACAATTCAAACCCTTGCATGTGCCAACTAGTAGGTCATTATGATGATCAGAAGACTTGAGGAGACCTTAAAGGTCATTTTAGGGTCAAACTACCTCATATAGATGAGTTTTGGGGTAAAAATCAACCATTGGGTCACTTTTGGGGTTTATGCAAGGTTTGAGATGTCTACCATATTAATTAGGGTTCATAACATATGGACATATAAAATAGAAATAATGACCATGAACTTAGAGTGAGTTGACCTCCTCATCTTTCATGAATACATTGGGGTCCCATGTAGAGGGTGTGTGGATATTGGAGCATTAGAAGGTGGCATTGAGGTTTTTTAGAGACCAATTTTGACTAGTTATTTTCTTAAGGATCATTTATAAAGCTTAGCCCCCCAATTCCAACCATAATTTCATGGATATTTATTCCATATGTAAATTTAAACCTCCATAAGATATTTGGCCCTAAGAGTCTATGTGATGAAGTGTGTGAACACTTGAAGTTGGCTCTCAAGCTAGATGTGTATAAGGTGAATGGTTGAAGTAGGGTTTTGATGTAACTTTGACATTTTCCTTAATTCTTTCCACTTGAAACCTTCTTATCAAGGTCTAACATATCCTTACACATCCTTCATTATCTATCAAACTTGTTGTAAGATCTTGGAGATGCCTTAACATGACAATAGGGTTTGAGATTAGGCTTAAGGCCTACTTGATTTACTCTATCCTCAAGGACACTTGACTATAAATTTAAATGTTAATCTCTTTATAAGATTTCTAAGGACCTTTACCATCACATTAAACTAATCCAAAACCATCTATGGATCTAAATTTGCTTGTAGACCCTTTAAGGCAAGCATTTACCCACCCAACCCTATAACTAATTGTGACAGACTGGGCTAGGTCTGAGAAAAAATAGTGGGTATACCCACTATTTTTGTAGTCCAAATTTATACATTTATGCCTTTTAATACTCAAAAGGACAATTTTTATTGATTTTAAAATCATGGCCATGCCTATATAGGCCCTAAACCATCATTTTTCTCATACTAGCAGTGGGTTGCCTACTGATTGAGTGGTTAGGCATGAGAATTATGAACATGTCTTTGCCTTTATTTCTTGAGATGTTCATGATGGTGGGATGTTTTTTAGGGTTATATATTCCTTCATATGGTGATTTTTCAACCTCCCCTTGTCTACATACACTCCTCTTTTCAAGATTAGGGTTCATGCCTAAGTATGCTTGTGTGTCTTCAAGCCTATTTTGACATTTTGTTGCTCTTTAAATGGAGTGATCACTGGTATTTTTCCCTTTTCCTTAGTTTTAATCTTTCCTTTCTTGTATTAACACTTCCTACTATCCTAATCAAGATGGAGATACTAATATACACCAACAATGTCATAAGTATTTGCCTACTTGCATTGACTGCCTACAAGGGTTTGAGTACCAGCCTTGTATGAAGGAAGGTGGTTTATAGTCACTTGAAACTCGTGTATTACATTCTTACATATTCATTAATATCTTTAGGATGCACACCCTCTTATTTTCATGTCACTCCTTATGCCCATTGTTGATTCACATAGTTCCCTTTGGAAACTCTACTATAGTAGGCCCAAGTGACTAGTTGTAGGTGGTGATTAACTTCTTCATTAGGGTGTATGACCCATATAGGTTCAAAACTCCATGAATTCATTTTTATTGATGGTTATAAGGGATATTTGGATCTTCTCACATGATCTAGACTTAGAGTGAAGGGTGGATGGATGGAGGAGGGTGACTGTGGGGTGATACATGAACAACATGGTTAAAACACATTGAAAATGGTAGTGGGAAACTACATAAAATGGTAAGGTATGTAAATATAATGAAGTGAAGTAGGGAAACCATTTTAATTCCACCAATAGATAGACCCTAACACATATATTCATTCAAAAACACCACTTTTGAGGCATGAAAATGACACACACAGTCAAAAATTGGAACCTAAGAGTCTTTAAGGAACCTTAATCTTTAAAAAAAAACTTAATCTCTTCTAAAACCAATTGTGTGGTTATAGATGCAAGGAGGGTGTTTTTTAGGTCTATGAAACTTCTATGGAAGTTCAAAAAAATTCTCATAGGGGTATGATTATGTCATATCATTTCTTCAACACCTCATTCCATGTTCTTAGTTGCATTTGAATTCTTTATAGATTCCATTAAACCACAGACAGTTCTTACCACACAGTGAACCTCAAATATGTATGAGTCCTTTCCTTGAAGACACCTTGAGTTGAAAAAGAGACTGATGGACATATAACCTGAGCAAGGAGGCATGGGGAAACTTGAAATACTCTACCAATTCTTCAACATAGTCAACACCTTTTGATGAGTGCATTTAATCTCTATACATAAACTTGCCTAAAGATAGCACATTGTACCAATATTAAAGGTCTGTTGGTTCTATGATCTCACACATGTGATTAAAGCACTAAAAATTCTATGATAGGCTCCTTTAGGACCTGAGGAAATAAGATCACTCACTACTTTGACTAAATAAGACAAGAATCCATGAAAGTTATTTTATTCAACTTGGCCTATGCAGATAAGGAGGGCATACATATTCCTTAAGTTTTTAAGTAATGTTCATACAGCTCATGAGACCAATCTAAAAACAAGTTATCATGGGTGGAAGTTCATTGAGTGTACTTCCTGTGGCTAAGAGCTTGATCATCCATTCTCTTTCCTTTGTATGGTCTTAGCATAAACTTAAGGAGCTCTTTCAGCTTGTCAACGACCTTAAGGGGAAGGTAGGATGATTTTGAGATTTATTTTCACTAAAACACTTTTATTTATATACCACTTACCATTATTGACCTCACTCTACAAACCCCTAACTCTATTTAAGCTAGTCTATACTGTATAGATCTATACCATCTAAGTAACCTATGTAACCTATAATTTCTCTATATTTTCTCTTGATTTAGTCTAAAATACATCATAATTAGGTTTTATGGAGGGAAAATAGGAGTCATGTGATGTTTTGGAGCTAATGGTACAAATTAGGGGAGTTGAAATATCATAATTTAGCATGTGTAGGGACCATATGGGAAGATTTAGGCATTAATCATGGTGTTAATAGGCTCAATGGGGCATGAAATTCTTAATTGATGGTCTAATGAGGTTCATGATGTCTATTGAAGGAATGGAAGGTGGCTTAGTGTTCCATCAAATACAAATTAGGTCTCATTATGATCAAAAATATTGACTTTAGTACACATACATGACTTTAAATGGGTATATCAAATGAATATCATGTTAATATCTTATGAAGATACCTTTATGACCTATTAGAGACCTTAAATGTACCCTAATAAACTTCCCATGATGTTCTTGAAACTTGAAATATGAACATACCTCATGTGACTGAGTAGAACAAAGGTGTTTATGATTCTTCATTAGACTACCTTCTCAATTCACTTTTACCATGGAATTTTGCACATGTTAGAGCTCTAGTAAACTAACCAAGGACCTCTAAACATGATCAAACATCATGAGCACTTTATCCAAGTTGAAAATGAGGTATGGAGATTCACAAAACAAAGTTATAACATAACAAGATAGTGAACTATTTGAACACCCCAAAATCATAAGATGAATAACAACCATGAGGGCTAATAATGGATTGGGACTCAAGGACATTAGGTTGACCCATTTCTAGTTCTAGGATTAGAAAGTGGTCAAAAATAACACTTATTTTTTTATCTTGTAAGTCATTATGTATTGGCTTTCTTGTAATTAATTATGGTATATGGGCCACACCATATAGCATCAAAATATTTATACTTCCTAGCCTTTTCTCTAACTATGTCCCATTTGAGTACCAAGGCTCCTTCATTGAAACTTCTATCAATAGCCCTTATATTAAAAATTTTATTGGTTTGTGCTTGTTGAAGATCCATAATTCACATGGCCCATGCCCTGAGTTCTTTGAGCTCCATTTTCTTGACCAACCTTACTATCATGGGGTCACTTTTGAGTAACTCCTATTGATGAGCTAGTTCTAGTGAAGATAATTTAAGATACATGGGTAGACTTGCTTCCTTTCCATAAAATAACATGAAGGGTGAATTCTTTATCACTCTTTTTGACATAATTTGATCTACCCATAGGGTTGTCTTAAGCTTGGCATGAAAGATTGTTTATTATCTTCTATGGTTCTCTAGATTATGTAAACTGAGTTCTTGTTATTAAACTTAGTTAAACCATTACCCTAAGGGTAATGGATTGAATAAGTGCTTAGATGGATGTTATGTTTGATTTTCCATTCACTAATCTTAGATATGAGGAACACCAGTTTATTATTTGATATAATAGTGGTTGGAACACCAAATATTACAAAAACACTTTCATAAAAGTATAGGATGGAAACCTCATTAGCATCCTTAAGTGTTATTTCTTCCATCCACCTTAGGAAGTAGTTAGTTTCCATGAATATCCATTTGTTCCCAATGCTTGATGGTAGCTTTATCACATCAATTAAGTCCAGGCCCCACTATGAAAAAGTTTTATCATCTTGTATTAGGTGTAGGGGTAGGGCCAATAATTTTTTATTTCCTATAAATAAATCACACTTATTTTAGCCTCATACCCATAAGTGTGCATCTTTGAATAGAGTTGTCCAATAATATCTAGCTCACATGATTTTCACTATAGTTATCTTTGGAAAATAATGGCCTCTTGACAATTCATCATGAAACTCTTCTAGGATCCTGTTCACCTGATTTTACTCTATGCATTGCAAGAGGATTCAATATATATCTCTTCTAAAAATTATACCACTAACAAGCACATAAAAAATGTCTTGTAATCTAAAATGTTTTTAATTGGATTTATTTAAGCCCTGTAGATATAAAAAAGTCTGAAGGATGATCCTCATGTTCTCAGTCCAGCTTGTTTAGTTGCCTTGATCTTTTGGTTGGCTCTCATGTAATGCTAAAACTATGTAGTATTCATTATTTACATCCTCTACTTGGTGATTTATATTTCAACATCATATTTCATCACCTTTATTTCCCAACCATATCTCTTCTCACCAATGTCCTTACTGAGTAAGAACTCTTTTATACTTGAGTTCATGACCATGAGTTAGATCTTGTTACTAGAGAGAATGTGCCTAAATTTATTGATTGCTTTTATTATCACAAGGGTATTCTTATCTATAAAGATGTAGTACAACATATAATCCTTGAGTACATGGCTAAAGAAGGTGATAAGCTACTTCATTAACTCATTTTTCTACTACATAAGAATAGTTGAGATGCCTTCAACTCCACCAAATGCATAATGGATGAAATCCTTACTATAATCTAGTTTTATCAATGCAAGAGCTTCCATAATAGGGTGTTTGATGGCCTCAAAATTAATTCATCCCTCTTGGGTCTAGCTAAACATAGTGCTCTTCTTTGTTGGAAATATTGTCATTGATGTCAAAGGTCTAGCATTATTGGTGATAAAGGCCCCATTGCATTTAATGTTGTTTGTAATAGATATATCTTGGCTAATGTGAGTTAATATTTATTTAATATTAATGAATATATTTTTAGTTGCATATGAGACAAAAGAATGGCCCATGGAGAAGTCAAAGAGCCATGGGGTAAAGACAAAAGAAGGATGGGATGCATTTTCCCAAGAAGAGTCATCTTGGGGAATTCCAAGAGTCACCAAGTGAAGACAAAAGAGGAAGGGCGCAATTTCTCATGAAGGGACACTTTGAGGAATACAAAAAGTCACCAAGATAAGGACAAAAGAGGGAAGGAAGTTTTTGATCATGAAGGGTCACCACATGACTTTTCAAATGCAAGGATATGAAGGGTCATATAAGTTTGGCACCATTTTCTATGAGGATTGAAGGGTCACAAAGGGGGAAGGCCAAAGGTTATTTGGAAAGCTATAAATAAAGGCGTGATAAGCCATTTGTAATATGAGAAATAGAGGTTGATTTGATATTGTAATATCTAGCTTAGAAGACCAATTGTGAGAGATGAATATGATTTGTATTTGTTATATCTAGCTTAGAAGAGCAAAGGTGAGAGAGAGGAAAGAGATGTTGTATTGAACTATCATTTGTTGAGATAGCAACATTGAGACATAGTTGTGTGGTATACACAAAGGGGTTGGTGCTTTTGTGGGTTGGTGTTCATGAATTATTGTTGGGTTGGTGCTTGGTAAAGGGGTTGGTGCTCTTATGGGTTGGTGCTCAGGAATTGTTGCTGGCTTGGTGCTTGGCAAAGGGGTTAGTGCTCTTGTGGGTTGGTGCTCAGCAAGGGATTGGTGCTCCTATGGGTTGGTTCTCACAAATTGTTGTTGGTTTGGTGCTCAGCAAAGGGGTTGGTGCTCTTGTGGGTTGGTGCTCATGAATAGTTGTTGGGTTGGTGCTCATCAAAGGGGTTGGTGCTCCTGTGGGTTGGTGCTCATGAATAGTTGTTGGGTTGGTGATTAGCAAAGGGGTTGGTGCTCTTGCAAGTTGGTGCTTGTGAATATTGTTTGGTTTAGTGCTCATTCATATACTTAAGATTGTTCTCCATGGTTTTTCCCACATTGGGTTTCACATTATATCTGGTGTCTCTCTTTATCTTGTGTGGTGTTTATTGTTTGAGTTTTATTGCATATCTTGAATGTTTGATTAAGTGGAATTTTATTAAGGGAAAGTTTTATAAGATATATGATATACTGATTCACCCCCCTCTTAGTATATCCTGTGCTTAACATTATTGACAATTGTTTTGAGGGGATTGATCATAGTCATGAAATTTGATACAAACCTTCTAATGAAGTTTATTTTTCCTAAAAATATTTGGAGACCCTTATTATGACCTAGGAAAGGGAGCAATAGAATGGCCTCAACTTATTCAAGATCGATTGTGAATACCTCTTTATAGATGGTGTGTCCCAAAATTTTACCTTCATGTACTATGAATGTGCATTTTCTTGGGCTCATATAGATCTTGAACTCTTGACATTTTTTGAAAACTTACTCTAGGTGACCTAGATGATCTATTACACACCTAGAGAAGATAGTTATATCATCAAATAAACCAATATGATATTGTTGAGTATTCCCTTGAATGCCATATCCATGGCCATCTAGAAGGTAGCCCCTATATTTTTTAAACCAAAGGGCATTCTTTGATATGTGAATGTACCCCACTTAGTGGTGAATGGTGTTTTGAATTGTTTGCATTCCCACAAAAATACCTAGTTGTAACCCAAATATCCATCCAACAGTGAAAACCTTTTTGTGACTAAGATTATTTGTAGAATTTAATCCATTATCAAAAGGTGGTCTTATTTGAGGGAGGCTTTGTTTAGATCCCTAAAATCCATTCACAAAAAGATCTCTCCATTCTTCTTGTACACTGGGACCATATTGACCACCCATGATGAATGTTTGATTATAAATATTATGTTGGATTTAATAAGATTTAATAGCTCCTTTATTAAGGGATGAATATTTGGATTAATTAGTCCCTACTTCTATCTAACCATCCTGGTATTGGGATCAAGCTCAATCATATGATGGGCTAAGCCTAGATCAAAGCCTCTGAGGTATTTATAGCTCTTTGTGAAGATATCATCATACATTCTACTTAGCTCAATGAATTCTTTGACTTAAAATGGGTAGCATACCTTACCATATTTCAAGATCTTGTCATCAAATATGGACATTGACTTGAATAATTCCTCCTTCATTATCATGTTTCTCCTCTCACCTTTTATCTTGTCATTAGAATTTAAAATGCTTTCTAGCATGACTATCCCCATAGGTAGATTTTTTCCCTTTAGTTGAATGATTTTTTCTTCATATTGAGCTCGGAGTCAAGGTTAATTATTGGTGTAGAAATTAGCTTCATCTTGTAGGAAGTTTAAAAACATTTCACCGCTCTCTAACACCTACCAACTACTTGTATTTTTTAGGACTATTGGTCTAACTACAAGTCTTAAAATTTGCATGGACTCACTCCTTTACTATATGGGAGGTCATATTTCACACCCATATTTTTTAGTCTATCATTGTCATCATTATAAACCTTTGGTATGGAATGGATATTAAAATCATCAAACCCTGCTATCATGTCCCATGCCCTATGTTTGTAAGCCCTTAATAGACTATTTTTGGACATGTTTTATGATATGAACTAGTTTACCACTAGCTCATTATATTTTAAGGCTTGAAACATCTTGATTCCTTTCTTATGTGTTAATCAAAGACCTTAGATTAGTGCCTCATATTTAGCAACATTTTTTGTAGCTAAACTACAACTTAAATGTATAAAAATATTTATCCTTTTGAGGTGAGACCATTACAACACCGAATCCTATGACATTTTTGCTTCAAGATCCATCAAAGTTTAATTTCCATATACCTTCAAGGTCTTCTTATGCCTTTACAAGGTTAGGAAACAAGGCATCCTCCTTGAGAATGCAGTATGTGTCTAGTCTTATTTCCTTTACATTGGCATATGGATCTTATTCATAATGCTCATATGCCTATTCATCAAGTAGTCATTTAGGACCCCATCAAGGAGTGTGGTAGTCTCATGAATAATTAAATTCTCTTCTTGGTTGAACAAATTGAAGCTTTTATCAATCAGGCTAGGGTGTATGGTTCTATGTGGTACTTCAAAATAGGCTCAACCTTGATGGTCACTTTGGTCTCACATCTAGTTTTGAGCAACATGTGCAACTAATCTGAGGATAGGTATCCACCCACCTTTGTAGTGAAATATCAAAAGAAGAATATAGAAAATTATGGGGTAATTCAATGATTTTGATGTTACACAATGGAAATGCTCAAACACACATGCAGAGTGAGACTTAGATCCTTAAAAATTCCCATAGTTTGAACTATTGTTCCATCTAATTAGATGACCCCTTTTGAGATGGGAGAATATGTTATGGCTAGCATGTCTGTAATTTTATTTATCATCACTGAGGTGATCGACCTAAATATATCATAATATTATGTTTGAGATTCTTATCGATGATTAGAGAGATGTAGAATAGGGGAGGCTCAATATTTATGCATAAATATTCCTTAGGTTAGCATAGACTTGTGTACGTAGTAGGCATAGTCTATTATGGCTCATGAGGTTGGAATCCTCTTAGGGTGTCTTGTAGTACATTACTTTGGAAAAGAATAATAAGAGTATCCCACATGGAAATGTTTAGTCCAGTCTTATTCATTTGCTTGACTATGTTAAAGGGGATTTGAGTCCCTTCAATCTATGCATTTTGAATTGTAGTCTCTTCTCTCACCCTCACACTAATTACTTTGAATACCCTAAATGTTGTAAAATTTTCATAGTGCACATACTAATACTTGACCTATTGTCAATCATAACACTCTAGATAGAATGATGATCTATGTAGGCTCATACAAATATTGCATGTAAATTAGTATCATCATAAATAATCTCCTACTCTAATAAGGTGATAAATGGTCTAGATGGAACTATAATGTGGTACATAACAATGATATTGTATAATGGGTGTGCCTCCTCTATAATAGTATGATATGATGCTAGTGGTGGATATGTTTGATATGTGTTTTAAACACCTTAAGTGTTCCCTACCTCATTCACTATGTGCTTTGGAAATGGGTTTGATAATATACTTAATGCCTTAGCTTCTATTTGATGTATTTGTATTGCCTCAGTGGGTGTGCCCACATCAATAATGTTAGCCTCAATCAAATCTTGTATCTTATGTTTATGATTATGCATCTATTTATTGTATGGTTTGGTGTCCTATGATACTCATAGAATGCATTAGAATCATAACTCTTTAGAATATGTTATGTCATATCAACCTCCTTGATGGGAGGGAGAGATATGACATTGAATTCCAAGATATTTTAAAACCCATGTTGGAAATTCTAGAAGGTTGGTGAAGATTCAATGTTGAGGAGCTAATAAAACTAAGAGAGGATATGGATCTAAAACTATGTTAATAATGGCCTTTTAATCACTCTTGTTGTCAATTTCCCTTACCTTGTATGGAGAATTACTTGAACTCTTATCAATTGATTATGATCCATTAGTATATCTTAGTTTGATCATTGAGATAAGCTTAACCTCTCTTTCTTTTATTGTATAGCACAAATATGTGAATGTTGTAACCTTATTAAACAAGATAGTTTCATAAAATACTAGTAAAAGACTCTATTTAAAGATTTCCTAAAGTTCTTTATTTGCCATAGGGCTAGTCAATTTATCTAATATAGTCTTGTATCATAAGATGTATTCTATGATAGGTTCATTTAACTTTTGCTTCAATTATGTAAGTTGAACATATGAGATTTTGTCACCGATGTTTATGGATAAGTGTGCTAAAAACATGTCTACCAAAGGATTAAATTTTGTGATAGATTGATTTGGTAAGTCATAAAACTACTGTAAGACATAATCCTTTAAACTACATGGAAAAGACTTTATGAGAATCCAATCATTGGACACATAGTCCAAACATACTATGTGAAAATCTTGAAGATGGTGCTCTAGGTCACCCTTACCATTATATAATGTAAGTTTAGGTGCCATAAATATAGATGGAAAGGGACTTATTATTATGTAGTATGACAAAGGTGTATGTAAGAGAACATTAGAATTCAAGGCATGTGATGGCCTCATGGCTCCCTTCTCAATATGTAACACCTTAGCCTATAAATTATGAACCTCATGCATAAGGGATTGTACATCTAGAGTGGAGGAACTACCCACAAGAGGTGTATCTATCATTGAAGTTTATTGAATTATAATTGCTAGTTGTGCTATTTGATTTGGTCCCATTGTAGGTGTAACAATCTTATTAGTTGGGGGATTGAAGATAGACCATTGTTTGATTTGTGGAGTTCTTCCTAAATAAAAGTGATGAGGTCATCTTGTATATCTAAATTTTTGGACATAAAATCTTGTAATTGTTTCTTATTATTCTTATCAAATCAGTTGTCAAATTTTGCCATTGTAGTTTGAGGAGTAGGAAAATAAGTGGTTCCATATTTTGAACCTTTAAAGAGTTTTAATCTAATAAATATTACAAAAAACAAATATTGAAAGAAATTTTAAATTTTGGAATTAAAATCTAAGCATAGACACAAAAAGGATATAAACCCTAAGATCATATAGGGTTAGGGTTTGATCAATGTTCTAAATCAGATTCACCAAAAAAATTAACCTTTTAGGTTTTAAAATAATGTAAATCCTATAATTTATTAAAGGTTTTAGTATAATAAACTAAATTAGGGAAATAATATGCAATAAATACATCAATTGATTCATTACATAATTAACCGGCTTTGAATTTTTTTAAATAGTAATAAATAGTACAAATAAAGATTTAGTTGGAAAACACCTGATACATATGATCTAAGTGTTGGAAACTAAGATAGAAGCTAGTCTAAGTATCATAAACTATATCCCTATGTTATAACCCCTCTTATATAGTAGCACCATAATTGGATAGTAGTGTCTTAATATTAGTGGTAGTGTCCTTTATGTAGGACTACTCTAAACTTCTAGGTGCACTTGTGTCTAGATGTTTGGGTTCTATTCCTACATATGCAAATTTTTAAATCTAATATTATGCCTATAATGATGGATTTATTGTGTAAACCCTAATCCTCCATACAAATATGTAATGATATAAAAGTGTGTTTATTAGTTGGGTAGGTTGGATATCCTCAACACCCCACTATGAAGAGAGTTACCTACATACCAATACTCTGAGAGGTATCAAGCTCGATGTAGTTATCCCCACCTAAGTGTTAGTGCAAGTGTAAGTGATGCTAGTATGATAGTGTCTTTGAGTGCCTTGAGTGTGTTTGAGGCTATAACTATATAAAATCTAAGCTTAAGGTTATTGTAGATGGTAGTATGCAGATGTAGGGAAGAATAGGGATTGATAACCTTAATTGTGCTCTACTTGTTTCATGTTTAAATGTGTATTTTGCATTTGATTTCCATCTAGTGTTTAGAGGCTAAAATTCATGTATTTATAGCATTTTATTACTTATGCAGATGATAAAATATGTCTAGGATGGCCTTAGGAGGATTTTGTTTTTAAAAATATAATCATTTAGAAAAGCTAGGGCAAAGGACATTAGTGCCATTTTGGGGACACTAGTTCCATGTGGTGCTAGTGTCCTTGTTATGGCACTAGTGTCCAACTAGCATAACACTAGGCACGAAGGTCCAAGATCAAGAAATGAGGGTCTAAGAATGATTTGGAGAAAACAAGGGATGTTTGTGGCCCACATTAAGGTTGGATAAGTGTGACAATAGGCTGTAATATAGATCTAGGATTAAGCTAGGGATAGGTAGTCTCAAGTAGCACTCTTAGCACTCAAAAACCACTTTTGGGTGATTGCTCTATATAAATTATTTTATGCACAGTAAAGGATGCACAGGTGCTTTGACTTGTGTATCTATGCACTAAACATGAGACAAAAATTTGGATGTGTTATGGATGAAGGTTCCTCCATCATCACTCTCTTTATAAGTATTATGTTAAAAGTAATTGGTTTACTTCTTACACTCGACACTTCATTCTGATTCACATAATTAAAGTTACCCTCTTACCAATTTAAGAGGTTAGATCCATCCTACTCTTGAATTTATGCCTATGGTTCATCCCTTGGTTTATATGAAATAGGTGGAGGCTCTTGAGGAGGTGGAACATTATACATCGTAGGTGCCAAATTCATCAGTCCATTCACACACACGACTTGATCATATGGTTGATTGATTAGATAGCACCATTCATAGTCTCATGCCATATTATTTTTCACATGTATAAGATATCTATAAGTTCCCATAGTGTTAGGATTTAGGGTATAGAGTGGTCTATTATATGTGATCTAGTTCTAAGTCTGCACAACATATTGGTAGGGAGGCTTGTTCAATTAATATTGCTAGTTAAAGGGCTGATAAGGATTGGAATGTTACATTTGCTACCTTTTGGGTCTAGGTCATTTAAAAGGATATTAAATAAGGACTTAACCTCATATAACTCACTCAAGGGCATAGAATTTGATATAATTGGTAGGCTAATAGTAACAATAATGGGGGATAGAATTAGAATGGGGGGCAAGGTAGGTGAACTTGTACATGGGGGTTCAGGATATAAGGGCATAGGGGGTCTAGGCACAATTTTCCCTACTTGAATAAATAAATTTTTTAGATGCACAAAAACCTCATAATCATTTGGTAGTATTGCACCTTCAATATATTGGATCATCATGAGCACATCATTATTCAGCGCTCTTAAAAAATATAAGAATGCAATGTTAGGATTTGGCCTTACCAGGAGTAGAAATCAGTCCCAATTCCTTTGTAAGCTAAAGTTGAAGTCAAATATTTTCTCATGTAGAGTCATTTTGATGGCCATGATCTTCTTTATTAGTGGTAGGTTGTCACTCTTTTAATCAAACTACCCACATACTATCACACCTTATTCATTCCAATTATGAATAGAATTATGCTGCAAGTTACGATACCATTAGATCTTTCTCCCTTTCAAATAAGAGGCAAGGAATCAAATTGTGATGTTGTTTTCAGTCACATTATAGATGGAGCAAATATTCATTATCATGTATGTGCTCTATAGATGTAGTTAAATTTTATCTGATAAAGTAGGGGATGTTCTTAAGAGCAACTATGAGAATATCATCGTACTAGAAAAGGATCAATGGGTTGCCTCCATTAAATAGAACAAAGGTTTGGTTTCTCTATGCAACTATGAATAGAATACGGAATAATATTCCTTTGTGCATATGAATTCAAACAAATAGAGGTGTAGACCAATCTCTAGGATAAGGTCATCTTACATTGATATCCCTTTTGATAAGAAACAAAGATGCACTAACTCTCCTTCTAAAAACTATAGGTAGCTCAATAAAATGAAAATTCTCCTCTATCTTAGCATATAGATGAAAGTTTGATCTTTATGAACCAATAATTCTTGAAGTCAATAGGTGTTCCATAAATTTTATTCAACACTTGATTCACTGAGAGTAGCACCAATCTCTTAGCCAAATTTTTAACTTTATCCCATAGGGTGTGATAGAAACTATTATCACTCAAAATGTCCACCTATTTGTGAAGGAATATTACTCACACTTGCATGTGGATCTTCCAGTCCTATCACCTTGGACTTGTGTATCAAAGAGTGATTTGATGTCTTGTTATAACAATGGGATCATCCCCAAAAGTGTGGGACTCTTTCACTCCTTGGGATAAACCTCCAAATTAGGTTGACTTATTTATATTCTAGATGCACCTAGTTTAGGACTAGTGTGTATACCTAAAAGGGATAGAATGAAGTCTAGATCTAGTGTTAAACCTAAAATTGATAAAAGGTAAAAAGGGAGAGAAAACATAAGATATATATAATGTAATATTTGATGCATCAAGGATAGATCGATCACCTCACCCAATTAAAAACATAATAGAACTAATATAGTGGTTACTAGTTATTCAAACCGATCGAGTTACATAAGTGTTTTACATGGAGGTAAAGGAACACAATGCAACGTTAATATGGATGATAAATGATCCATAAATAATGCCTATGAAGACTCATGTATATACAAAATGATACCAATAAATAATTTTGATCTATATAGAGGTGCAGAGGGAGGATACTAATGAGAGGGACCAACATCCATAGATAAATATCATCAACCATGAATGCACATAGAACATAGAGCATAGAGAAAAGTAGATCAGTTATTATTATTCCAAAGGTCTACGTCAATATTATAGGCTCAAATGTGTAGAGATTTGTTATACCAAGAAAGGGCTCTTGGAGGGAAATTTTGACAATATTATGATGCCTAGAATTGTCAACCTTTTTTATAATAAAAATCAAGGTTTATATAGCATTGGAAAGGCCCTGCATGATCACTTCACCATTAGAGGTGGTAGGTAAGAGTTTTAATTTGGAAGAAGCATCCAAAGACCAAGATTGATTAAGAGAATAAAGATATTTGAAAAAACTACTACCAGCCATGTTTATTCAACCTGAATCAGATAATTTGATCATAGAAGTAGTTGAAATGTCACTCATGGATCCACATGTGCATCTAATAAATAAGGATGTCTAGGTAGCCAAGGGTGGCATGTAATCATGCTCTAACACTTTAATAGCAACCCTCCATTTAATTTTATTCCAATTTAGTTCACTTTATGTCCAATAAATCCCAAATACCATCTCATTTATTGGGGTCACCTACTAATCCACATAGACTAGTAGGTTAATGTGGGACTATTAGTTATATCTTTAGGTTCTACCTCATCATATTTTGAAATCATTAGATATATTACACATGTTCCATTTTTTATCCATATGTACATTATTCCATGTGTTCCCCCTTCTCATCAATGTCTTATGCATGATTGTGCATAGATGACTAAGTATATTCTGCTCAAAGGGTGTGTACTAAAGATTATGTAGAGATTTACTAGTTTAATGTAGCTATTAATTTATGAGGGGCACTAGGGTAGATCTATGGAAATGCATAATGGCCTGTATTCTATCTATACCTAGTCTCTCATGATGGTATTTGCATTTTATGATTTATAAGGGCATAGATGGGAAAAATTATGATTTGAAATAGGACATCACCATTTGAGTGCAAGTAATCCTTTGAAATGACATCACATAATAATATTTAATATCTTTAGTTCACTCTCTATGACTTGGAATTACTCCTTTTGAACCAGCCTCTTTTAATGCTTGAGGTCAGGGTGACCCACACACTCTGACTTGCACATGTGCTAGTTTAATGAAGTATCTTTACATGGGGTGTGTATTTATAACTCCTTATAGGTGTGGATTGATACTCAGTTTATGTTTGAACCTAAGCTAATTATTGAGTGTAGGCATAGATGGGAAGCATTTATGCATAGACTTGTTTTTAAATAACTTGACACTATGCAAGTGCATGACTCTTTGTGCAGTCATTATGAGTTTAGTGACTGTTAAAGGGGTGATTTGGAAATTCAATAGCATAATATTTTAGGATTACCACATGCTCACACTATGTGATCCATATCTTAGAAACTAGCAGTATTTTATTTGCAATATCTCCTAGCTCAGCCAATTAGTTATTCATTTCCTTGATCAAGACATGAATCTCACTGATTATAGACATGGAAGTTGTGAAGAAAGATATTTCATTGAAGAATTTTTCCTTTATAACTTTCCTGAATTGATTTTTAACTTCATCCAAAATATGCAAGGTGATTCCATCTTTGTGGAACAAGTCACAATGAATCTCATCTAAGTTAGAACAAATCAAATTATGGTTCTTCTTCAAGGTACTACCTAATCGTTTAACTCTATTATTACTTGATTCATAGGCTCAACCTTCATGAGAATACATTCATACCACTTACAAGATGTCTCATCCTCCAATTTCTCAAGGGTTATAGCTTTAACTATCACATCAGTATCGATCTTGATCATCTCATGAATGTCTTATTTCACATTCTCCCATCTATTTATCTTGCATTTGTGATATTTAATTTTTTTATTTTATATCAATGACCTCTTTATGAATTGTTTCAAAAAAAATTATCACCTCCTCAATATATTTCATTCCACTCATCAACACCCACCCAAGCCTCCAAAGTCTTTCCATATGAATTATATTTGTTAATTATGGTAATGGCTTCCTTACTTATTCTAGACACTTGAGAAAGAACATCAATCTAAGGTTCTGTAGGTGTGTCAACTAGATTGAGGAGGTAGTTGATGTATTCTATCAACTATTTGATTTGATATTAGAGTTGTTCATGACTGAGCTCATCGTATTCTAACCTTTTGATTATTATTTTATTCATCTCTCTCAAGTTATTGATGTTGCTTTCCCTAGTTTCCTCTCCAAGTGATATTATCTTGAGAGTATAATCACTCACATTCATATATGAGACATATTTTTCCATGTTAGGTTCTTTAATTTCAACAAATTGAGAATTAAAAGGATCTGTCACTATTCTAGAGGTAGTTTTAGCCTTCTTGGGATGAGGAGTCTTAAAGATATCATCTATTACATTGATATTAGGGAGATTTGCTTCCATGACCCTCCTTGTGTTGTTGAGCATAGGATGCATCCATTGGAAGGACATAACACTGAAAGGGATCATTTGAGTTATGGGTAGAGGGGGGTGTGATATTTTAGAGGAATATCATTTAGGAGAGGAGGAGGAGGAGAATTTGGGGAGACTGAAGGGGATGAGGGAAGTACCACCTTAGCTTATTTTGAAGGTGTTTTTTGTGTTGTACTAGTGATAAGAAGATAATTGTTGCCAAGGGGAGTAGAATAATACTACATCATTACAGTTTTATTTGATATCCTTTTCTTTCCAATTACAAAAATTTCCTCATAGGTTTTACCTAGTTGTCTACTTTAATCAGGATTAACATCATCATTGTCATCATAACTTGAAGATCTTAGTGAGTCATTTTTTACATGTCAGTATTTCTCTTCTTTAGAGTTAGTGTCAGAGCCTATTTGGGAGGATATGAAACTTTTCCTCTTATTAAACCACCTACTCCAATTATTTCAACCAATTTTTTATTGAACCATTTTTTATTCATGATCATAATCTCTAATTTCACCTATGTACATATACTAGTTCTCTTACGAACTAATTTATTAGAGGTAAGGGAGTGTCCACAACTCTAGCTATGTATTCAAGATTAATGAGTTCATTCATGTCATCAACCATACCATCAAGTACCCATTCTTTATTTAATGTTTGAATTTGATCTATGGTCATTCAACCCTAATCTCTTTAGACTACCACATATTCATCTGAATAGTCTACCTAGTAGTCTTCCAAGTGAGGCACATGTTCATAGTTTGAACCAATACCAAGGCATATTTCTTCATGTCCACTTCAACTCAGTTGGAATATGATTGAAGAGTAAATTGGGAGATGGTTAATACAATGTCTTGAGCATTTATTAGTGTCTTATAAGTAAAGTTTCCCAAATAAATAGGGAAAAAGACACCTAAGATGTGTTTGCTCCTAAAACATTTATGAACTTTACCTAATTGCCTGTAGAGCTCTATCAATATTATTATATCATTGGTTAATTTTTCTAGTCTCAATGGGTAAAATTTGAAACCACCAACCCTGATGTAGGTGAATTTTTTATATTGAATATAGAAGTTTCCATATTGGTTGATCAGGGTGGTTGCTTCATCAAACATCCTTCTACCCCAATCTTCATTCAGAATTTACACTACTCTCATGGTGAATGTGGCATTCATCCTTGTGAAATGTTTATTTATTTCTTCCAACATTATCTATGGATAACTAATCTAAAACTCAAAATCTTTAGTTGAAATATAATTCAAGAAACAAGAACAACATAATTCAAATAATGATATCTCTGAGAAGAGATGTTTTATTAATCAAATTTGCAGACCCAAACATATGCCTATCTCTGAGAAGAGATGTTTGATTTCCATTTTGGGTTACATCTTCATTTATACATGTTTTTAATGTGTGAGGAGGATGTGTAAGGTCACCAATCTTGAGGGATATTAAATGGTTTGACTTCCATGATTTACAACAATACAAAATTTGAGGAATTACTATTTTTAGAAACTTACTATTTTTAGACTACACTACTAAAATTAAAATTTAGGGAAATTCCATTGAGTTTTTGAGGGCAAAACTTCATTGAATGGATCTCAAATCCATCTCACCACGTTCTCCTCATTCTTATCTTTCCAACAGTTCAAATAGTGAGTCAATTAGAGCTACAGTACAAAAATTATGGCTCCTAGAAGTTCCATCATCAATTGGGGTGGACCCATCACCTGAATTGTTTTCCAAATCATTCCTCCCTCCTTGAGAAGCAATGGTCCCCATTGCATCAATATTTGTCATCAAGTGTGGTAGTTGTACTTTGATTTGATTCCTGATGCATACTTGGAATGGATTGTGATTTATGGAACTATGATTATTCACCATTTCTATCTAACCATTAGTCTATAGATGAAAGGCCACAAACTTCTTCAGCTTGGTATCTATTTGCTTCTATTGTTTTGTTTTTTGTGTAGTCAGGGCTACAACATCAGCCCTTTTGGATTCTTGTGGCTTGACCGCCATGAGAACAAATTTCTTGGCACTAATCAAAGAGACAAATGTGGAAGGTGGTACCTCTGGTACCCTATAGCACCGTGTTCTAAGAGTGAGAGTGATCCTTCAAATTCATGATTCATAGATGCCATGTTGATCATACATGAATGGCTGACCAAAGATTACATCACAAACATCTAGATTGACCATATCACATAAGACCTCATCTTGAAAAGGTTTTATTACATATGAGAGAAGACATTGGTGGGTGACACGAAGGTTTCTCCCTAGACTCAACCATCCAATATTGTATGGCTTTGGGTGAGGCTTCATGGACAAAATTAGGCTTTTCACAACATTAGCAAAGATTAAATTCTTTTGACTTCCACTATCAAGAATGAAATGTAGAGGCTTACCTTTCACCCATAACTTAGAGTGAAACAACTTTTCCTTGTCATCTAGCCTCTCCTCGTGGGTCTATGATAAAGCAACAATGGATTCAGGCTCAGCATCTACAATTTCTTCTTCAACCTCTTTAATTACAAGGTTTATATGAGGTAGAGTAGTAGATGTTAAGTATTGTGATTCAGAAAGTAGGGACTTGATGGCTCGACATTCTTCTTTGGATTGAGTTATAGATTTGCGATAATCACACCGCTTCCCAGTCTTTCCTTCTTTTTTATTCCAATTTTGGCCTCGTGTTTGACCTTCTTTGTCACTTTTCCATCTTGAAGGTTGACTCTTCGTATTCATTCTTCCATGCTTCTACTCAATCTTCACTACAAACTTGTACACCTCATCGATGGTTTCCAAATTGAAGAGTTCCATTTCTCCTCGTATGTACCATTATAGTCTGCCATGATATTTGAGAACCTTGTGTTTCTCACTTTCTTGGATGCCTAATCTCATAGATAGAGAATGAAAAATGTCAGTGTAATCTTAAATAGATTATTCCTTACCTTGCTGAAGTTGTTGCCACTCTAAATACATATCATCATATGCTCCAATGGGTAGTATTCTTCCTTTATAGCTTCTATGAAATCATCCTAGTAGGTTCTCCCTCAAGGCCAATATCATCTACACTAAATCTCTTTTTGTACACTTTCCACCAATTTTTTACAGGCAATGATGCTTTCAAAAGAGCAAACGTGATCTTCTCTTTATCGATGAATTTATTTATAGAAAAATAAGATGACAATTAATCCAACCAATTTTCTATTGTATCAGCATTTATTTTGCCTTCAAATGTAGGGATATCAAAATTCACTTGAACCTTGAAGGGTGTTGGGGCACTGAAAAGATGTGGGGGTGTAGATGAGGAGCCAAAATTTCCCATTGAGATTTGTTAAATAATTTGAGGGAATTATTATAGCATCTACACTTGATGTTGTTGAAGGGATTTATTGAACATTTCCTTGAAAGTATCAGATGTCTCAGTGTTGTCTGCCATTTGAAGTCATTTGGAGCGAATAGGTGGATAGTCTATTGGTTCTATTTTCCACCCAAGCTTCCTGTAATCTAACCTCATCCTTGGGATCATACACTCTAAAGATAAATTGCTCTGATACCACTGATCCAAAACTCAAAAGCTTTGGTTGAAATATAATTCAATAAATAATAAAAACACAATTTAAATAATGTTATCTCTGAGAAAAGATGTTTTATTAATTAAATTTACAGACCCAAACATATGCCTATCTCTGAGAAGAGATGTCTTATTTCCATTTTAGGTTATATATTCATTTATACATTTTTTGAAGGTGTGAGGAGGATGTGGAAGGTCACCAATCTCAAGGGAGATTAATTGGTTCAACTTCCATGATTTACAACAATACAAAATTTAAGGAATTACTATTTTTAGAAACTTACTATTTTTAGACTGCACTACTAAAATTAAAATTTAGGGCACTTACATTGGGTTTTTATGGGTCAAACTTCATTTATAAAATATAAATTCCATCTCACCACATTCTCCTCATTCTTATCTTTCCATTGGTTCAAATGGTGAGTCAATTGGAGCTACGCTGCAAAAGTTATGGCTCCTAGAAGTTCCATCATCAATTGGGGTGGACCCATCACCTGAATTGTTGCCCGGATGTAGGTGAATTTTTTATATTGAAGATAGAAGTTTCCATATTGATTGATTAGGGTGGTTTATTCATCACATGTCCTTATACCCCAATCTTCATTCATAATCTACACTACTCTCATGGTGAATGTGGCATTCATCCTTGTGAAATGTTTATTTCTTTCTTGTAGCATTATCTATGGATAACATTAATAGACTTGGGTGATAGGTTTGATACACACACGATGTGAAATTTTTGGGTAAACCATTTAAGAAACCAAAAATTACACTAGGTAAGAAGTCATAAATAATTCCTTTTTTGAATGTAGATTTAGAATCTATAAATGTAGGGAATCACTGATCATTCCCGTTAATTGATAATTTTTTCCATACAAAATGATATTCATGGGCATGAAAATCTAAGGGTGGAAACTATTAGTGTTTTCATTTCCTACCACTTGATTGAGGATAGTAATCATTTCTACAATTTATTCATGAAAATATGCTCTATAGAAATTATTTGGCAATTTTGAGAGTCTTTCTCTCATATTCTTCAACCATGAATTTTTCATTGCAATCAAAAACTTAGTGGTATCCTAATCGTAGTATTTCTATCCTTTGTTGATACTCATGCCAACAATGTCTTTAGGAACTAAGATTGTCATTATCATCCCTATTGTTGTACTATCTACTTTGGCCATGAGTGATCCACTACTAGATTTGATTTCATGATTTGTCAAGTTGTAGTGTTTTTCACAAATGAACATCAAGTCAAAACATTGAATAGAAACTTGTTATTTGAGGAAGGACACTTTCTGCAAGTTGAGTAACCAAGGTACTTGAGTTTTTTGAGTTTGTCCTATAGTGTAATCATTCTAATTCCATGTGTCTAATTTATGACTTAGCAATCTTAAGAATGTCATTATCCAACACTAATAATGTCTCATACTCCATGTATTTATACTTTAGCCTAACTGGTTCTAGGTATGCAAAAGAGGTTTCATAAGAAAGATTAAGGAGTCTGAATGGATCTAGGGGTAGGAAATGTAGGATTGGTTTAAATGAATGGGAAACATTGGTCGTATTGTATGATATTTATGTAGGTAAAATAATCTCTAAATGAGATTTTGGCTAGAGGACAAACTTAGGGTAAATTTTTAGAAGGATGTTATAAATATTCTTGGGGAATTGCCAAAAGTTTTGACAGGGCTTTACTAGTATGGACTGAATATAGGGGTATGATTATCACTCTCAAAGTAAGATCACATCCATAAAATAATGAAAAATGAGGCTTGAGATATATATAAGGGGCCTCAGATGGTTTGACGTGCAATGGTTGGCTATTGAGGACTGCACACATAATAAGGTTGTTATGTTGTCCTTTACAACTCCACCAGCATGCACATGTGAACATAGATGGGCCTATGTCTTATAATTTGAATTTTTTTATATTTTGTTCATTTTTATATGTCCAATGCATAGGTGTGGACATGAGAGGCTTGTATCTCTATGTTTTTGCATCCACAAGGATTGTCTAGTCGATTGCATCTCATGTACAAGTGCAGGTGCAATAGGTTCGTGTCTCTATGTCTATGCATTTTTGAGGCCCCTGACCAACTACATCATTGAAAAACACTTAGAAAAATTTTCCTTCACAACAATCTTATCAAAAATTTGTCTTCTCACTCGGTATTCAACGTGAAGATTGAGATGTTGTCATGTCTCACATATATAGTTGGAATTGGTAATTTTAGGGGAAAAAATACCTAATATAAATACATGATTTATTTTTTGTGTTAATCATATGTATTGGTTATTTAATTATGAGACAAGGATGAAATTTATAAGGCATTACACCTATCAAAATATTTTCTAGTGAGGAAATAGACTAGAGGGTGAGAATCCTAAATCGACTGATTAAATTCATTATTTTTCCCCTTACTAATAAATGCCCTATTACCTTGTGATTATTATAAAAAATACATGACAAATAAATGTCATTATAAACCATAATCATGACCTAAGGAAGAAGATAACAAACCTAAGGCCATAATGCAAGTGTGGATGCTTGGTTGAGATGCCTGGAGAAGAATTTTTGAGGCAAAGCACATAAGCCCTTTGACTTTTGCTCCTTAATCTATTCCAATTAAGAATACTACAATGATAAAATCTCAAGTTTTTTGTGTGTTTTTTTGTCAGGATCCTCCTTAGAGTACAATTGATTACTTTTGTATAAGCAACTAAACACGAAATTAAACCAGAAGTAATAAGTAACTAGAAATCAGAAACAACAAAGAATAGGAGATATGAGAAACAATACAATCTATATTAAACTCTTCCAGAAGGAAATACAATGAAGAAATCTCTTCTTCCCACACCTCTTGGGTGTACAGTAATTCTCCCTTAAGAGTTCTCTCTCTCAATCAATTACAACCAACAATCAACTCAATACCGAGTTGTTGTTCCCTCTAGTGACAATCAACCCAATGGTTGTTGTTGCCTACCTTCCAAGTCCTTGTGACAATCAACTCAATGGTTATTTTGCCTACATTGACCCCCACAAACCTTCTTGATCTTGCACCTTGCAGATCTAATTGATCTTGCTTACTTTACAAAACAGCCCCATGGGTCTCTTAAATAGATCCCAAACCAAACAATAATTAGGAACGCAGACTCAAGACTAAAATTAGTCTTTACATGCAAACTAAATGTTCATCTAAAATTAGAATAGTTTTGGAAATGCACAGATGACTGATGTTGGTCTGAAGGTGACCGATGCCGGCCGATCCCTAACTGATGCTAGTTACTGTGTAGCTGGAGATAACCGATGTCAGTTAGCCTGACCGATGTTGGTTACTTTGTAACCCAGCAACCTCCACATTTGCACATTCAGTAAAGCTTTTAGCTCCACAACTCAACAATCTCCCACTTGGAGATAAATAGCTGCACCTATACTTGTACCTGTACAGCAACATCCTCTAATTTGTTTCTGGGTTGTTTCTCCATCTTCAAGTTCAATCTTGAATACCAACAAAAGTTGAATGAAGATTCAACTTCTCCTTTGTTCCCAGCTTTGTTATCATATCAGTAGGGTTCTTATCCATAGTGATCTTTTCCAACTTCAATTGTCCATCCTCCAATACCTGTCTAATGAAGTGGTACCTAAGCAGTATATGTTTGGTTTTTGAATGAAAGGTTGAATCCTTTGCCAAATGAATTGGTCTTTGACTATCACTGTACAATCTACAACTCTCTTGCTCCTTTCTCAACTCTTCCATGAACCGAGTCATCCATATCATTTCCTTGCTAGCCTCTGTGACTGTAATGTATTCTGCCTCTGTAGTAGACATGGCAACAACCTTCTACAACTTTGAAATCTAGCTAACCACCATTCCACCAACAGTGAACACATATCCTGTGGTGCTTCTCCTACCATCCAAGTCACCTGCCATATCTGAATCTACATACCCATGTAGAGAAGTGTTTGACCCTCCATAACATAAATGCCTACTGTTGGTCCCTCTCAGATATCTGAGAATCCACTAAACTGATTTCCAGTGCTTCTTTCTTGGATTGGCCATAAACTTTCTGACAACTCCCACTACTTGGGCAATATCAGGTTTAGTACATACCATGTACTCAACTAAATCATGTGATTTGGGACACTGTTCTTTGCTCAGCTTGAACTGTCCAACCATAGGTGTGCTTACTGGTTTTACATCCTGCATATTAAACCTCTCTACTACCTTATTCACATAATCCTCTTGAGACAAAATCAACCTGTGATTTTTCCTGTCTCTAAAAATAATCATGCCAAAGATTGTTACTCCTAAATCCTTCATGGAAAATGTGTGAGCTAATTTTACCTTTAGCTCAGTAATTCTCTGCATGTATGAACCTGCAACAAGCATATCATCTACATATAGTAACAGGGTAATGTAGCTACTATTATCTAATCTAGTAAAATAAACACAATGGTCACATTGACATTGACTAAAGCCATGCTCTATCATAAACCTATCAAACCTCAAATACCATTGTCTTAGAGCTTGCTCAAGACCATATAACCTAGCCTTATGTCTCACTTGTCCATTCTCTCCTTTCTTTAACCTATAAATCCATTCATTTTTTAGTGTTTTCTTTCCGGCTGGTATCTCTACCAAATCCCAAGTTTGGCTCTCTTCCAAGGAATCAATTTCCTCATTCATGCCATGCTCCCACTATTTCCTAGATTCTACCTACATTGCCTCTTCAAAACTTCCTAGTTTTCCACCATCAGTGAGCAACAAGTAGTATAAAGAAGGGGAATAATGAATTTGAGGTTTACTTACCCTTTTGGACCTCCTCATGGGCATTTAAGACTCATTGATAGCTTGTTGTCTACCCAAATTTCACTCTAATAGTGATCGATCCCGGTCATCTCTCAATCTGCACTTGACTGATGTCGATTCCACCTAACGTCTCTGACCGACATTGGTTTCCACCTACCTGACATCATCGACTTTGGTCTTCACCGGACCCACATCGGTTTTTGCCTGACCGATGTCGGTGTTTGTGTTTTCCTGTGAGTGATGATTTTTACCCACGAGCTCATTTTGGATCATAACCTTATCCAAATCAACATTGCCCTGCTTAAAATTATTCAACCTCTTGAGATGATCACTATACATCACCTTCTCCTTGAAAACCAAGGCTTTCCATTTCTTAAATGTGTCAAAAACATCATATTTCCTCTTTATGCAATAAACCCATACCTTTCTTGTAGCATCATCAATGAAAAAAACATAACATTGTGATCCTCCAATAGAAGCTCCCTGAGCTGGTCCCCACACGTCTGCGTGAACAAACTCTAACATGTGCTTCTTCTTTGTTGACCCAGTTGTGAGAAACCTCACTTTCTCCTATTTCCCAAAAATACAATGCTCACAGAAATCTAGATCTATCAAATTTGAAAGCTTACCTTTTGACTTAAGAACATCCATTCCCTTTTCACTCATGTGACCAAGCCTGCAGTGCCACATCTTTGCATCTACAACTGAAGTAGATAAAATAGAAGGAGAATCAGTAATACAAGTAGATAGATAAAGTGTACCTACTTTCTTACCTCTTGTTAATATAAGTGCACCCTTGGAAACTTTCCAAGATTCAGTTGTGAAAGTTACTGTGCAACCATCATCACCCAACTTTCCTATAGAAATTAGATTCCTCTTCAGGATGGGTATATGCATGACATCCTTCAACACCCATGTGTTTTCATTCTACAATTTCAGCTACACTTTTCCTTTGCCAACAATTTGACAAGGCTCACCATCCCCTAAATAAACTTTTCCAAAGTCTCTATGGACATAATCATTGAAAAAATCTCTATTTGGGGTTGCATGGAAAGAAGCACTAGAATCTAAAACCCATGATTCTACCTGACTATCCAAAGAAAACATAAGAGCATCTTGTGCAACAATACCTGCATCATTTGCTTCTTTATTACCTTCATGCTGATCTTCTTTCAACCAATAATCTTTCTTTGCATGTCCTTTCTTTCCACAATTCCATCAGGTTATACCTCCATTTCTGGATTTGGATCTACTGCCTATCTTTGACCTTGATTTCCATTACTTGCCCTTCTCTCTTTGCTTTCCCCTGCTTTCAACACTTAAAGCATTACCTGATGTTTCCCCTATGCTTTTCTTGTGAATTTCTTCATTCAAGATTACACTAACAACATCATCAACTTTCAAGATATTTGAAGCAAGTGCAGTATTACTAACTACCATTACCAAACTATGCCAACTTTTAGGTAAAGAGCATAAGATTAAGAGAGCCTTAATTTCATCATCAAAAACTATTTTGACTAAATTTAACTAATTTACTAATCCATGGAAATCACTAAGATGACTATATACCGATCCACCTTCCTGCATTTGCAAATTAAATAATTGCTTCATAAGAAATACTTTATTCAAAGCTGAGGGTTTTTCATATAAATTTTCCAAAGTATCCATTAACGCTACCATTGTCTTTGCATGTGATAAGTTGGAAATCACAGACGATGCCAGGCTCAACCTTATAGATCCCAGAGCCTTTCTATCAAGAACATTCCATTCTTCATCTTGCATATATGTGGGCTTACTTGAAACCCCACCCAATGGTAAGTATAGATCTTTTTGATACAGATAATCTTCTATCTGCATCCTCCATAATTGATAATTCTTGCCATTGAATTTCTCCATTCTTAGTTTACTTTTTTCTGCCATTGCTTTACTCCCACTCAAACAGAAACCCCTGTGAGTGAACCTATAATCAACAAACACTAACCTGCTCTACCACTTGTTAGTGATCCTAGCTCTGATACCAACTGTCAGGATCCTTCTTAGAGTATAATTGATTACTTTTGTATAAGCAACTAAACACGGAATTAAACCAGAATTAATAAGTAACTATGAATCAGAAACAACAAAGAATAGGAGATACGAGAAACAATACAATCTGTATTAAACTCTTCTAGAAGGAAATACAATGAAGAAATCTCTTCTTCCCACACCTCTTAGGTGTACAGTAATTCTCCCTCAAGAGTTTTCTCTCTCAATCAATTACAACCAACAATCAACTCAATACTGAGTTGTTGTTCCCTCCAGTGACAATCAACCCAATGGTTGTTGTTGCCTACCTTCCAAGTCCTTGTGACAATCAACTCAATGGTTGTTTTGCCTATATTGACCCCCACAGACCTTCTTGATCTTGCACCTTGCAGATCTAATTGATCTTGCTTACTTTACAAAATAGCCCCATGGGTCTCTTAAATAGATCCCAAACCAAAAAATAATTAGAAACGCAAACTCAAGACTAAAATTAGTCTTTACATGTAAACTAATTGTTCATCTAAAATTAGAACAGTTCTATAAATGCACAGACGACCAATGTCAGTTTGAAGGTGACCGATGCCGGCTGATCCCTAACCAATGTTGGTTACTGTGTAGCTAGATATAACCGATGTCGGTTGGCCTGACTGATGTCGATTACTTTGTAACCCAGCAACCTCCACTTTTGCACATTCAATGAAGCTTTTAGCTCCACAACTCAACATTTTTTAAGTTTTATAGTGTTCAAAAGAGCACATTCCCTTTGTAATACATAGGGTGTGCACCTTATATATCATAAAGGGAATACACTTTTTACATTACATAGGGTGTGTATCCTATGTAATACAAAGGTCATATACCACTTAGAATATCAAAGGGTATGAATGCTTTGTATTACATATGGTGTATGCCCTTTAGGCTTGGTAACCAAGCCATTCAATTTTTTTCTTTGTTCATGATTTAAAAAAGGGTATGCACCCTTTTTGAAAGAGCACTCACCCTTTTTAAGCCATGAACAAATTTTTCAAGAATGGCCCCTTTTTCTCCCATATTTGTCATCTACCATTAAATTCTAGATATTAAAAATGATGTACATTGATATTATTTTACTTATTTTGGATTATTGTGATCTAAATAATGTAAAACTAGGGATAATTCAGATTGTGTAACATATATCAATAACATAAAAATTTGAATAGATTGATATTTCCCTTATACAATTTAAAATTAACAAAGTAATAAGGGAGAGATATACTTAGCTCATTTGATATTTTTTCATTCATAATAGTCATTAATATTTTTTAAAATTATTTGTGCATTTTCTGTCACTTCTCAAGTCAAAAAATAAACGCTCAAATTGCTTGACCCTTTTAAGAATTAAGGGTAAGGAGAATAGCCTAATCAACTAAGTAAAAGACTATTCTATAAGTAGGCTAATTAAATAATACATATTTAAAATATATTATAATATAATGTTAAATTATGGAAATATGATAAATATATAAATTGCAATGCCAAACATTAATTTTATTTCTTAATCATGAAGAATGAATAATAATTATCTTATTAAGTGATGTGCAAGCAGTTTTGAAAAGTGCAGGTGTAGAAACAGTCAAGATGAGGCTCAGATGTGATTTGACATATTCTAAAAGTCTACTCTTTATCATCCTAGACATTACTATCAAAATAGGTACACTAGTATTGATGCTTATATCTAAAAACTAATGCTTTTATCTTATATAGAATACATGTCCTTTTCTATAAATTTCACCTACATTTGTTAGTGTTCAGTATTATTTTACAGATTATTTATTCAGATCATGCTCAAAGGTTTTAGATATCATGGTTAGATCAAAACCCTATTTCCTCCAATTAGGGCATGCCACTTATAAAATAAGGGTTAGTGGGCTCAAGTGAAGTTGAGTTGACCTCAAATTGATGTAGTTCTCCTCTTATGTGAGCTTGTGTGTGGACAATTGTGAAATATTCTTTATGAGAGTTCATGTAGTGATATAACTTGTAACTTATCAAATAATTATCATGGGATACTGTTTAGTGTTTTATACTTTTAATAATATTTCTCTTATGACTGATATGAAAATAGGGAAGAATAGGGTAGTTTTACAAGCTTGAGAGGTAATTTTTCTTGTAATTAGATATATGTGTGCTTGAAAAGTACTTTATGATAATGAATGGTAATTTACTGATACTTATATAACACCTTTTGAAATTATATAATGGGATTGATAAAATAATATTATAGGCCAACCCATACACATCAAAATATTTGCAAATTTGAGTGTTTATGAGGCATAAATACTATCGTTAAAACTGGGACACTAGTTGTGATGCTCATGTCCTAATCTAGATGGTAGTGTTTAGGAGAATAGGAAGTTGCTAAGTATTTTTAACTAATAATATAAGATATAAATAAAGTTCTAAGCATATTTTGGGCTACAGGTGATCTAGGTAATTAGAATATTAGGGTTGGATTATAAGATAAGCATTTAGGCATAGTGAGATGGTGAACATGAGCCTTTCAAATGAGGTAAGGTCATGAATTGAAGGGTTGAGCCATGAGTTATATTTTTTAAGTGTATATAACTAGTTTATCAAATAAAATACATATTTAGCATCTGCACAAAACATATTTGGATGCTACTAGTAAATTATGAGACTTGTAGTAGTTGATATTATCCTAGATTTTCCAAAAGAGTCCATATATGTTGTGCAGATATGTAGTTATTCAGAACCCCTTTACTTACACCTATATATGTTTCATGTGTGTGTGTTATCACCTTTGATCCTATGCACTAATATTTGTTTTCCTTCTCGTTCCATCTAAACCCTAATTGTGATTTCACCCACAAGATGACCCTTGAAAAGGGTTAGTATTTGGGTTGGACTACCCCAACCACTCTCCCTTAAGTGACTAAACATTACTTATATTCCAATACTATGAAAGGGATAAAACCAAAAGTATTTTTCTCACTTATGTTTGTGTGTAAGATTATGATCAATCTAAAATGTAATGTAATCGTTGGCTTTTAACACTTGGCACTATGTAACTTTGATTTTCACATGTATTTAGACTTAGCTCTAAGGTTGATCATTTGAGGGAATTTTAGATACGTATGTCTTTCTAATAATGTCTCAATAAAGTGATAATGGATTTTTCAAGCTTTCATGTGATTCTCAATGTGAATTCCATATTTTTTAATTGTGACCAATTGATTAATAACCTTATGATTGATTTGTTTTTATATATCCCTGTATTATTTGCCACTATGACCAACCCATGAAACATGTTTAGGCAAACCTAAAAATAGTCGTTGAGTGTTCTTGGACACTTCTAATAGATTCATATGTCTTGGTGACTACAATATTCCATTTATTATCGATATTGTCCTAGGAGCGAAAATCAATTATCTAAGATATAAAGAAGGTTTGTGTAGGATTTGGAATGCTCTTGTATAAATTAAGTTGATCCTAGATAATTTTATCTATGGAATAGGGTTTTCCAAGATAACATGTGGGTATAAAAATAAAGGAAAGTGTGTGCGTGAAATAAATGTATGTGAAATTTCTAAGTATGTCAAATTATGTCAAAGTTCTAATACAAAATTTAGGTGTCTATAGATGAACCATTTAATCTAATATTAATAATGCTAAATTAAAAGGATAAAAGAATAAATTTGGTATTTGTGATAACCACACTTAGTGTTGGTACTTATGCCATAATTTTTCCATTTACTCTATGTGAAACTTTCAAGAAAACACGTATAGATAAATATCTTCTCATGATAAGAAATTATAAATAATCTAGATCATTGAATCACATGAAATTTAAAAGCCAAGGAACAAATACAAATGAGGGTGCGTGAACCAAAGTTATCATTGTTCAAAATTATTTGGATAATACCATTGGGTGATCATGCCCCATGGATATGAAATAATTAAAACTTCAAGTTAAGAAGCGTTAATACTTCAACCACCAACTAAAATGAGTATTATAAGTTGAATGACACATAAACATCAACCACACTACTTTGAATCTCATCATAATTATTTTTTAGAACCCCTAAATCAAGTTTATATTTGAGAGTGGAACCTTGAAATAGTTTGATATGTAAAATTGGTGTTTTTTTATGTATATCCTCATATTTGATTTTAATTTGATGATAACTTGGGTGAAAAATAAAGTTTTGTAAAGACTACAACACCATATAACTCATTTATAAAATCATAAATTATAAGAGTTAGACACTTATATTTGATGGTGTGCTTGTTTAGTTTCCTATAGTCTAGACACATGCATCAAGTGTCATCCTTCTTATATAGCATCACACCACTAGAGAGGAATAAACACTTTGTATATGCCACATAACTCTTACCTTGAACATTTAATGTACCATCTTCTCAATGTCACTCTTTTGTACATATGGGTACTTATAAGGTCATATTGGTGGTTGGATCCCTGGTACCAACTGAGTGTCATGATCATTATCCAACTTATGTGGTAATCCTTTTGGCATATCTCCAAAAACTACTGAGTGCTCCTCTACAATTTCTTGTACATCTAGGGATGTATGCACATTTGTTGGTAGTGCTTCTCAAGAAAAAATTTGTGCTACAAACCCATTTTCTCTCTTTATTAGAATCTTTTGCATCTAATAAGAGATAACCTAATGTGTGGATTTTTTCACATAGCCCATGTTTTTCAAAGATCACTCCTTTAGAATTAAAATTCATGATCACCTCTTAAAAACTCAAATTGATCATTTCCAAAGTACTGAGCCATTAGACTCCCAACACAATGTCTACACCACCTATTGGAATGGAAAACATAGGGTAATCTAGCATGTAACCTCACATGGTGAGTTCAATAATATGACACTTCCATATACAACTGACTACACCACCATTTACTATCATGACCTAAAATTTTAGAGATAGTTACAGAAAATAGTTCAGGTGCGATTCCAATTTATTTTTGATAAAGTTTTGCATACTTCCTAAGTCAATAAATTATATCAATTTCTATTTTTTTAAGAAACCCACTACCTTGATATTTTTTTGTGTGCTAATTTTAAAAAGTGCATGGAAATAAATATCTATTTGGGTATTTTTTGCTTCCTCATATGGATCATCAACATCCTCTAATTATACTTTTATTATTGCATTTAATGTAGAATGTTGTAGAAATGGGTTCAATTCATCATTTATGGAGTCAAGCACTTATTTGGTTGTCCAAGTTCTAGACTCATTACAACTAGGGACAAACATGGTATGTTCCCATATCACTCAACATTTATCACTCGACTATGTTGTCATCAATTTACATAAGGTGCAAGCCTATGTGCTCACCCAAAAAGCAGCAAAGAAAGAATCGAGGGTCACATTGGGCTAGTTGTGCCATGGTGCAAGTTTGTACTATGAAACATGGTTATTTAGAGAAGGCTTGTGGTAGATTCATTGGTGCATCCTTTTTTGGACTAAGACTAATGGTTCTATAGGTGCAAGCCTATTTGGGGGCTTAGTCTAGTCATAAGGGTGTAATCCTTTATCAAGATAAGTCTAGCATCATATAGGTGCTAGATAGGTCAAGGGGATGATTTAGATCAAGTGATAATGCTTAGGCTAGCAATTTTATCAAGGATATCAACACTAAGTGTATGACCCACTTCATACTTAGACTATTCCTCTAGGGCATGCTCACATCATCAATTTAAAAAGGGACACCAGTAAGACCCTGAAATAGAAGCTTGAAAACATCACACTTAGCATAGTTATATGTAAATCCTACCATTATAACCATTTCATATTTAACTAGAAATGCCATGGATGTATAAACCATATTGAACATAATTTTAAACATCTATCCTCATTATGAAAGTTCAACTTAAATAGAGTTTATGTTTATATAGAAATAGAGCAATTTCTTAGTTAAAGCTACTAAATAGACCAGAGGCTCACAAGTGAGCTTCAACATGTACAAACAAAGCCTTCAACACATCTAAACTAACCCTAAGTTTTAATGGCAATCAAAACATAGGATCTAGAACCAATTCTTCAGAGCTTCACTACCTAAATTTGTATCTCTTTGCTTACTAGTTTGAGCTTGCTTTTATATGCTATAGGATCACCTTCTACCAGGGTGGATTTGTACACATCGAGTGTTAATATGGAGCTTTATAAATCATTCTGATAGCTCCATTACCTTGTGTTCTTTGTGTTTTTATCACCACATGTAGCCACTCCTTGAATATGCTCAAGATATCATTGAATTAGTTATCTTCCTCCCAATTGGTGCAAGGTGTGCATCAATTCCTCCAATTGGCATAAAAGGTATCAAAATAAAAATCATGCCAAGTGATTTCCTTGTACCGATATGTCTACAATGGTGGCATGGATATATATGTAGTCAAAGTAGGGGCCCAACATTACCCCATACAAAATTTCTAGTCTGCCCTCAAACTTGGCTGCCAAAGCCTTTAGCGTGCATAACTCAAGCATGCTCTCTTTAAGTTTGGCATTGAATTCCTCAAAGCCATTGATAGTGATCTTGATTTCCTCAATGGTGTTTTCTACCTCCATGGAGGTGTCACTCAACACATGAGTGCATATGTCTTCTTCAGATCTTTTCTAAAGTCCATAAGATTTTCCTTAGCCTTCATCACTCAATCAATAATTTCTCCTTGTTCGTAGGCCTTCATTTGCAATGTGCAGAAGAGTGCTTCTAGGTTCTACTCCTAGTCCTTTATTTCTGTGATCAACATGTTGACCCTACCCATTATCTATGTGCACTCTACCCTACTTGTAGAATATACCTGAACCATCAACTCTTCCTTCCCCTTTTACCTATTTGAGTCATACATATATGACTGATGCTTGGTTAGAAAAGTTCATGAAGATGGCATCAACTACATATGTGCCTTGATTATGAATAGGTCCTTTACCTCTTTGATCTTAGAAGATAGCTCTTTTTTCAACATGATGCATGGGTCTTCTTTTTTCTCCTACATTAGCTCCTATTTCATCCTTAGGAGCATCTACTCCACTAGCACGCATACTTTTTCAACCTTTGAGAGGTTCAATGTATTAATGCCAACCAAAAGTGATGGTTTAACAATCTCCATTCTCTCGCATAGTTATTGTAGCTTAAACTTCATGGCTTGTGCATATTCTTCGATGTCCTTAGCAATTTTATTCCATTTTTTCACCTTAACATCATTGATGATGTTATTTTATGTGACTTCAGTGGCCATCTATATGAGTGCATTAGTTGACCTAATTAGGTTCATGGCATAGGGAATTATAATAAGGGAGTCATACCCTTCTTCAAGTTTATCTTCACTCACTATGGCCTTTTGAGAAACCTTAAATTGAGGGTCATCTATCTAGTTGTTGAATGCAAATGAAAATTGTTTGTGCATCCTATTTGTGGTGGAGTCAGGGGACATGCATTCAAACATATAAAAATATTCATCTATCCACCCTTTTTATACCTTCTCTCTTAGGCTTAACTCTATGCCTTTGGCTTTCGTGATGACCAACACCATTTGTTCTTTCTCTTCATCATCTTTACCACTTTCTTTGATGATTTCCTCAAAGGTGTCTTCTTCTTATTCCTATGTGGGTTCTTCTTCAAACTTATCCCCTTTGTCTGCTTCTTCTTTTTGGGGTTTATCATCACTTACCTCCAAGTGTGTCCTCTTGGCACTAGCTTTGCCTTCTTATTTTTGTTGGGGTTCCTCGATTCTCTCTATCTAATGTTTTTATAAGGCACTAGCCTTGCCTTTCTTTTATTTAGGTATCCCTTCCCTACATTGGCATGCCTATTATGAAACTTTATCTAATTTGATGGTGGGGGTGCTAGGCACCTTCTCTATTGCTTCCTTAGATGGTTCTGTGATTATGGGCACCTCTTTTTTCTTCTTCTTTTTTTGGCCTTTGTTTCTTTAACCACATTCCTTTTTTTGGAATTATCTTCCTCAACCTTCTCCTCCTCAGCCTTGACTCTCTTAATATCTTCTTGAGTCATGGCAACTTCCTTCATCTCCTTCCTTTTTTTCTCTAGCTCCAATGCCATCTCAATCCCCTCCTCATTGTGGCCCATTTTCTTCCACAACCTTCTCTTTTCCTCCTCGATTTATGGAGGCTCTGTGGAGGGCTCTTCAGATGAGGTGCTAGGCGACTTCCTTGTCTATTCAAGCATGGTGGTAGTGCCACCTTAGAGGGCCTTCTAAATTTTCTCAATGTTGGGCTCCTCTCCCACTTCTTATATGATGTAAACCTTGGTACCTTCTTCTGCTTATTCATCTATCTCTTCCTCATTTCTTTGTGCACAAGATTCTTTCACCTCCATTTCTTAAAAAATTATTGTTGACATTATAACATGTCCCTTTGACTTCTTCTTTTTCAGCTTCTTACTAGAAGAAGTAGTCTTTGGCACAAAGGTCACACACTTCTTCTTTAGAGCTAAAGAACTGGCTTCTTTGTCAGAGGTGACCCTTACCCTAATGCAGTCTTGAATTTATTCAAGTGTTTCTCCCCACTTTTTTTGGGGAGATTTCTTTAATGTTGTTGGTGTTGGATTTCTATCATCACCACTCTATAAGGGGAGATCATCATCTTTCCTAGGGTCTACACCCTTCTTTCATAGCTTCATCTCATTAAATATATTAAAGATGCACCCTGTGATGATTTATCTTTGTAGGGGATGGATGTCCACTCTATCAGAGTCATCCTCATATTTTATGGCTTTTCCTATTGAGTGCATATACTGGTGCCGCAACCTACTCCTTTCTAGGTCCACAAATTTTACCAAGATGTCAAAATATTGTGCATTGGGAATCATCCTTAATGCCTCCCTAAAGCATTTTGTGTAAAATGCATAAGGGAGTTTTATCCAGTCGGCTAGGTTTCCATCTATGAGTGTCAAGCACATTACATAGAAGTGTTGCATGATAAAAAAAGTCATCATGCCAAACATGTGATGGGGGAGATCCTGTAAGATGAACCATTCTATCCCAAAAACCTCAATGTATTGAGCACACCACCCCATTACTTGTGTCTTGTATTTATGGTAAAATGAGGATGGGTAGGTGAAGTCCTAGTACTTTAGCACCAAGGATTTTTTATGCACTGAAAAGACCTAGAGATTGTCTTCTTCATCATCAGGTATGCCAATCTCCTCCATGACTATTAACCTCAACATTGACCTCCATTTTAAGGTTTCTCACACTATGTGACATTCTAGTGCATTCTTTACCATCTCTTCAACAATGAATTTTTCTATGTTAAACTTGACCCCTTATGCCATGTTATGGGTGACGCATAAGTAGGCCTTACTAATGTCCATCCATATTTTATTGGGGTAAATCTTAGAACTCATGAGGCATGTCATGGCCCTCATTCTAGGGTCCTTTATGTCCTTTATTGGGAATACAAACCCTTCTTTGTAATACCCAAGGAGTTTCATAACCCTTTCTACTTCTATGTCATCCACCATCATCCGATGGATGTCCATGCCTAAGTCTGAAATCCTAGTGATTCTACCAATTAGGTGTGCTAATATCAACATGTGCCTCCCTGTGAAGTAGAATTTATCTCTTGGATGTGCAAGAAGAGGAACTGCATGAGTTCCTCCAACTTGCCAAAACATGGTAACTTATAGAGCTAGGTTGCATCGATGGTGGCAAGCCTATATTGGATGGAGACATCAAAAATCATTCTACCCACCTCTATATTTATTCCTAATTCAACCATCTAGTCTTGGTTGAGCTCTTTCAAATTACTTAACATGCGATGGTTGTATTCTTTCAACCTATAAGTGTGCATGAAAGACACCCAAGTCTCCCCTATCAAGAACTATAGGGTAAACTGCATTTCCTTATATGACATTTTGGTGAGCACCTCAGGGTCAACCTTGGAAATGCTAACCAAATCCATTATCTATGCCTTCTTATTTTTAGTGGCTATCTCTTCTACCATCCAAACCCTCTTGGCATCCTTTTACACCTATGAAAGACTAGAACCCATTTTTTTCTTCCTCATTCAAAACCAACTAGTGTTGAAACATGGTTTGTTGATCTTGTTGAAGCTTGTAATGCTTATTGGCACTTCCTCACAATCACTAGATTTGTGACTATAAGGAAGGCTCTTGACTTTATTATCTATTAATGGTAGCCTCACTCCAATCTTCTCCTATTTGGTTCTCTGTTAATTCCTTCTCCATACACCTTTATTATAATCTCAAATGAGATGTAATCTCACTCCCTATTTACTCATTCTCATTTGGTGGCTATGAGTGCTTAGGTCTCTCTATTGTAGTGTTTTCTCACTTTATCTCTAGTTATGCATTCAAATTTTCACAAAGTATATAAACTACTACAATCAGTCATTTGTTTCTTTATACCTTATTTTAAGCCACCATCTTAATTGCAAGTGAGTAATGGTAACATGGATTTATTGAAATTTGCTATAACCTAAAAAATATATGAAAATAAACCACAATATTCACATTTAATGTAGATATTTATGCCTCCACCATCACCACATTAACTTTCCTAAATGATATTTTTAGTGAAGTGATAGGTGTTTTCAAACAGTCACTTCCCACCTACCATTGGGTGGATACCAGATTATCTGGATGGTTCTCCTCTTGCACTTCATTCACCTTGGCATGACCTTCACCATTCTTATGGAAACCTAGGCATAGCACTTCACATGCACACAATTCAACCTCCTTGGTTCCATCTTCTCTTTTCCTATTATGCTTCTTTTCAAATGCGCTTCCATTCCTTATTCTATTTCTTGTGCTTTCATCTCTTACTTTGACCTATCTTACCCCATAAAAATTCTTGCACTGGTCTTCCAGTGTTTCACTCTCTAGGTTTCTTTCACACTTAACAAATTATGCACCCCCTTTATATCTTTTATGCACTATCCTTGTGTGCATATCCTTTTGTCACGTAATACTCATAGTTTTTCAAGTTTGACAAACTCCACACATGCCTCAAGTTCATAGGAGGCACCCATACTTGACTCACTTGACTAGAATTATGCATGGAAGTACCAGGATAATTTTCTTATGGGCCTGAAATCACCTCACTTATTTTCTCATCACCAACAATACCACAAAATAACATAAAACATAAGGAAATGTTTGGCTTATACAAAACTATTTTTTCATTAGCATAATGCAACCAACTTGTGATCGATAATTTAGTGTCCTAATGGTATAACCATATTTATATTGCTTAGAAGTCTTCAGTTAGTTGTTATTGAAATGCCTAGGGAGCATTTCACCCAAAAACATGCATAACTTACATGCGCTTGTCTCTAATATGTTTTGGATGGCATACAGGTCCATCCACCTAACTTATAGCTTGCCCAAGTATTTGAGGTACTTAGAGTCATAGAGTAAGACTAGGGCTCCTTCAATAAGTACCTTGTACTTTATATGCTTGTCATGTTATATCTTCTAGTGCACCTTCTCTACTTGTTGGCTCCATCTTGCTTGGGTGAAAACCTCATCCAAGCATTCCAAGTCTTCCAGCCATGTATTCAAAGATTCTTGGTCATCCAAATGACCAATACATGTAATGCATAATGATGTCACCATGAAGTCCATTGGTAAAACCACCTTAGTCCCAAACACCAGTAGAAATGGCATAGCCTTGTTTAGGCACTTATAGGTCATGCGATATGCCTATAATACTACTGACACTCAATCATTCTAATATTTATGACTAACATCACATATCTTTGTGGGGCACATCCCTAGTATCTTGTTAAATGCCTTAGTAGTGTCATTTGCTTGGGTATGATAGGGTGTTGTCTTATGGTACACCACCATGTAATTGATTAGTAGGATTTGAATAGTTTCATTAAGGAAGTGCATGCCTCTATCACTAGTCAAACTAAGTGGGCACCCATAGTGACTTATGATGTTTTCCTAGATAAACCTTGTGGTTGTGGTAGTTGTGATGTCTTCGATTGGCATAGCCTTGACCCACTTGGTGAAATAATTGGTGGCTGCCATAATATACCTTTCACCTATGTGCCTTGTTGTAGGAGTGATTAGCCCAAAAAAATAAATGGCCCATTTTTTAAATGATGCCTAGGCAAGAATGGGGATGAGAGGAATCTCATATCAATGGTTGGGCTTCCTTGTGTGCAAGCAGATGTCACATGCCTTGGTGTAATATTTTACATCTTAGAATAGACTTGGCCATCAAAAGCCAAATTGTATCATTTTACACATTGTTGCATCTTTAGTGTAATCTCCTCCTACTACCCCCTCATTTTATTCTCATAAGATAGAGTCTCTTTCATGTTCTAAGACACATTGACAAATAACTTCATCTTGGGTCAATTTTTATAGTTCCCCACTAATGAATTGAAAGGGGGTGGCATGAACTATGAGCTACTTCTTTTCTCTGGTTGTCATCATTTGGGGTGCAGACCCAGATGTTAGAAAAGTGATATTTTCCAAGTCCTTGAGGACATGCTAGACTCTGTAGATTTGTGTGTCCAGCATGTCATCCTAAATAGGCACTATTGCATCACTAGAGTTAATGCATGATAAATAGTCTAGGCCTGAGTTTTATTTCCCAGGCTTCATGATAGTTGAGAACTAGAATTTTTAAAATAGAATTATCCATCTAAAAATGTGCCCATGGAGAATGGGCATGTTCATGAGGTACTTAAGTGCCTCATGATAAGTAAAGAATATGAATGGGGTCTCCAAAAAGTATTTCCTAAATTTTGTTAGGGTGTAAACCATGGTAAACACCTCATGATTAGTTTTTGTATAGTTCTACTTTACTTGGGTCAGTTTACTACTTATGAAGGAAATGGGATGATCCATTTTGCCTTCATTAGGTTGCACCAAAATGGTGACAATTATAGAGCCATATGCATCACCATGGACATGGAATGGATTCATCTAGTCAGGAAATTATAAAATAGGCATGCTAACCAACTTGAGCTTTGTAGTTTCAAATGCATCATCTTGCATTTCACACCAATAAAAAGGGCCATCCTTGCACATGAACTCCTCTAGCGATGCTAAAATCCTTTCATAGCTCTTTATGAACTTTTTATAGTAGCCATAATGTCTAATAAAGGCACGAATGTCTTTCTGCATAAAATGGGTTTGGATCTATAGGATAATTGTTATCTTTATGATATCGATAAGTAAACCATCCTTTCATATGATGTGCCCAAGCAAGGTGCTAAAAGGTGTCACAAAGACACATTTCTTAAGGTTTAAGGATATTTGCAACTACCTACAGGTCTCAAAAATGAGGCATAAGTTATCATAATGGTTTTTTACTAGTCCATACATAGTCCAATCATCTAGGTAAACTTGGAGGAACTTGTGAATGAAGTTCTTAAATGTGATGATTACCACTTTAGAGAACACGAATGACACATTATTGAGGCCAAAGGGCATCGCATTGTATGCAAAACAACCCCATTCTATTGTAAAGGTTGTTTTAGGCTTATCCTCCTCAATCTGGACTTGATGGTATCCTGAGAACCCTTCAGTGAAAGTGTATATTTTGTATCCTGTAATGCCATCTAAGACTTCATTGGTGAATGGGGTTGCAAAGGGGTTATTGACATGGGTGGAATTCAATAGTCTATAATCAATGCAAATATGAATGCACTCATCCTTGTTAATGATAATAACCATGGGGCTCACCCATTCATATTCTTGCATAGGGTAGATGACACATGTGGCTAGCATCCCATCAATATTCATTTTAACCTTTGCATAGAGATTGGGGTTCATTCTGTAAGGGTGCTTCTTGATAGGTCTTACACCGTCAACTAGATTTATACTCATTTTCATAAGGGATGGGTGGGTCCCCTTCATGTCTTGATAATTATGAGGGAATAAGTCTTATATCTCCTTCAGGAGATCCATAATTGGTGTTATCTCTACATCAGACTAATATGTGCCCAGAGTCACCATATTTGGTTCCCCTCCTATGCTAATATCTACCTTGGTAGCTTTGAGTGGCACATGGTAGGGATCATTCCTCTCCTAATGTGAGTCTTCAACTTTATTATTACCCTTAGTGGCTTCTAATCAAATATGAGTAGGTTCATCCTCATCGGGGGTGTTATCATTTACTTGGCACACTAGATTCTTTTTTCCTATCAAGGTCATCTAGTTGCATGTTTTCCATGTTTTATCATCCTCTTCACTTGAGTCACTATTGAGCACTTGTTATTCAAAGAAATTAGGGAATGCAAACAATTTTTACTTGATAATATATTTGAGGCACTCCTCTAGGATTGCAGTGTCCTCAAACACTACCGTATAAACTAATTATAGTGGCTCGTTCAATTCCAAGTTATGGTATACATGAACTGCTCCTTAAGTATATCCCAATTTGCTATTTCATGGTGAATCTCATTGATAACATACCATACTCACACCCACATCTTCAAGGTTCAGTAGAAGGCATGCACCCATAGGTTTTTTGGGTCATTCTCCTTGTAAATAGTCCATGTTTCTTTACACAAGCACACATGTGTTATATGGTTGAAATCACCAAAGTATAAATGTCCAAGTCCTCATTGATTTTCCCAAATCTAGTGTATATGGCTATTTTTAGATCTTACTAAGTTGGTAAGTTAGGCCTTTTCACTACCCACCAATGTGTGGTAGTGCTCCTCAAAGTATACACTAGCACACCCATTCTATCTACCTTTTTTGGGATGCATGATTCAAGGTCACAGGCATACTCTTCCACAAGATTATTCCCCTAAAATCTTGGGAGCTCTACAAGTTTACCTTTACTTAGGTGAAACCCTCTCTTTCCCTTATTCTTGGTGTAATGGACCCATATTTTTGAGGTGCAATCAATCTAGACCTAGTTATTCCTCATAGGTTTTGTCACCTTAGTGTGTACTAAGCAACACCTCCAACTAGTGGTTTCATAATCTTATTTGACCCATAGGTCATAAGCAATGTCAATGGTGTCTGAGGTTGAATGTTCATCTTCCCAATAAAGCACTCCTTGATCATTAGGGTTGATAGTCTTGGTGCCTTGCACTGTGATGTTATATATGTGGTTGATCTCATCCTCAAGATCAACCCTCTCTACATAGGGGGATCTTTGGTCACTTGAGAGGTGGATTAATACCCTCTCCTTACCATTTTAAAATCCCATATAGTGCCTTTTTAAGTGCATATTTGCATTGTTTGCATAACACCATGGCCTTCTTAGAAGCATGGGATAATTATCTTGTTCTACCAACTTGATCACTTTGAAGTCAGCGTGGAACTTGGTGCCCATGATATCTACAATGGCACTCTTCATAATTCTGATTGGTTGCACTTGGGTCTTGTTGGCCATAAAAAACACATGAGGGGAAGGCCTCAAGGATGGTCTTCCCATCTTCTCCCATGCATTCTTGGTCAATACATGGATCTCAATGCCTGTGTCCACAAGGACCTCACATAAAAACCATCCATTAATGGTGGCATTCATAAGGATTTATTGATCATACTTTGCACTATGTGTATGCCTCACCTCTTGCACACTTTTCATGTGTGGCATAACAACTTCAATTGGCTTTTGTCCTGAATGTTCCAAAAGTGAATTCTTTAATAGGGGTAGCATTCTTTCTATCTGTAGGAGGTGTAGGATCTCTATTAGTTCTTGTATTTGAGCCTCCTAATTATCTTGTTTCTTATGGGAGGTGGTAGCATGTGCCTCTAGGTCTCACTCTAGTTGGAGTTCCCCTTGTAGGTTTTGAATGATGTTCATGGCTTCTTTTAATGCATCTTTCTAGTGCATAAGGTCTAGGTAAGGCACAACTTTAGGTTTAGGTCATGTGATGCATTCTATGTGACTCTATTTCCCATATTCTAGGCATAACTCAATCATTGGCATAATTGGTGGCTTAGTTGTGAATCCACTATGAGTAGTTGCCTACACCTTGACTATCTTTGTATGGTTTGGTTATGCCTTCAGAGCCCACTTCTCTACTTTTAACTTGCACCTAATCATTCCTACACCCTTATCTATGCCAAACCTATCTTGGGTCAGTTTCTTGTACAAGTTGAGGCATTCCTTGACCTTATGTGTTCCTCAACAATACCCACATGTTAGATGTGTAGGAAAGTCATGATAATAATGCTCTATCAATCCACACTTATAGCATGATTGTAGTGGGCATCTTCATCCATGACATCCTCCACCTCATGCCCTAGTGCCTTGTTGTATTCCATATCCTTCATTCTATTATCTATAACCCTCATTTATTTGGTTTTCCTACCTTACTACTTTTGTAGTGGCTTGTCGTGCATCTCTTTCTATATTATCATGCATCTCATCAATCACTCAAGAATCAGCTATGGTATGAGTGTAGGCATCACATAAATGATAATAGATGGTTGTGTTAACCTAACTAGCACATTTCAACAAAGGATAGTTTCAAATAACATGTGTCTCATGATAGACCTCATAGCTTAGAAGCAATGTGCACACATTCCTTTGAGAGTAATTATTCCTATTATGACCTTCCATTTTTCAATCAGTGCACCATAACATACTTCAAGCATCTTATGATGAATTAGCAATTAAATTTTAGATTTGGCTAGCAATGGATGTAATATGTACCTCCATGAAAGGGTTGATCATAGTGTCAGTGCTTCTGACTACCTCAAATCTAAGTGTGGCTTCAAGTGCTTCATGAGGGTTTGTGAATGTCTTCATGTAAAGTGCTCTTCTAAATGGTATTATTAATCCTCTAATGAAACATTTCATATGATGGGAGGAGTGAATATCATAAGGAAGCTTGGAAATGAGAGTCTTGAACCTTGCATCATATAAGTGCACACTCACTGAGAGTCCTTGGTTAATCTCCTTGAGCATAGTGATGCTCTATTGTTCAAACTTTGGTATGTCAAATTCCTTCAAGAATGTTTCCTTCAAGGTGTCATAGTCAACCATATCTTGGTTAGGGTCAAATTTCCTATACCAGGTATGGGCACGATCAAGTAGATTTATCATGAGCTAGGTTTCCTTACACTCTAATTGGTTTATGCCCCAAACACCAAATTGTAATTCACACTTTAGCACATGCTCTATGGCATTTTCCATGCCATGATATTCTGGCAGGTGCATGGCCATCTCATAGTAAATTTGTTGTGGGGGTGTAGATGGCATCTAATGTGTTTGTCCTCATTGTGTATATCTAGGTGTTGGTCCTCCAATACCTCAATCCATTGGGTTTAGCATCAGTCCCATTGATGTTGAAGGTATTTTACTACTCACGTATGGCATCAAGCCACTTCCTATGGGTTGTTGCCTAGTTTAAATAGTTGTTATTAGCTGAACTAGAATGCTTAGGCTTTCTTTCTATTTTGGTGAACTAACACCTAATAGCCTAGAGGTATCCTCACTCAACTCCTCGTAAGGAATAACTTGTTCAATTACAAAATTATACTCTAAGTTTGTAAAATGGTCAAATTCTATGTTAACAATAGGATCAGTTATCACTCTTCTTTCTTCTCATGGGGGGTCCATTGCATGAGCTTTCCCCATAGGTTTAAAGGGGGTAGGTGTTTCTAGTGCATCTTTAGTTACCAAATTCTTTAGGGACCCAATGAATTTTATACCCATAAACTATTGAACTCAATATATGGCTTCCTTGTTTCTCTCCTCCTTGCATTACTACAATTCAAGAGATCCCTCCCCATGCCCTTCCCACTCAATATGGGTTCTTTCAGCACTTATAGGTTCCAAATCTTTCATCATCATATGCCTTCTCTTATTATAATTATATCTCTTGAGCTCTCAGGTGTTAATCTACTCATCCCCTTTCATTGCGCTTCACCTACACATCCCCTTCTTACCCATTGCATAGCTCATACATGAAAGGACTTTAGCCTTCCATTCTTATAGTTTAAAATATGTAATCCACCATTAATTTCTTGAGTTTCGTGCCTAACTCTCTCATAAATGTGCCTCTAGGTTTGTGCAAAAATTGATACTATACTTCCTCAAGGTAGGAGTATGTGGAAACAATGAACTCAAGCATGTAACTATTTAGCACTCCTTGCCACCATTTGTCTACTTCTCTAGTCTAGTGGCATCTAGAGTCTCAAGTCTCTCTAAGTGATCTTTCATCCATTCAAGGTGTTGTCCATAGCTTCATCTTTTATGGGTCACATAGGTAACCAACCATCAATACACATGCTCAAATAGTTCACAAAAGAAAACCTCATATAGAGCATCATATAGGTTTTTCTAAACCCACTTTTTTAGCTTTTGTCCTCTACAGGTTTAATGTTTCAATGTAAAGTTGTCTTCCACCTATTTCATTCAGCACTCGACCTTCTCGAGGGAGAGATGGAGCATTGTTCTATTGCACCATTATAATAACAAAATCTAACACGGGTCCTAGCAATGGAACCAAAATGTTGTAGAAAAGGGGGTTAATTTGTCCTTTATGGATTTAGGTGCTTATCTTGTTATCAAAGTCAAACATGGTATGTTCTCATAGTGCTCAACATTTATCACTTGAGTATGTTGGAATCAATTCACATAAGGCACAATCCTTATGTGTTCACCTGAAGTGTAGTAGAAAAAGAAATAGGGCCCGCATTGGGCTAGTTATGCCATGGTGCAAGTTTTTACTAGGGGACATGGTTATTTAGAGAAGACTTGTGGTACATTCATTGGTGCAGACTTTTTTGGGCTAAGCCTAATGGTTATATAAGCACAAGCCTATTTAGGGGCTTAGTCTATTCATAAGGGCATAAGCCTTTATCAAGCTAAGTTTAACATCATATAGGAACTATACGAGTCAAGGGGATGCTTTAAATCAAGTGATCATGCTTAGGCTAGTGATTTTATCAAGGATATCAATGTTTGGTGCATGACCCATTCCATACGTAGACTATTCCTATAAGGCATGCTGACATCATCAATTTAAAAATGGATGCCATTAATTCCTTGAACTAGAAGCTTTAAAACATCACACTTAACATAACTATATGTAAATTACAATAGTATAACCATTTCATATTTAACTAATGACACCATGGATGCATAAACTAAATTGAACATAATTTGAATCAACATCCATCCTCATTAATGAAAGTTCAACTTAAATAGATTTTATGTTTATATAGAAACACATAAATTGCTTAGCTAAATCTAATAAATGGCCCAAAGGCTCACAGGTGAGCTTGGGTAGGTACAAATAGAGCCTTCAAAGCATTCAAGTTAACGCTAAGTTTTAATGGTGGTCAAAACATAATAACTGGAACCAATTCTTTAGAGCTTTGCTACCTAAATTTGTGTCTCTCTACTTACTAGTTCGAGCTTGCTTTTATAGGCTATAGGATCACTTTATGCCAGGGTGGAGTTTTGCATGATGGGTGCCAAGTTGGATCTTTAGTTATCATTATGTCGGCTCCATTACCTTGTACCCTTTGTTTTGTGATTACCACCATGTGTAGCCACTCCTTGAAGATGCCCAAGACATCATTGAATTAGTTAGTCACCTGCCAGTTGGTGCAAGGCGTGTGTCAATTCCCTCCAACTGGTGTAAAAGGTATCAAAATAATAATCATGCTAAGTGATTGCCTCATTTTGAGATGTTTGCAGTGCTAGTGTGGATCTATACTTAGTTTAAATAGGGGCCCAACATAAAACAACTTGTTTTGAGCACATGTTTGCGACAATATTTATTATCAGGTTAAAACATATCCTTTTTTACCTTTTCTCTTTAATTTTTTGAGGGTCAATGGTAGGTTGAGGGAATGATAATGTTGGAGTTTTTTTATATTTGACTCTTATGAAGTTTTACCTTAGATTGGCAAGTTCTCTTTCATCCAATTTTAGGGAAATAATATAATAAACTTATTAAACATGCATGCCTCATGTTTGATCCTTAATTCCCCAAAGAAATAGTCACTCAAGTTCTCATATATGGTCATCCCCACACACATGTATAGGTTTTGGAATTATTTAATATAATCCAAAAATGTTCCTATTCGACATAATTTTTCTAACCGACTTAAATAATTCCCCATCAAATTATTGTGATAGTCTATGATTCCTCAATAAAAATTGACCAAGTGACATTAACAATCCTCTTCTTATTTTGAGCACACAACCATTCATTCCAAATGAGATTCTCAAGTTCCAAATGTGCTATTGTGGCCTTCTGTTAATGTGGGATTTGATGTACATTAAAAAATATTCATTTTGTTGATCTAGGTGACTAGATCTTTTCCATCGAAGTTAGATGCAGTTCCACTCTAGGCATCATGTTCCAAGTACTCAAATTAGAACCAACCAAGGGTGAGGGTTATGTAGTATTTGGATTTAGAAAAGGCTAGTAAAAGATGTGCCATGGTTGGGTTGTGCATTAGTGATTTGAGGTTGGTTTTTTTAATTTTGTGGCGAGGCAAATTATTGATTAAATCTCTTTCTAATCTCATCAAGTCACTGAATGATTTTATCCATATATCCTTTATTTATCATTTTATTTTATTAGTTTTGCTTATTATAATCAATATAGCTCACTTTGTGATCTACCATAGAAAACCCTAGAACTAAAGATCCATCAATTTTAAAACCCATCTCTTATTTTTTAGGTGTTTTTCCTGGAGTGACATAACCCTAACCTTGGCCCCTAGTATGTGGACTATCCATACAAATATTTTAGGGTTCATGATTCCAAAAAATGGTTACCAAACAATTATACCATTGCAATCATCTCATCAAGATGAATCCAATGTATAGTATATTACGCAAGGATTTTAAAAAACCCAAAAAATAGGGTTGATATAAATAGATGATGTTGCAATCACCCCAGTGAGATGATTCCAATGACTATTATATTGCATAAAGGTTTTTAATTAATTTATTCTTTTTGTAAAAAAAACTAAAATAATATTGTGGCAATGAAATAATTTAAATTATTTCTATATCAAAATTTATGTTTTCTCCTTCCACAACATTAAAGAAACACTCATCTTGACCCAAAAAAATATAGCAAAAAATATTTCCAAAATTGAAGCTCTTATACCACTTACAATGAGATGGATAAATAAATAAAATTCACAACAATTGATGGAAATATAAATAACAAGAGTAAAGAAACAAAAGTTGATCACAATAATAAGAGCATATCAACACCGAAGATTGATAATAGGGCAGACTACTAGAAATATATAATTAAGCCACTTCAAGGGGTCAACCTTCACAACCATGGAATAAGAACATAATTTTTAATATGATGATCTACTACTAACCACTACATAATATATATCTTTTATCATCAATAGATGCCTCCTTCTTTCACAATTATTTGTTGTAGAAAACTTGTGACAGTAGGCAAGGGCCGAATGGCTACGACTTCACTATATTAATAAAATCAAACTTTACAGATACTTGTTTCAATTTCTGATTCTCAAGATCCTTCAATAAGGGAAAGAGAAGAGCATACTCTTTAAAACAAGGCTACTAGACTTCTTAAGAAAACTTAGAAAGTTTTTTGATGAAAACTCTATGGAGGAGAGGCTTATTTATAGTATTTTGAGAGGTCCTGCCTGGAATCTTTGCCAAGGCGGTCTCATGTCCCATCATACTTTACAGCATAAAAGTTAAGCTATAATGAGATGTTGTTGGAGGTGTTGGATGAGGACGTCTGGCTTTGTGGGTCCAACATTGCTTTCACTTCAGTTAACAGGTCATTTTCGTTGATTAGTTGGAAAAGACACCTTATCTGAAATGTGTTGGAAAGATGCCAATGGTGGGGTCCAATTCAACATGCATGATGGTGAGGATTGATATAGAATTAAGATTCCCATTTCAGCTATCGTCTGATGATTGTATGGACAACTGTATCTTGTTCATGATCTTATTCTTTGTGTATGTGGTGAGGACCGTATCTTGCCACCCATCTGTAAAGGTGTTCATTATGTGAGGACCTAATTTTTACCGTCCAATTCCATAGAGGATGTTTTAATAACTCAATGAATTGGTGAAAAAGTAATTCACTATTTAATCTTTTGATTATTATCACACCAGTGTTCTGATGACGGTTTGCTTGAATGGTTGCTGCGAAAGACATTTGCAAATCCTGTCCTGCTGCATAAGATATTCTTGAGTACCTTGGATGCAAACCTTCACAAAGGATTTGTTCTTGGATAAGAGTATTTAAGATGTAAATCCTTGATTATAAATCCTGGTTAAGTTGAAGCCAGAAGTGGGCTAATGCATTAGTGTAGCAAGTGGATTTCTATTGAGCCAATCTACAGTTGTATTATCAGTTCCTCTAATGTGCTTTACTGAGAAGTTAAACTGATTGAAAAAGGCTTTCCATCTATAATATTTATCGTGACCATCTTTCTAACCATGATCTTTTTCTCTAAAGGTCATAAATCTAGTACAATCAATTTTTACAATGAAATGGGGCAAGTGCAGTAGTTTTAACATAAACTTCTCTAAACACTTTTTTACAGCATAGATTTCTTTATCAGAAGAAATCCATTTAAGCACATCAGTAATAAACACTCCACTGGAGAATTCATAGACAAATTCTTTATTATTATGTACATAAACAATTACTCCTCCCCATGCAATATCAGAGGCATCAGTATAAACTATCATTTGATCAGATTTTGGGATATATAAATCAGGAAGTAAGACAAATTTAGATTTGATTTTATGGATAGTGGTTGTATGTTCTTCCTTCTAATTGTAAGCTTTATTTTTATGTAGAAGTTCTTGAAGCAAAAATATGTCTTCACCAAATTTAGGATAAAAGCTATTTAGATAGTTTAATAATCCCAAAAAATCTTGGAGCTTAGATTTATCCAGAATGTCTAGAAAACTGATGACCTTTTCTTTGATATGTGGCTGAATTTGTAGTTTTGAATCTTGGATCACCATTCCAAGAAAGTTGCATTCAGTTTTACATAACTAAATTTTTGTCTTTGCTAGAACAATTCCTGCATTTTGTGCCAGTAAAGAATTTGGAGAGATGAGTAAAATGGTCAATAAGAGAATTACTGAAAATTAATATGTCATCAATGTATACACATAGAAAGTTAGAAGTGCCTTGAAATATTTTATCCATATGGGCCTGGTAAAATGTTGGGGCATTCATCAAGCCTAAAGGCATTACTATCCACTAGAAATGGCTGAAAGGATAGCTGAATGCTATTTTTTCTTTATCAGCTTCTTTGACTCTGATTTGATAAAAGCTAGATTTGCAGTCGAACTGGGAGAAATATTTACATGTTGCTACTTTCTCCAACAGATAGCTTTTATCTGGAATAGGATTTGGAAATGGTTGGGTAATGGCATTTAATGGCCTATAATTGATGACCATTCTTTTCTTTCCTCTCTTATGCTCAAAATGTTTGTTAACCATGAATGCATAACAGTAGTAGGAAGAAGTAGATTTTTCAATAAAACCATTACTCTCTAGTTCTTTGATCTAGAGTTCCATATCATTATAATCTTGTGTTGGTATTGGGATTATTTTCCCAATCTTCATATGTTTACCTTCGATGATTTTAATATCCATCTCAGGCATAGACTTTAACCAAAACTACTAAGGGTTATCAGAACAAATAGTGGTTTTGATCTTTTCACCTATGTCTTGGATTTCAACAGGGATTATTATCTCAGGTATTTGAGTCATAAAACTAGGAAATTGTTTAGTGTCATAGATGAGACATGGAATTCTAAGCCTTTCATTTTCTATAGTAAATATGATACTATTTGTGGTTGAATCGTAAGGTAAGTATCTGTCTATAAAGGCACCACCTAATAGGATATCTACAAGCATCCTATCTAAGGCAAAGAAATCAGCATGAAAAATTTTATCTTGTATCTAAAGGGTTTGCTGATGTTTATATTTATTACAAATGAAACTATTCCCTTGGACATCTAGGCTCTTATAAGCCATGGTATCATCCAATGTCTTCCAGTCATGGATGAGTTGAGATTTTGCAAAAGAGAGAGAAGCTCCTGTATCAATTTGGGCATCTACAAGTCTGCCATTAATTTTTAAATTAATAAACTGGGCAAAGTTTCCATTAATCAGCTGTGTTAGATAGGCTGGTTATGGAATTTCTAAAGGGGGAATACTTGTACATACTAGTTTTTGTCTCCCTAGGTCTTGAACAGGAGGTTGTTCAAGGTAGATGTCTTTTGCTTCTTGCTTTGCTTCTTCTTTATAGAGGTTACTACATTCACCTGGATAGTAATCTTGATCTGAGTAGAAAGAACTTTCTACTTCTTCATCCTCTTCTTTTTCTTCTGTGGGCAATAAAATATCCCATTATGGCTTTATCTTTTGTGATGTGATTTCTCTTAGAGAATCTGTGTTGATGAACTTGTTTTTTATCCAAGAGGCACTTGGTTTGAAAGAGCTCTAGAATTGCAAATGAGGATGTTGAGGCCTTTACAATGTTGGAGGTATTTACGGCATTGAGGGTTGTCTCCCTCTGGTTGATCCTTCTCCTTTGGAGTGTCCTCATGTTCTAGGCCTTGTGTCTCATTCTGGTAAAATTTCATGGTGATGGCGAGACCAATTACCATGCACTTCATATGAAAATTGTGAATTATCATGGTGTCGTGGTTGGTACCATAGGCATTGCATGTTGGTGAGCGATTGTTCCAAGTCATTGGCTAATGACTCGAGAGCATCTGCATCTTCATTGTCTTCTAAGTCTTCTTTGGGGAGATCATCTAGAATTGGCTCATAGATGTCATCCTGTAGGTAAAGATATTCATTAGAATCAATGATATCTCACCACACAACTGCGTTGGAAGTAAAAATAGCTTTGATTGCAAGAATTTTGTAATGGCACTAAAGAGCAATATGGCCAAATTTGTGATAAATGTAGCAAATAGGTTGTTTGGATGGAGGACGAGCAATGCAATGTTTCTTGAGGAAACAATGAGGAGGAGCATAGGAGTGCTTGAGAGGAAAAGAGCAACGTCAAAAAAAAAGATGTTTGCGACATTGTTTCTATTGTTTGCGAGGCTGTACAAATCGCTGACAACCAAAAGGGGTTGTTTCAGGGAATGCTGGAGCAATCTGGGATGCTTAGTGCTTGGTGAGATTTTGGATAGTTTTAGCCTCAGAGACTAAACACATAGCTTGTTTCTTAGCAAAATCAATGACATCAGAGAGAGAGAGGTCTTCAATGGTAAGATTTTTAAGATCAATATAACCGATTACCTTATCAATTAGATTATAAGGCAAAGCATGCAAAAATTTGATCTTAATCTCTGTAGAAGAAAAGCTCTTACTTTCATAGGTCAATTCTCTGAACTATTTGGCAAAAGCATCAAATTGTTTCAAATCACAAAGCTCCATTTTGAGAAGCCTTTTTTAATTCCAGTTCACGATTTACGACTGGAGGTGCAAACTCATTTATGAGTAAGTGAAATAAAGTGGATAGAGGATCAGGCTGATTATGGACTCTTTCAAATTGTTCTGCTTCGGTCATTGAATCCCACCATTGGTTTACAATACCCCAGAAGAATTTAGAAGCAAAATTAGTAGTACATGTTGGATCTAAATGAGAATTAATGGTGATAACTCTCATGGAGTTGCACCATGCTGAAATCTCATTTAAAGGATTTAACAAATCATCAATATTGAGGTACCAAGGTTGTAATTGGACATGTGTCCTTTGTATAAGAGTAGTATTGGGGTGTTTCTTGCTGGGCTTGAAATTGGGACCGAGATCTACTCTGTAGGTCAATTGGTTAACAGAGGATTATGCATGTTGATCCTGTTTAGAAAGCCATTCAAGACTTTCATCTAAAGCTACTAACTTAGAGTCAATGGAAGACAGTTGACTTTGTAATTTTGTACAAAGAACATTAGTGTTGTCTTCAAGAATGGTGAGTTTGTCTATATTATTCTTGATATACAAAACATCTTTGCAGAGATCATCAAAATTCTCTGTTAAATAAGAATTGAACCTTGAAATATAATTCATGTGTTTAAACTCATTAGAAGGTTCAGTATCTCCTTGATAATCAGTAGAGAAATATTTTACTGTACCTACGAGCTGCTTATAGATTCCTTTATGAGGTGGCCACCTTCCACCTTTATACAGAGTGACTTTATTTTTTGTATAAAATTCTAAACTATCTTCTCTTGGAAGATTCATCATAGTACAAGGTAATTGATCTTTTAGATCAAGTCCTTGGTTGATTTCTTCATCTTCAATCAGAATATGACCTATTTTTACAGCTCTACAAGAAGAAGAGGTTGATGGTCTGGAAGGAGAAAGAATAGAAGAATTTATAGACAAAGATATGGGAAGAATATTAATAGTTCTACCATCACTTTTATGTACTAAAGCTTGACCTTTCATTTTTGGAGAAACATTTTTCATCCAGTCAAGTTTCCAATTAGAAGGTATTTCAATTGACTCTATATGACCTTTCTGAAGTTGAACAGTACCACTTAGTCATTTGGCATATGGCAGATTTTCAAGGATCTCTGGGTGGTTCGTATTAGTCATACTATATTCTATATAAATGTTAATGGAGGCATACTTAAATTCACCAAACATATTTAGACCAAAAAGGGAGGTGAATAAACCCCAACAATCTAAAGAACCAAACTTAACTTCTTTACAACATTTGTTGCAGACTACGACAGAGAGGTTAGGACAGAACTCAAAACAAATAACTTCATCATTTAAATGACCAAGGCTTGATAGTTGGCAGGCATGTTGAAAGCTTACTTGACGTCTATCACATAATGCTAAATATATCACAGGTTTAATATTGCCAGGAATCAATGGAGTTATATGGACTCTTATAAGACCAAAATGTACAAATTTTACATCTTCATGTGACCTGATATAACTGATTTTGGGTTCAGGTAATAAAGATAATAAATTTGTTTGGAAATTTCGTTTGGGCTTATAACAAAGGGTGAGTTCTATAGATTTGATTCTAGGCTTGACACATGACAAATAGGTAGATTTGTACACAAATTTGGATTTTAAAAGATCAGATTTCTTATATACCTATGAAGCTTTAATAGCTGGGGGTTTGTACAGGCTATTTTCCTTTTCGAGGTTTTCTTCAGTAATTTCAATGTCTGGACAATCTGATAATTGCTCTGGGACAAAAGGAGGGAGTTCATATATTCCTTCTAATTCAGATTCATTCATGATTTCTACTGTGGATGTGGTCTGAGATTTACCAAATTCCATGGTAGGAGATTGAGATTCTAGTAAGCGAGAAAATTTTGGTAAGAGAAATAGAGATGCAGAGATTAAAGGGCGTATGACAATTTTAAAATGGCCAGGGACTCGATGCAATTACTTTCCCAAAGAATTTTACAAAGCAGAGAAAATCAAAAGTCTTAACAAGAAATTCTTACAGACAATTCCAATAGAAGATTCTGATAGAGTGTAGGCTCTGATACCAATCTTTTATCATCAATAGACGCCTCCTTTTTTCACAATTCTTTGTTGTAGAAAACCCGTGACAGTAGGTAGGGGCCGAATGGCTACGGCTTCACTATTTTAATAAAATCAAACTTTACAAATACTTGTTTTAATTTCTGATTCTTAGGATCAGAAATTATCAAACAATTCTTTGTTGTAGAAAACCCGCGACATTAGGCAGGGGCCGAATGGCTACAGCTTCACTATATTAATAAAATCAAACTTTACAAATACTTTATTAAGGTTATGGGTACTCCATAGACCGACACTACTACCAACATGAAGATATATAAATTATCATATGACTAAGTAAAAGGTTATGTTAACCACAAGTCAACCACACATATCGCAATGCATGTTGGTGGTTAAGGGCATATGAAATTTCATTCTAAACTACCTTTCAATGCCATATTAATAAGTTTGGACAATGTATCTAGATACTTACAATACCTTGGCATCAACAAGTTAGTCTAGGAAATATTATGAATTGCAAATACCCTTCAATTGTTGGATATATGATGCATACTTTGCATGATTTACACCCCTTATGGACTTTACTATTGCTCCAAACATATTAATGGGGACCTTATATATGGTTTTGGGCTGGCATGGTTGGTTTTCAACATGATTTACAATCCATGTTTTCTAAACCCATGATGTGTAACCATTGTATTGTAATACCTCTTTGACGATTTCCTAATGATTTGCCTAAAATTATTCACATGTGTATTACGATGAAGTATAACTTTGAAGCAAGTTATTGTATTGTAAATATTTGAGTTAATGTAGTAAGAAGCAAGATTGTTGTACAGGGGTTTTTCTCGAAAGGGTTTTCCCATTGGAAAATCGCATGTATCATGTGTATGTGTCATTTTTATTTTTTGTTGTAATTTAAAATTTTATTAGAATTGCTTCTCTTGCTTATGTTTATTAATATATACCTTAGCACTAACATGTTGGTTTGGAATGACTTTGGCATTGTAGATAGCCCCAATACATTGGCACTAACAAGTTGGTTTGGAATGATTTTGGAAAAATAGATATCCCTCAATACATTGGCACTAATTAGTTGACGAATTTTTTTTCATAACCAAGGTGCAAGCCTAAAAATACTATAGCAAAGACTAATGTAAATAATGGACACATTATATTACCGATAATTAAAAAATGGTTTGGTCGATTCATACCCCAACCTCTCTTTTACAACAAAAATGCCAGGTTAAATCCCTTCCATGCATATGAAATATAAGGACAAGTGACAATATTATTTTGACTAAAGTCAAAAATAGAATGTGTCAATTGTTTAAGTTCTTCCATGATAAAATAAATACTCCTTTTTATATAGAGCACACTTTAGTGGAGTCAATATCTTGTAATGTCTTGGAATTTTAAATAAATTAAAGTAATTTTTGGTGAAGTTAATACATCTTTTATTTTAATATTAATATATCATTAAAATATATAATTAAATTAATTTCATATTAATATTAATAATAATAATTATAATATAAATAATTTATTAAACATTACACTAATCAAAAAAATTTACCAAAGTAATTAGTTTATGGTTTCCCATATTATTTCTGGAAGCTTCCACTCACATTACCAAACACAACTCTCTCTTTATATAGACAATTCACAATATGAGAGGGAACTTCGTCCCAAAAGCAGTCAAGTCGGAGGAATGGCTGTACAGTTGTTGCCATGGTTGGTCCAGTATTTACAGACACCAATGTATCTTATTCACATGAGTGGGTGGAAGGAAATATAATTATAATTATTCTGCTTTGAATATCAAAATATTGAGCATTTGGAGGCAGAAATAGATCAAACTTCCCTTGACATGAGTGAAATAACACCCGAAGTTCATCAACACAACGCAGTGCCATCCACCGCCATAACACTAATCAAACTCCTGCAATTACAATTACACACAACAACTGATATTTCTGAGTTCAGTTCAGTTCAGTTCAGTTCTATTCTCATACCAGTGATGATAATAAACGAACCTTCTTTACATGGCACGCAATGTTTTCGTAGTGAGAAACATCATACAAATCAAGAGCTTCGGATGCACACACCATGGCATGCCTTTGCATCTTCTCTGGCATGTCTGTCCTTTCCACCACGCCCTTTCCTTCCAACATTTGCAAAGTTAAGTAGCTCTACAATCTGCAAAAGGATTATGTATAAATTCTACAGAAATGCACAAGATATTGATGATTGAATCACGCTCACCGATAAAAGGAGGCCCACATTTCCAGGCAGGCTTGCAGAATTTTAATATTCAGGTATTCAATTCATCCTTTTAAGAATATATATATGTGTGCCCGCGCGCGTGGGTGGGTGCGGGAGGTGTGTCCTCCCCATGATACTGTCTTTTGTATAAAGTGGGAGGAAGGGAAGAAAAACAGAGGATTAGATTTTGGCGTGAGGTGAAGATGCAGGTTCAATAATGGAGCCACCACCGTCCAAAACAAATGTGATCCAATGAGAGAGAAACCAATTCGCCTGTGGGCATTAGATTGAAAGTGAATTTTCTTTGCCTCCTACCTATGATTGCTACCGACAAATTGCAGCACATTAATAATTATGTAGATAAGGCATACGCTTCGATGGAATGGTGTGACATAATTATGTTTATAACTTTAAATGTATTCGATTGTTATATGATAACTTTAATAGAAGTTTTTTAATGTTGTTTAGAAAAAAAAGTCGATCGAAATATCGGTATGAAAGTGTGAATTTGGAAGTTAAAGTAGGGGAACTGATTTAGGGGAAGGGATCATTAATTGGGATTTTTTATTTTGGGATTTTATAATTTTTTTATTATGTTATTTTGTATTTTAAAAATTTGGATTTAGATAATTTAAAGTTTTTAAGTTTGAAAGGTTATTTGAAAGAAAATATTATATTTTGAAAAGTTGTACGAGGAAGTTTTCAATAACGTGTTATTTTTTTAATATTTTAGAGGTTTGATTTATCATCAAGATCAAAGGGATATCAATAGTTGGGATTGAAATCACTAAAAATTATTTTCAAATGAACCCATTATTTTATTGTTGGCTTATAATGTTGACCCCTGAGCTACATACTAAAATATTTATGGGTCATTAACATGAAACAATGTGTCATGTTGGAAGACGCATCGGTCATTAATATGGAACAATGTGCTATGTTGGAAGACACGTGGCTCAATAATGTGGAATCCAACGCCATTTTCCAAATGGCTCGACGAGTTTTTCTCCATTAATGTGCCAAGTTAATGCCACTCTGCACACCACTTTCCACATTCTCTCCTTGCTTTTTCATGTACCTCCTCCCCCAAAACAGATAGAACCTACCCAAAAGTTCTCGACCATGCCAACTTATGCAAAAGAATTTTAATCGACAAAATGGAAGGATGAAAGCGTATGTACATATGTGTTACCTATAATTTAACTCACAACAATGTTTTATTTTTTTCACTTAATTGTTATTGTTACTATACCTTTTTTTTTTCACTTAGTTATTATTGTTAATAAAGGTTTCCATAAAATAGCATGGGATGTTTATTACATCCCATAAGATAAATTAAGAATGGGTATCGTAATCATATAAAGATAGTGTTTCTCTATGCATCAATCTTTTTACCATTGATGGCCCTAATGCTTGGAAATTTTTGCTCCACCATTGTATTGTCACATGCTCTTCTTATCATAAGACTGGTTAGAAAAATATTGGGTTACATACTTTTTGCATTACCATTGCCTTTATTAAAATTGGGGGGACTTTTTTGGCCAAAAATATGTGGAAAACTTTTGAAATAGTTAAACCATTTCTCAAATGGGTTGGGAAATATATGCAACTTTGATGAAGCCACATTATTTTGATTGAGATAGAAATTACATATATAAAGCCTTCATAGTATAATATTTAGTTTATATTATTTTATTTTTAAAGTTTATTTTTCATAATAGAAGTCATTTTGAATAAGGTGAAAATGAAATACAAATAAATGAATTATATTCAATTACGTTGATATGCGATTATCTATTAGAATGAGCTCTATGTTCTATATCTAATTGACTATTCCTATTTGAAGTTGGAGGATGAATACAATTGCTTGTCCTCCTACCAACATGTGGTGTGGGGTGGTCTTCCCACATTTTAGGGTCAGATACCTACTAATAGGGATGCATTGGCCCATCAGCAACTGGTGGCAATTATGAAATGGTAAGCGATCAATAAATCCAAGCAATTTGGTGCAGGTACCTTCTGCCATGCTAGCAAGTTTGTTTTGTGGATATTAATTTACTACGTTTGATGTCATTAATTTTATTTTATTTTAAATTTAATACGTATGTAAAGATGTAGAAGTTCATTTGATGTGTTATTATGCCAAACTAGTGTTGCCAATAATAACATCTTGAATATATATATATATATGAGCTCATCATCTATGAGAGAAATTTTTACAATTTGTTTTGATAGCTCAACGTGCATAGGCTAGCGATTGAACATGTAGTCATTGTGAGGTGAGTTCAACTCAAATCACTGTCTTTGAGTGAATGTGTCGAGTATATTCTATTTTTCTCAATTTTTTGTTAACGTTGATGTGTTTTTTATTTAGTCAATACATTTCTTCATGTCATCAAATTTTGTATAGGTCTACAAGGTTGTGATTTTGTTCTTGTCAAGACCATGTTTTGTGGCTAAAAGGTGGTTGGGTTAGTATCAAATTGAGATAAGATTTGTCCTCTGAATAAACAAAGAATTTATTGTGCCTTCATTTGTTATAGTGTTATGGGTTTTTTTAATTTGTTGTGTACATTGCATGTGTTACACCACTTAAGTACTGTAAAAATATTAGAGCAAATTCACATTTTGATGATCTCATAAGTATTTTTACCTATAGTAATAATATGGATAGTGTTATTATCCATAGTTTATTGAGGAGTCATTATGGATGTATTCTTTCCCTATGGTTTTCGTATCCATAATATTGTAAGACTATTTAGGTAGTTACCTATTGATATGCATATATATACTCACACATGCAATAGGGATAAAGCATAACTCATAAGTACATTATTCTATTACAAGACAAATATGCTAATACACTAGTAAAAGAGGTTGTTGTGTTTTGTGTTTTCCCATAAGGGTTTCCTAGGTAAAATCTTTTGTACTCTATAATATTGTGTGTGTACAATTTCTCACATTCAATTTTAGTTTAAAATTTTTGTTAGTATTGCATATATTATATGGGTTTATTTATCATTATTTTCATGCTTGATGGCACATAATCATTGACTTTTTATAAATAAATCTCTTTGTGAATAAATAATAGCTCTTTTTAGGTTAATGTAAAAATAGGTTGTGGATTTGAAACATTGTGTTGTTTTGATAGCTCAATATGTATAGCCGAGAAATTGGCATGTAGTCATTGTAAGGTAAGATAAGCTCAAATGAGTATCATTGCATGAATGTGGTAAGAACATTTTATTTGTCTCAGTTTTGTTGTTGATATTGATATCATTTTTTTGTTTTAATCAATACATTTCTTCTTGTTATAAACTTATGTATAGGTCTACACAATCACGATTTTGTTCTTGCCAAAACCCTATTTTATCATTAGCTAGTAAGATTGGTCATCTTAATAACAAAAGAATTATATATATCTCACATTTTTTATTTAATACTATATTAAACTTCTTCTAAATAAATCTTTATAAATAGTTTACAAATCATCTTAAAATCTATATAAAAATAGATTTTAAATTTAAAATGTTATATTTTTTATAGCTTTATACCCTAATAGGTTGATGTGAAGATGACGAGACTTTAAATGAATTTATGGTTTTCCATAGTTTTAAAGAGAATGAAAGTTGGTGTTTATTAAACCTGACCATACTAAAGCCTTCAATTTGCTTTAACTCTTTATTAAACTTTGCATTTTGGATCAATGAAAATACATTATTTTTTGTGCATTAAAAATTTTATATTTTTACAAAAGTTGAGTTGCACATTTCTTAACAAAAATTAAGAAAAAATTGATTTATCTTTATTCTTATTAGCTCTGAACTTTTACATGCTATTAAGAGAAAAATGAATGATATCATCTACAGTACCATGTCAGATTTGTCATAAGAAAAAATAAATATGCACAAGGCTCAAAAAAAAATTGGGAATCGAATTTATGTTCTTTCACGGAAAGAGGTTGAAAATAATTTTTTTTTGGGGATTCATAATTTACTGTGCATTATATCATCTATTACACATTTTGCAATGGATAGAAGGTGGGATTTAGAGCATGCATTGCAACGGGGTGGGATTTAGAGCATGCATTGCAACGGATGGAAGGTGGGATTTGCGGTGAAAGAGAGAATTCTGAAGCTGTTGCAGTCCGTATTGACGGGTGCAGGGGTGATACCTGGTGAAGAAGCGGAAGTGATGCACATGACAGTTAGTTATGACAGATTGGTGGGGTCGCGTGATTATGAGTCGTTTCATTTGGTCAATCCCATGGGAATCACTGGCCAGGAACTCAGCATTTTCCATTACCTGTCTCGGCATGGGCTCACTCTCCACCCTGCCAAATGAAAATGTAAATGAAGCCATTTCATTACCAGGGCTTGCAAATGTTCGTCAGGAAGATTTTAAGGCAACAACGTCATCTTTATTCTCTGTCTATTCAAATTTATGATTTTTGTTTTGGCTTAAAGTCGGTAGATTTATGAGTTTTTTTGGGGCTTTAAGTGATAAATCTTTCATGCAATGGTGAAAATTTGTATTTAGTCTCTCCTCTGTAAATTCAAGAGTAATTTTTTTGGGCTTAAACTATAGATAAATTTGAACTGCAATGGCCCAGATTTGTATTTTAGTCTCTATCCGTCCCCGTCAAGGAAGAGTTTTTTTTTTTGCTTTTTAAGTATGAAGAAAATGGCGGACACCTGTATGTAACCTTCGCCTGCATAAATTTGCCTTGGTCTGTGTGAAAATGCCTTTGACCGTGTAAAATGTCGATGCTTGTTTGTTTCGGTGTAATGTTTTTGATGGCAGTGGCAAACATTTGTGTTTGTACAAGATTTTTTCTCATTTAACTAAAAATAAACTTAACTGTAGCAGCTGGCGTTTGTTAAAAAATATGGGAAGTTTTGTTGATATTTTTTTCCTTTTTAGTAGATATATGCAACCGTATTGGCTAATATTTGTATTAGTGTAAATTTTTATTTCTTTTATTAGCTATAAATAAATTTGATTGCATTAGCTCATATATGTACTCTCTACAAATTTTCTTTTGCGAATTGATTCTCATACATTTTTAATGGACACCTGGCCCAAAACGTGCGTTTTGTGAAAGTTGGCATATTTCGGGCTGCCATTTTTGTTACGATACTGTATTAATGTTGATTTTTAATTTTTGTTTCGTATTTTTATCCAAAAATGGACAAATTTCTGGGATTTTTCATGCTTTATGTCATGGAAAATCGACGGACTTTTGACCATCGGTAATTTTGTTATGAAATTAATGGAATGTATGTTGAACTTTATGTGTTTAAGTCTGACAACGCGGTTTCCCAACACTGTAAGAAATCGTATGCTTTTAAACCCTCTTTTTAAAGCTTTTATGGGAAGATTTCGTTTCTTCTGCAACCTCCACCAAACGGCTTTCATGAGGTCACCTATGCCCTAAAAATAGGAGCAGCAGACAACCCGCCTTAAAACTTGGCAACTCCCACTCACATCTTGTAGTGAGAGATTTTTTATCAAATGACACTATAATTGATTATCTGCTTAAATTTTTGAATGCATAATCGTTCAAAAAGAAAGAAAAGCCTAAAAAAATATACTTATTGCTCCAGACTATTTTAATCTAAATTACTCCAATTTTAAGACAACAGCATTTGCCCAGAAAACTTTAGAAGTACTCCTCCAAGGGTAGTCCCCCATAAACCATTCTCCTAAAATAATTCTATATGTTTTATTTTTATCCGGTGGTGCCCAATAGACCCTAAATTTGAAATTGAGGGTAATAGAAACTGTCAACGTACTTGTGATATATCTACTATATGTAATTTTGTCACTGGTTTTTTGAGATTTTATCATTTTTGCATTTTTATTTTAATGTGTAGAACTCAATAGACCGCTGGAGTTCCATGGAGAGAGCTTGGGCCTCCTATTTTTATGGTCCCGGAAGGGCAACCAAGAAAATTGAGAATCTTCAGCTGAAAAATAGGGTTTGGGCTCCTATTAGTACTGTTATAATCTTCATTGAAAAATAGAAGCAGCCATTTTTTAAGGAGGAAAGATTGTAATGAAATGAAATACTATAATAGCATTCACAACACCAAGCAATCTATGGGATTAAATCCTACATAACAGGTACTCTGTGAAAACAGAGACGTGAGACAAAGTCTGTCCTATTAAAAATATTTATTTCCTTTTTGGTATTAAATCTACAATAAATCTTGATTATACTATAGCTTCTTCAAATAAACAAAACCGTTAGAATGTTAACTTTCATATTGTCTACGTATTATACAGGTACTGCAGAAGGGGCTTGGAGGCTCTCATACCTGCAAAGAAATTTTAAGATATACATTTGCAAAATGGCAGCTATTTAGTAGTATTATTCTTTTCTTAATTTCTCTTAAAGCTATAAACAGTATTGATATTCTCATTCCCCTGAAAATTTGGAAGCCTAATCTTGATTTTCAATTGTCATGAGACCATATTCATGCAAACTACTACTAAATTTCTAAAGAGTACCTGTTGACTCCCCTAGACCCTTCCATGAGACCGCTTCAAAAATTGAAAATTCTATATAAAAAAGTTTCGACGTGATTTACTTTAGATATTTACTCGTAAAGAATTAATTCTACACGCCTTCTACTAGATTTTTCTTATGTTTTTGTAAAACAAAATTTCCATTTTCTTTAATGGCTGGTTCATGTTTTAGCCGAATTTTTTCAGTTCACATTGTTTTAATAGTACCCTAAATCGAGAGTTTTGTATAAAAGAAACCTTTGTATACTTTACGATATTTACTTGAACAACATTCTTTTTTCTTTACCCCACATGCCTCCAAAACGTATCCCACTGCCTGCAATCCTTTCGCCACACTGAGCAGCAGCAGAATGTCCGGACCTTCGAAAAGCTCGGTGCAAACCTGAAATAAATGAAAATAAAATCAGTTAAGAAACTCCTGTATGTATATGCAGCTTATTCCAGAAAATTTTACAAAAATACTAAATATGGCCAATGCTCCTACCAGTGCGAAGGAAGGAGGCCTAATAGGAATTCTGCCATTTAGACTTCAAAGGCTGCGATGATTCATACATAGACCATATTCTGTTTTATGTTTCAGTTATTTGCCAGACCATCTGTCCATCTAACTCAGGCCGGTCACGAGGATTTTCTTACTTTAGATAATTAAAAATTCCCACTTTTGAGTTTCTTATCGAAACTGATTGTTCGCTGAAACTTTCCTAAGCACTGGCATTTTTTTATTGTTGAACCTTATTATGAGAAGCAATTTAATACAAAAATAGAATATCAGTTTTCCAATACAAAGATCAACCGCATCAATAGAAATTGACGTATTGCATACTAGGTGGAATATTATCTTACCCTTTTTAGGAAATATTATCGCTGGTTACTATATCTAAAACTACTGACTATTGGATATGCTTTCTCAAGTATATTTCTAGCATTCAGTCATGCATTTATCTAGCAGGAAACTTATATAAGTTATGAGTTTGTTTTTCCCGTGTGGTATTCTGGCTTTTAAGTTATTTGACGTTGAATTCAGTGCTATTAGAATTGGACGCCAGGAACACTGTGCTTTTCATTTCTGGGGGTCTTTTTATGTTAGGTTTTGGCATTTAAGTCTAGACATGTAGTCACGGAGTTACATCACTCCTTTATACTTGTTTCATGCATTAAGCAGTCATCGAAGAGAAATTCATTTATCATCACTTCATTTGCTTGGGCTTGTGGCAGCCATAAATGTTCAGTAGGATAAATGTTGTAAAGGAGCTCATGTTCTTTTTGGAATAAAATACAGGTAGTCAATATTTTTAAAATTTGAATAGAGAATCAACATGAATAATTTCAGAGATATTCACAACTTGATTGATAAGTTTAGGTGAACTTTGTAGATTTGCTTGTAGCCCAGATCTCAAGTTTATGATGGTTGTGGAAAATAGCCTTAGCACCTCAGTCCTCCTATATTTGATATATGTTGGAGATGACTGTTCTATAGTCATAACTTTTTGGCATTCAGGTCTAACATGCAATGATGCAGACATGCATTTTTCACTCGTTTATAGTTGTATAAATGCATTAAATATTTATCGAAGAATAATTTATTTATCATCAGTTCACATGCATAAGCTTTTGTCAACTATAAATCATCTACAAGATGAAGGTTATTGTAGAACTCATGTGCTCTATGGAGTAAAACTCAGATTATAGAAACTTGAATGGAGCATCAACATAAACAAATGCAGAAATGTTAACTCCTTGATTACAAAGTCCAAGGAAAACCTGTAGATTCCCCTGTAACCCAGATATATGGATTTATGATGGTTCTAGAAAATAGCCTTGGACATCTTAGTCTTGTATTTGATATATGTTGGAGATGCCCATTCTATAGTCATAATTTCATAAGGTTTTCAGGGTACCCATCTTGGAAATTGATGTGGTTCAAGCCCCCTTGTTAAATGGTTTTGTCGTTGTTCACGACAATAGCATGTCCATGCACAGTGGTGGCATGTGGGCTGTCATTATGGCTTATTTACAACCACCTTTGGAACTAAACAGAGCCCTCCTATCAGCCCTACATAGTTCGTATTATCTTCATGGTCCCTATAAGTGTAAATTTCATAAATTTTTGTCAAAATTTTGCATATACGCTTCTACTCGTATGTAGAAATTTGATACCATTTTAACTAAAATGGATAAGGTCTACGTGCCTCGAAGTTATCCATTTTATCATATAATTGTTATAGCAATGGGGTTATTTTACCCTGGGCCATATTGTACAAAGTGTCTTCAGTATCGTAACACCACAACTCTTTGAACAATTTCAAAATGTTTGTTTTTATGCTTTAAATCAGCTTATTGATATTACGCTTTTATTATTTTTGTGCAAAGTTAGCATTAAAAATGAAGCTCATTGTCAAATTTTTGCATCTAGGCTTCTACCAACACGTAGGAATTTGATACTACTTGAACCAAAATGGAGAAGGCTTATTTGCTTAAAATCGTTCTCTGCAAAATTAATATGATGACCACCAATTTTTAAATACAAGACAATAATTAGTAGTTTGTGCTTTAAGTTTTAGATTATATTGGTTAGGTGTTGTTATTTGTCTATTTGTCAACAACACAATTGTGATGAGATGGAGAACAATAGAAACTCTGATATGAACGACGATTGTTTTCAATTGATTTGGTGAGGCAAAGGGTTCAAATTTCAAAACATTTTAGCTTTGGATCTTATCCTAGACTTGATAAGACCAATATCCCACAACAGAGTTCAGAATTGGATCAGAGTTTGCACTAGGGCTTAGAAAATTGAAACTTCTTGAAATAGAAGGAATGGTGTGAAATATGTTTTTTTGGTTCTAAAAGAATTTAAGTTTAAATTTAAATATCTATGTTATAGATAAAGCAATCCCCTGCTACAACATTGACCTGTCATAATGAATTAACCCAAAAGAGTTTTGATCGAGTCATAAGCTATTTTTTGTTTTGTTTTGATGGTAGTGATGTCTATTCAAGTGTAGTTGAGTCTTACTGAGTCAACCTATTTTGAATAGTTTTGATGCCACTTGAGACTCGTAACAGAGTTGTGTACCTATCAAGGCCCTTGGGAGTTGGGATACAAAATGACAAATTTCCTTAGTGCTTTCATTTCAAATGAATACATTATCAATGCATTTGCATTTACTTTAAAAAGCACCAAAAAAATTTTAAACAAGTTTTCTATAATTTTTTTCAGATTATTTCTTAATGTATTGGAATTATACTCATTATTATTACCAATTTTCCTTTAATAAACATGACATGACATCTAAAGTTAACACAAAGATACTTGTTAACTTTGTTCCTTGTTTCTATTCTCATTATTAGCTATTTAACAGTTATTGCTTCAAGGCACTCTCTTCCTCTCTTATTTTAGATTGTTAATTTTAATTTTTACCATCACTTGTTTAGGAATCAACGTGGTCTTCATCATTATTGGAGTCAGTGAGTGTAAGAACAACATACAATGACCACGAGGCGCAAGGGAAAAACTATTGGTGTCTCAAGAAAGCGTTGAGCAAGAAAACATTCTGGTGAAAAAAAATTTTGCTTGTGACTTCATATTGTTATATTTTTATTTTTATAGGTACTTTATGTTATATTGTTTGTCTTTTCAATAGGTCTATTAACTCTCTAAACATTTAATATTTGGTGAGACTGTAAGGCTTTGTTTTTTCACTCATTAATCTCAGAAAACTTTCAAGACTCTACTTACATTTTGTAAAACTCATCTTGAGAAGAAAAGAGGTTGAATGTTTTCTACAAATAAATATTTTAGCATCATCTATATCATTGACATTTTTTGTTTCTGCTTCTTTCAATAATAAACAAACAACTTCAATCTGGATATTATTGTCTTAATTATTTTCAATTGACTAGAGTGTTTTGGTTTTGCCCATCTGGAATTAAAACAAGGACAATGATACTGAAATGTTGATACTCGTTATAATGCTTAGTGGACACAAATGACCAGCAAAACTGTAATCATTGCTTTGAGATTGGCTAGCATATGATTTTATACTTTGAGGTTGGCTAGCATATGATTTTATGCTTTGAGGTTGGCTAGCATATGACGCCCTTGTTTCTTGAGGCATCCACTCAAATTACCTAACACAACCCTCTCTTTATATAGACAATTCACAATATGAGAGGGAACTCGTCCCAAAAGCAGTCAAGTCGGAGGAATGGCTGTACAGTTGGTCCAATATTTATAATTATAATTATTCTGCTTTGAATATCAAGATATTGAGTGTTTGGAGGCAGAAATAGATGAAACTTCCCTTGGCATGAGTGAAATAACATCCGAAGTTCATCCCCACAACGCAGTGCCATCCACCGCCATAACACTTATCAAACTCCTGCAATTACAATTACACACAAAACTTATATTTCTGAGTTAAGTTGAGTTCAGTTCAGTTCTATTCTCATACCAGTGATGATAATAAACGAACCTTCTTTACATGGCACGCAATGTTTTCGTAGTGAGAAACATCATACAAATCAAGAGCTTCGGATGCACACACCATGGCATGCCTTTGCATCTTCTCTGGCATGTCTGTCCTTTCCACCACGCCCTTTCCTTCCAACATTTGCAAAGTTAAGTAGCTCTACAATCTACAAAAGGATTATTTATAAATTCTACAGAAATACACAAGATATTGATGAATGAATCGCGCTCACCGATAAAAGGAGACCCGCATTTCCAGGCAGGTTTGCAGAATTTTCAGATTCAGGTATTCAATTCATAACTTTTTAGATATATCCTCCCCATAATACTGTCTTTTCTATAAAGTGGGAGGTAGGAAAAAAAAACAGAAGTTTGAGTTTCAATAATTGTGCATTGTGGAAGCCACCACCGCCCAAACAAATGTGTCCAATGAGGGATGACATATTCTCCTGTGGGCATTAGATTTATACCTTTCGGATGCCAAAAGTGAATTTTCTTTGTCTGATACCTATCATTGCTGCCGACCAATTGCAGCACATTAATAATTAGGCGGATAAGGCATTCCTTGGGATGTAATGGGGTGACATAATTATGTTTAACTTTAAATTTAATGTTTTTTTTAATTTTTTTTTAAATTTTTTATTTATTTTTTAATTCTTTTATTTTATTGCCATTCAAGGTTTTTCCATTTTGTTTTTAAAAATCAATCAAAATAGTATGAAAGCATGAATTTGGAAGTAAAAGTATACATAGCATTTTCTTTCTTTCATTTTTTATGAACCTTTTTTTTTGGTTTGTAATGATATCATATGATAATATTCAGAGATTTTTGTTATTAGTATTTTATAAATAAAGAGAAATGTGATTTATAATGTTACTTGGGGTGATGTTAAAGTATAATGTCTCTAAGTGTATTTATAAAAACATTTGATAATTATAATGTAGTTTTTTTCTTATTTAAAGAAGGAAATTTTAAAAAAAATCATATCTTAAATATATGATAATTTGAAGTTTATTTTTTCTTTGCGTTTTTTTATCCAATCTAACATATTAGTGTAATTAGGTTGAGGCCATTGTCACTATAAAGAGAAATTTAGAAAGAAGGTGATTAAATCGTTAATCAACATAAAAATTTTCAATGAAAAAATGATGTGACTAATCTAAAATAAACACCTCTAAATTGATACATCTCTATATTTTTAAATAGATATATTCACAATATCTAAGTGTAGTATAGATAATGGGTTTGCATTAAAATACAATACAAATACCCATAAACATTTAACTACAATCAATCAAACATAATTAATTATTCCATATCCAAAGCAATAAATGATTAAGAAAGGAATAATAAAATGTTGAGCATTATTCATGTTGTTGAAGTTTGGCATTGATGTTGTTATTGATGTCAAAGGTTCTTAAGAAAGGTGTTCATGAGATCATTGAAGAATGTTTTTGGTTGATAGCATCATTGAGAGGTATGACATTGTTTAAGGAGCATGTAATACATATGAACAAGGTATAAGAGCATCAATAAGTGTTTCAAGGTCAGTTGTCAAGTTTTAAGAGCTTGAGAAGCCTAGCCATGACATTGGTCATTGCATGAAGAGACCTTGTGAGAAGGTATGAGGTTGGTGGCCTTGTGAGATGGATGCACAAAGACATAATAAGTTGTATGAGGTTGTTGGATTATGCATATAAGGCATTGAATCATTCATGAGAGTCTTAGGGTGAGCCTACAGGTGTAGGATCTATAGATCTAACATGCAACTAGATTAGGTCTAGACCCTGCCTAAAATACGGAGGTGTCATGAGGTATTATCAAGGCATATGAAGAATGTATGGCAATGGTTGAGCATTGTAAGAGGTTGTATGTCATATCTATGAAGTGTTGATAGCTTGGACAATGGTTAGAAGGTCAGTTTCAAGGCCTAATGTGACTTGCAAATTAACGCCTAGAGAGCAAAAAGAGAGATGGTGACCATATGGGGTATCAAGATCATTTTCCAAGGTAATAATGATCATGTGATCATTGTCAGTGGTGTCATAGGTTATCTCAGGTGTGTTGACCAATCTGAGGTCAAATTTTGCAAGAAAATATATAAAAAATGGTTTTAAGGTTTTTGAGTGAATAGAATGAAGGGTTCTCAACCCAAGAAGAATTTTCATGTGTTCATTGGCATGTGTAGCCTCTACATGGGAACTTGAGATATTCATAGTATATGAAGGGTCCTAGCGCAAAGTTCCAAGCATTGGTTTCTGGAATGAGGGGCTAAGCTTTATGAATGATCATTAAGATTGGAAGATGGTTTAAACCCTCAAAGAACCCTAATAGTGACTTGATATGAAAAAATTTATTCTAAAGTGATTAGAATAGTTTGGTATGGATATTAAAGTGATTAAAGCTTGTATTCAACTCTCTTATGAACCTTTAGGTGTGATTGGTTTTTCAGGTGAGTGAGTGGACCCTACAAGAAAAGCCTTATTTCTCAAAGATTTGTTGTAGCAGTCAAAGTTGACCAAGTCAACATTATCAAATAGATAAATATTGAAGCTTGAGACTTATAATTGATGTCCATGATAGTTTTTGAGCTGATTCTAACCTTCAAGGGTGCTAAAATAGTCATAAAAGTTGACATGTCATTAAAACGCTGATCTGGGCAACAATTCAGATGACAATTTGGGTGATGGGTCCACCCTAATTGATGACAGAACTTTTAGGAGCCATAACTTTTACACCGTAGATCCAATTGACTTGTCATTTGAACCGTTGGAAAGCTAATAATGAGGGGAGCATTGTGAGATGGCATCAAGCTTTGCTTGATGAAGTTTGACCCCCAAAATCCAATGGAAGTGCCCCAAATTTTAATTTTAGTAGTGCAGTCTAAAAATAGTAAGTTTCTAAAAATAGTAATTCCTCGAATTATGTATTGTTGTAAATCATGGAATTCAAACCACTTAATCTTCCTCGAGATTGGTGACCTTCTACATCGTCCTCACACTTTCAAAGCATGTATAAATTAATATGTAACCCGAAATAGAAATCAAACATCTCTTTTCAAAGATAGGTATATGTTTGGGTCTGCAATTTTGATCAATAAAACATCTCTTTTCAAAAATAGCATTATTTAAATTATTTTTCAACCAAAGCTTTTGAGTTTTGGATCAAAGGCCTAATGATGCAAATAGTGAGAAAACTAGGCAAAAGTGAGAAGTTAATTAGGGATGTGTTATCATGGATTAGGGATGAATCCAAGTGCATGAATATATTTTTCAATAAATTTAATATATTTTCATATTGTATATAAGATTTGAAGATCATTGTATATGATAAAAATGTTGCTCATAAGTTGACCTGTCTAGTTCAAATGAGACACTGAGGTACAAGACTATGAGATTGGTCTAGAAGATCAATATTACTATTTGACCATATTTTATATCTATTTGAGAATAGTCTAATGACCTCATAAGATCACCTAAATTCATTATAAGTCTATGAAAATGGTTTTACAAGTGTTTTAGGGCTTTATTTTCATGACTGTGTTTTGAGGCTAGTTGGTAGTTTTGAGTGGGTTACTTGTAGAGAAGGGTTTGAGTTCTTTTTCCCTATGTAATGAATTATAATTAACTTGGTGAATTTTTTGAGGTCTTGAAAGTTATCTTTATATGATTTTTTTCTATGGTTCTTTGACAAGATTGTGTTTTTACTTCAGTTGTTCAAGACAGATGTTTTGGTTATACACAGGCCTAATTGTAAACAGTGCTAATGGCATGCTTCCAATCGTGGTGGAGCTAAAAGGTTTCATGTACCTAATATAAGATTTCTAAGGGTCTATTTAAGTTTAATATGATATTTTCCTTTCGTGTGACAAGTTTGAGAGTGTTTCAATGTGTTTAAAGGGTAATGTGTGCTAAAGAAGACCTAATTGAATTAAGTCTCCTTAAGGCCTAAAAGGGTTTTGGTCCTATGTACTATGACCGACCTATTTTAAGGTTTGATTCATTTGTGTGGCATGTCTTAATGCCTATTTTTGTGTAAATCTAAATTTTTAAGTGTGTATGGTTGACCAAAGAGTGTATGAGCAAGAACCTAGTATAAGAACAAGGCCTAATTGTCTAGTTAGAGATTAAGAGAATTGAAGCGAATGAGATAGAAATTTAAAGAGATGAAGTAGGTATAATAGACCATCATAAGGGTGCATAGAAACCATCATGAAGATCTAACATGGGTACTATATATGATTATCAAGGTCATATGACCTAACCAAGTCAAAGAGAGGGATAATTGAGCGAAGAAGGCTAGAGAACAGTTTGAGAAAGATAGGAGTGTGTGAAGAAATGAAGAAGGAGATCATCAACTATTGTATGATAAATAAAGTGTCTAAATTTTATCAAGGGTTTTAGGTGGTTGAGTTGGTGCTGAGTCATCAAGGAGGTTGGTACCTCCTTAGAAGTGGGTGCTTGTTAAAGCCTAGCTGAATTGGTGCTTGGCTAGTTGGGGTTGGTGCTCCAAGTGAAGTTGGTGATTCACTACATGTTAATATTTATTTTATAGGATTTTATTCCATTTGTATCATTAGTGGGTTTTATTTCCTTTGAGGGTTTTCCACTCAAATAAGTGTTCTATGTGTTATGTTTTTGTTTCATGGTCATGGCTCTTAATGTGTTGCTATTTCACTCTATTGTTTTGATAGTTCATGAATGATAAAGTAAAGTTTTAAATATTTTAAAGACTGATTCACCCCCCTCTCTCAGTAATTGTGCTTCCAAAAATTAATATCAGATCTTGATCCTTTGAGGCAAGTTTAACAACTTGAATGTAGTCCTAAGAAGCATAAGAATGTCTTATGATCAACAGGAAGAAGACAACATGTATGATGAAGAATTTTACTATGACAATGAAGAAGGAAAAGCTGAAGTAGACCTTGAATCTGAGCTCATAAGTACACCTAATAATTTTAAACATCAAAACAAGATTATCAAGGATCTTAGGAGTTAGTTAGAAGAGGTCAATAAAGGTGTAAGTCAAAGGAAGTTGAGTATGACTAGTTGAAGACAGAGCTAGATTCCTTGAAGGTTGAGCATGAACAATTCATAAACAAAGTGAGCAAGTTTGATAGAGAGCATGAGAATTCAGAGTAATTCAAGATTACTAACATGAAAAGAACAATCAATTAATCCAATGCTATAAAGGATAAGTCATCATGGAACCATGGTAAGTACAAAAATGTTATTTGCTACATTTGTCATAATATAGGACACATTGAAAGATTTTGATCTAATATAATTATAAGGTCCACAAGATTCAAGAAGACATATGAAGCTTTTGGAATGCATAATAAGGATCAAACATTAGTATGGAAACTAAAGCAAGCTAGGATGGATCAAATTGAGCTCAAGAAGCAAGATGGACTATTTTCTAAAGTGGAATAGAAAACCAATGAGGACTTTGTGCTATCTCAAATTGCTTTTCACATTCAAGATGAAGGCATGAAATGGTGTATATATATATATATATATATAATGGTTTCTCAAGACACATGACAGGAGATATAAGTTCATCTCATTAAAGAATAATGTTATAGGAACAATAAGGTTTAGAGATAACATAACTGTCAATATACTTGGCAAGGGTGTCTTGAGTTTGGACAATAGAAAGACCAAGACACAAAATGTGTTGTATGTGGAAGGTTTGAAACATAACCTACATAGTGTGAGTCAAATGTGCAATCAAGGACACACACTAACCTTTCATGACAAAGGGTATGAGATAAGGATATCCAAATTAGGAAGGCTAATTGCCAATGCTAAGAGGATTGAGAACAACCTATATGTATTGAATGAGATCAAGAAGGAGATATGTTTCACGAATAGGATAGATAAAATTTGGCTATAGTACAAAAGGCTAGGTCACCTAAACTTTGACAACCTAGTCAAGATTAGCACTAAGAAGTCTGTGAAGAATATGCCTAAGATAATCAAACCTACAAGTATACTTTGCAAGGCATGTCAACATCATAATCAAATTAAAAGAAGGTTCAAGTCCAAGGAGTACTCTACTAAAATATCCTTGGAGTTAATACACACTTATTTCTTTGGGCATACAATAATTCAAAGCATTAAAGGAAATAGCTACTTCATGTTACTCATTGATGATTACACAAGAATGACTTGGGTTGCATTCCTGAAAGAGAATTAGAAGCTCTTAACAAGTTCAAGGCATTCAAGGATCTTATTGAGAATGAAAAGAATGGGAAGATCAAGTGCCTAAGATATTATAGAGGAGAAAATTTTTGGTCTAATGAATTTGATGACTTCTATAAGGGTCATGGAATAAGGAGACAATTCTTAGTAGCTAAGACACCTCAACATAATGGGGTAGTGGAAAATAAGAATGAGACAGTTCAAAAGATGGCTATAACTATGTTAAATGAGTCTATATTATTTGATGTATAATAGAGAGGGGCAGTAAGTACTATTGTCTACATTGTGAATAGAGTACACATAAGGACTAATGGCAATAAGACTCTTTATGAACTATGAAAGGGTAGGCCTATCAATGTAGAACACTTTAGAGTATTTGGGAGCAAATGTTTCATCAGAATAGATGATGAAGACTTCGGAAAGTTTGATTCTAGATCTGATGAAGGCATATCATTAAAATACTCATCAATGAGCTCAACATATAGATGTTATAACAAAAGACTATAAAAGATAGTGTGAAACACCAATGTGAAGGTTGATGAGACAAATAAATCTCACTTGCAGTCAAAGAACACTTTAGAGAATATAGACTTCAATAATGAAGAAGAGACTATAGAGGTTGATGAGGAAGAATAAGAAGTTGAAGAGAGACAAGACTCAAAAGGACCCTGAAGACAAATTCAAAGAGATCACCTTGAATCTCAAATCATTGGCAATAAGAATGCAAGTATGCAAATAAGGAGAAGACTGATAAGTAATCTAAATCAAGAGAATGTTGCTTTATTATCCAATATTTAACCTAAGAGTCTTATAGAATTAAACAAAGACAAATTTTGGATAGGTTCTATGAATGAGAAGTTAGACCAAATAGAGAAGAATGAGACTTGAGAATTATTTCCTAGGCCTAAATACAAGAATGTCATTAGCATAAAATGGGTGTTTATAAACAAGTTGAATGAAAATGGAGAAGTCACTAGAAATAAGGCTAAATTGGTATGTAATGGATATGCACAAGTTGAATGGGTAGACTTTGAGGAGACCTTTATACCATTAACAAGATTGTAGGCCATCAGATTGTTTTTAGCTTATGTAAGATTCAAAGGATTCAAGGTATACTAGATGGATGTCAAATCTACCTTTTTGAATGGAAATATGGAAGAAGTGTACATTGAGCAACCTGAAGGGTTATCACTATTAGATGATAAATACTATGTTTGAATATTGAAAAAGACTCTCTATGGTCTAAAGCAAGCTCTCAGAACTTGATATGCTAGATTAGACAAATATCTATTGGATAAAGGATTAAAAAGAGGAGTTGTAGACAGTAATATATACATCAAGATAAAAGATGACCATCAGTTGATAGTAGTTTTCTATGTAAATGACATCATCTTTGATGGAAATAATGAGAACATGACAAAGGCCTTTGCATAGGTGATTAATAAAGAGTTTGAGATGTCCATACTAGGATAACTATCATTCTTTCTTGGGTTTCAAATCATTTAATCTAAAAAATGTATATTCATCTCACAAGCTAAGTGCATAAGAGAGATGTTGAAGAAGTTTAAGATGGAGGAATTCAAGGTAGTTCGTACACCCATAATCATAGTATGTAAGTTGAGAAAGGAAGATGAGTCTTTAAAAGTTAATCAGACACATATAGGTTAATGATTGGAAGTTTGTTGTACACCTCTGCCTTTAGACTTGACATCATGCAAGTAGTAGGTCTTGTGAGAAGGTTTCAAGCAGATCTAAAGGAGAATCATCTACAAGCAATCAAAAGGATACTCAGGTATATCAAGGGGAATATGGAGTATGGACTATAATATACAATAAGCATGGAGTTCAATTTTATAGCCTACATAGATGTAGATTGGGTAGGAAGTATAGATGATAGGAAGAGTACCAGTGCAAGAACCTTCTACCTAGGTGGGTGCCTAGTTTCATGGATAAGCAAAAGACAACCATCAATAGCTTTGTCCTCTTGTGAGGATAAGTACATTACAACTTCATGTTACACTAAGGTCTTATGGATGAGACAGACCCTAAAAAACTATAAGGTGGAGTATGATGGTCATAGCCATATTTATTATGACAATACAAGTGCAATAAGCATATCAAAGAACCCTATAATGCACTCAAGGACCAAACACATTTACATAAGGTATCATTTTATAAGAGAGAAGGTAAGTGAACAAAGTGTCAAACTTGAATATGTTTCTACATAAGATTAGATTGCAGACATCTTGACCAAACCACTTTCAAAGGTAACTTTGAACACCTAAGATAGGGATTGGGTGTAATTCCTACCCCTATCAATCATTAAAAAATTCAATTACTTAGAGGGAGAGAATCATGCTCATTAGATCCAAGAACATATTATTTGTTCTAATAAGGTATGCATGGAGATGGGGGGAGCATGCTTGTGTTATGTCTCATAATCTCATAAGTCCTATGTGTTGAGTATTTTGGTTACAAGGAGTGTGATCCAAGGACTTACAAACATCACTTTGTCATTTATGTTAAAGGGGGAGAAAGACCAAAATAAGATAAAAATGATCAGCATACATTATGTTTTTCCATCAATGACAAAGGGGGAGATTGTTGAGCATTGTTCCTCTTGTTAAAATTTAGCATTGATGTTGTCATTGATGTCAAAGGTTCTTAAGAAAGATGTTCATGAGGTCATTTAATAACGTTCTTGGTTGATATCATCATTGAGAGGTATGACATTATCTAAGGATCATGTAATACATATGAGTAAGGTATAAGAGCATCAAGAAGTGTTTCAAGGTCAGTTGTCAAATTTTAAGAGCTTGAGAAGCCTAGTCATGACATTGGTCATTGTATGAAGAGACCTTATGAGAAGGTATGAGGTTGATGGTCTAGTGAGATGGATGCACAGAGGCATAAAAAGTTTTATGATGTTTTTGGATCATGAATATGAGGCATTGGATCACTCATGAGAGTCTCAGGATGAACCTACAAGGGTAGGACCTATAAACCTAGCATGCAACTAGACTAGTTCTAGACCCTACCTGACCTAATGAGGAGTCATGAGGTATTGTCAAGGCATATTAATAATGTGTAGAAGTGTTTGATCATGGTAAGAGGTTTTATGTCATGTATATGAGGTGTTGATAGCTTGGATAGTGGCTAAAATTTTAGTTTCAAGGCCTAATGTGACTTGAAAATCAAGGCCTAGAGAGTAAAGAGAGAATGGACTAGATAGGGTATCGGGATCAGTTTTCAAGGAAAGAATGAGCATGAGATCATTTTCAGTGGTATGATAGGTTTTATCAGGTGTGTTGACCAAGTCTAAGGTCAAAGTTTGTAAGAAAAGGCATGAAAAGTGGTTTTGAGGTTTCTCAAGTCGACAGAATGAAGGGTTATCAACCCAAGAAGAAATTTAAAGTGTTCATTGGCACGTGTAACCTCTACATGGGAACCTAAAATATGCATGGTAGATGTGTAAGGGTCCTCGATCAACTTTCCAAGATTTTTTTTATATAATTAATGTCTAAGCTTTATGCATGATCGTTAAGACTAGAAGATGGTTGAAACCCCTAAAGAACCCTAATAGTGACCCAATATGAAATATCATGTTATAAATTGCTAAAAATGGTTTGGTATGGCTATTCAAGTGATTATAGGTTGTATTCAACACTCCCATGTACCTCTAGGTGTGATTGGTTTGTTAGGTGAGTGAGTGGACCCTATAGAAAAAGGCTTGTTTCTTGGATATTTGTTGTAGTAGTCAGAGTTAATCAATTTAAAGTTGAAAAATGGATGAAGGTTGAAGGTTGAAGCTTGAAAATTATACTTTATTTCCATGGTGGTTTATGATTATATTATATACCTTATTTGTGTTAAACTAGTCATACAATTTGACCTATTGCTAAAAGGCCTAATGATGCAAATAGTAAGAAAACTAGGCAAAAATAAGAAATTAATTAGGGATGTGTTATCATGGATTAGGAATGAATCCAAGTACATATATATTTTATTAAATACCTATAATACATGTTAATATTGTATATAATGTTTGGATATCATTCTATATGATGAAAATATTGCTCATAAGTTGACCTATCTAATTCAGATGAGACAATGGGGTACAAGACTATGAGATTGGTCTGCAAGACCAATATTATTGTTTGACCATATTATCTATTTATCTGAGAATAGTATAATGACCTCATAATATCATATAAATTAATTTTAATTATTTTAAATTGGTTCTACAATTTTTTTAGGTCTTTGTTTCCATGATTGTGTTTTGAGGCTAGTTGGCAGTTTTGAGTGGGCTACTTGCAAAGAAGGGTTTGAGTCCTTTTTCCATATGTAATGAAGTATAATGAACTTGGTGAAGTCTTTGAGGTCTTTAAGGTTACTTATATATAATTTTTTCCATTTTTTTTGACAAGATTGTGTATTTTATTCAATTTTTCAAGATAGACTTTTTGGGTATGCACAAGCCTAATTGTGAATAGTGCTAATGGTGTGCTTCCAATGGTGGTTAGATTTAAAAGGTGTCATGGACCTAATATTATATCGGTATGGGTATATTTAATTGGAATATAATATTTTCCTATTGTGTGATAAGTTTGAGAGTATTTTAAGGTGTTCAAAGGGTAACGTGTGCTAATGAAGGCCTAGTTGAATTAGCTTTCCTTAAGGCCTAAAATGGGTTTTGGTCCTATATATTATGACCAACCTATTATAATGTTTGATTAATGTCTATGTAATTTACTAAGGCATATTATTTGGGAAATATAAATGTGTAAATATGTATGGTCGACCAAGGAGTATATGAACAAGGACCTAGTATAAGAATAAGGCCTAATAGGCCTAATTATCTAGTTAGCTATTGAGAGAGTTGAAGCGAATGAGATAAAAAATTTAAAAGATAAATAAGGTCTTGTAGACCATCAAGAGGGTGCATATAAAACATCATGAAGATATGACATGGGCACTATAAATGATTATCAAGGTCATATGACCTAACTAAGTCAAGGAGAGGGATAATTGAGCGAAGAAGGCTAGAGACAAGTTTGAGAAAGATGGGAATGTGTGAGGAGATGAGGAAGAAGATTATCATATTTTGTATGAAAAAAAAAGTGTTTTTAATTTAATCAAGAGTTTGAGGTGGTTGAGTTGGTGCTAAGTCATCTAGAGGATCAGTGCCTCCTTTCAAGTGGGTGCTTGAAAAAGCTTAGATGAGTTGGTGCTTAGCTAGTTGGAGTTAGTTCTCCAAGTAAAGATGGTGATTCACTAAATCTTGATGTTTGTCTTATAATATTGTAGTCGGTTTGCATTATTAGTAGTTTTTATTCCCTTTGAGGGTTTCCCACTCAAATAATTATTCTATTTTTTATGTTTTTGTTTCATGCTCATGACTCTTAATATGTTGCTAGTTCACTCTATTGTTTTAATAGTTCATGAATGATAAAGTAAAGTTTTGAAGATTGATTTAACCCCTGCCCCCACCTCAATATTTTTTATTCAAACATAAAATTATCTTGATTTTTGGGGATTTGGAAATAGTCATCATGATCTAACATATAAAATTCACCAAAATAACAACACATCCAACCTAAATTTTTTGAGGCAAATATAGAACCTCCCCAGAACCATGCACTACATATTTATAGGTGTAGACATTATTTATTAATTATATAGTACCTCAATATTTTACACTTGGTAAATACATATCATGGATGTACCTTTAGCTTTTAGACCTTTCTCACCACTTAAGGCTTGCATACATTATCTCTATGTACCTAATTTCTTATCTCTTAGTCTAACCTATGTTATTTTGATGACTCAAATATGTTATCTTGTCCAAAATGGTATAAGCCTACTTATCTTCCATCTCTAAAACTCTTGGACCTGTACTTATATTTTAACTGCCCAAACACTTGTGTCTTAGTCAGACACCTATGTCGATGTAAGTGTCCTATCCTAATGGAAGTATCCAATGCCCTAAAGTCATTTAATTTAAAAGTGAAATGTATCCAAAAGGTCAGCCTAAGTGATTTAATGTGAGATATTCTCTAAATAGATTGGTATAAATATAAAGATAAACCCTCATCATTATTTACCTAGCATAAACCTAGAAACTCACAAGGCAACTTACCAAAAACATTTTATCAAGAACTCAAGTGAGCAAAACTTCCGTATTTTATCTTATTTTCATATCAGATATAAGGACAACACATATCTAGATTTGAATTACTAAAGGAGCATTCTATAAGCCATATTTTTCAAGTTAAAAGCTAGGTCACTATTGTACTTACTTTTCACACATTAAATGATTCACACACAATCCAACATGTAAGAGATAACTACATAAGTATGAGGCCCTCTTCAAAGTATTGGATATGTGGGTAAGTGCATAAATTTGGGAGACAAAAAAAGGTCTACCTATTGGCCATTTTGGCCCACATATAAAGCTCTTGCATGATTTGATGAAGCAATGAATCAAAGGCTTAGAAATGGATCTAGCATTTGCAAATAGAGAGGATCCAATCAAGTTTTTCTAAGGATCTAGTAATAGTGTTCAAGGATAACCCTGCAAGCTAGAAGCTAAGTGCAAAATCTTTTATCTAGCTAAGGTTTTACTTGTTCATTCTTTCAAGCTTTGCAAGGACTAAGTGTTTCTTTTCTTTTAGGACCTTTTTTGGCTAAGTGTTAAGTGTTGAATTCTTTTAGACAAGTTGTCTGAGATAAGGTTTTCGAAAGACCATTTAAATAAAGTTGAAAGATTCTTTACAAAAATTTTGAATGGACTTTTTCAAAATTTTGAAGGGTTCTTTTCTTTCAAAAAAGGTTCATTTTAAAAAATCTGAAGGGCACTTCTCAAGAAAAGGGGGCACTTTACAAGAAATTCAAAGGTCCATTTTTGAAGAAAATTATCCAAGGCCAAAGAAAAGGAATGAATTATTTCAAAATAATTGTCTACAAAATAGGTTCTAAAATAAAATTTTGAATAAATTCTTCCAAAAAATGTCCAAAAACAAAAGCTTGAAAAAATAATTGCCCAAAACAAAGAAAATTTTGAAGGAATTAATGACGGGCCAAAAACAAAAGCTTGAAAAAATAATTGCCCAAAACAAAGAAAATTTTGAAGAAATTAATGACGGGCCCACAAACGTCAAGTTTAAGCCCCTATAAGTAGTCATTACCTTCAATCAATTTTTCAAGAGTTTCATCAAGATTGTGTTAGGTTGTGGAGCTAAAAGCTTCACCAGGATGCAAACAGGAGAAGTCATGGAGCTTGCGGAGGTTGCAGAGAGTTGCAGAATCAGTTGTAGGGAAACCGACATCGGTCTGATCAGCCGATGTCAGTCAGATCAGCTGACGTCGGTCAGATAGCAGCGAAGAACCAACCGTTGTCGGTTACCAGTCGGCCGACATCGGTCACGGAAAAGCCGACGTTGGCAGCCTGTACGTGAACATGCAGTTTGCATGTCGATTCTGGAGAGTCTATTTTTGGACTGTTACTTTGCATGTTAGAGGCTAGTCATAGTCTTGAGTTGCGTGTCTAATTATTGTAATTAAGTTAGTCTAATTATTGTAAGCATAAGATATATATATGGACTCATGGGCTGTATTGTAAGGGTGTAGCTAGAGAGTAAGAGAGCAATAAGCTCCTTCTGAGAGAAGAGAGCAATGGTGTGTTCCTCCTAGTGCCACAGTACCAAGGTGGGTACTGGATTGGAGAATCAGTAAGGTTCTTCATATTTGTATGATCTTAGTCAGCAGGATAGCATGGCTTCTTTTGGAGATCTACAATGGTGAGTAAGGTCTAGTAATTTGCAGGTAGCAATAGAGAGCAGGAGATCTACTTGGAGTACAGTTGTGTACTTGATGGACTGGCAGTGTGTTACTGACTGGTTGGAGAGGTGAACATCAATTCTGTATTGGAGTTGATTGTTGTGACCAAGAGAGAGAGGAAAGAAGGTCTTAAGGTGTGGCGAACCTTTGAGGTGGAAGAAGAAGTGGCATCTTCTTTATTGTATATTCTTCTGAGTGATTATTAATACAATTGTGTATTGTCTCTTAATCCCTGTGTTGTTTCATATTTCTAATTACTTATTGATTTTGGTTAAATTCCATGTTTAATTACTAATACAAGAAGTAATCATATGTGCTCTAATTGGTGGAGCAAGATCCTGACTAAGTAGGCATCGGAGCATGTTTATTGTTCTAAGTTCCTGACAAGTGGTATCAAAGCTTTTGGTTGGGTTGACTAACAGGTGGTTTCAGATCTGGTAGTGTCTTTGATTACAGGTCACTCACAGGGGTTTCAAATTGAGTGGGAGTATAGCAATGGCAGAAGAAAGTAAGCTACGAATGGAGAAACTGAATAGCATGAATGGTCTGATTGATGGAAAGAAAAAGCAGGTAAAAAGAGATTGTTGGTCGGTAGAAGATCAGCATGTAGAAGCAGATGTTGCAGGGGTCATTGCACAAGTTGCTCTGGATAAAGTAGAATCTTTGTTTACAGATTCTTTTGCCTCTTTCCATGCAGCTCGAAATAGAGCATCTTTTCATGGGTATGTCTTTGGAGACTTTGGAGAGATTTATTTAGGGGTTGGAAAGCCTTGTCAGATGATTGACGAAGGGGAAGTGAAGCTGAAATTGCAAACGGATGACACACAGTGGTTGAAGGAAGTCATGCAGGTACCAGTCTTGGAGATGAGTCTAATTTCTTTAGAAAATTTGGGTGATGGGAGATGCACTGTAACTCTCACAGCGGATACACTTGAATTAGATAGTGGTAAGAAAGTAGGTATCTTTTATCTATCTACTTATATTGCTGATTCACCTTCTGTTGCAGAGATGTGGCTTCATAGGCTTAGTCACATATGTAGAAGGAGAATTCAGGTTTTGAAGCGAAAGTCAGATGTTTTTGACAAGCTAAAGAACTGAAAAGCCTTGGTGTTCATGGAGGAGATGACGGACAGAGATCAGGTGTGTGAACTGAATTATTCTGAGCAGAGCAAGGTTGATTTGATTAGGATTTTGATCCATGGAGAGCTCGCGGGTAAAAAGTTATCACTCACAGACGAACACAGATACTGGTGTCGGTCAGACAGTAACTGAAGTTAACAGAATAAAGACCGACGTCGGTCATAAGGAACCGACGTCGGCAGTAAGGACACCGGCGTTGGCCAGGGAAACGATGTCGGCAGTCAGGGTCAGTACAAGGAGCTGACATCGATCGGGAGCAAACTGGGAGATGGTCGAGATCGATCACTGGTACGGATGGTGGGCGGACAGCAAGTTGTCAACAAGTCTCAAATGCTCATGTCGAGGTCAGAAAGGGTAAGTGAACCTTATATTCGTTGTTCACCTTCTTTATATTGCTTATTGATGGTCAAGAACCAGGGAGATGCGAAGAGGCAATGCAGGTAGAGTCCAGATACAGTGGAAGCTTGGCATGGATGAGGAGTGTGAGTCCTTGAAGAAGAACCAAACAGGGGTTTGTTGGTAGAGTTGTCAGCTGGAAGTAAGCACTGAGAGACAGAATGGATTCCCAAGTTAAAGAAGAGAGTGGATGGATACAAGAGACAGAAGGCCAAGGCATATGGTCTTGAGGAAGCTGCAGGACAGTGGTACAGGTTTTGATAGGTGGATGACTAAGCATAGCTTTAGTCAATGTCAGTGTAACTATTGTGTTTATCTTACCAGGTGGATAATGATTGCAACATTATTCTATTTTTGTATGTGAATGGTATACTAGTTATAAGTTCAGAGATACAGGGTTTTGCTGAGCTAAAGGTAAGGTTAGTTCAGAGGCGTGTCATGAAGAATTTGGAGCAGCGAAATTCTTTGGCATAAGAGACATGGAGATTTTATCTCTAGTGGGAGCTGATGTGAAGACGGTGTTGGCAGGGTTCATGATGCAGGTTGCAGAATCAGAAAGCACACCAATGGCTGGACAGTTCAAGCTTAGCTTGGAACAGGGTTCGAAATCTCATGAGGTCTAGAGTAGACCTGTATTTTTCCAAGCAGTGGGGGTCGTCAGAAAGTATGGAGCCAATTCGGGGAAGAAGTACTGAAGGGCAGTTCAGTGGGACTAGCAGCAGGGATTCTTGTTATGCAGGGTCAAGGTCTTCACTACATGGATATGTAGGTTCGGATGTGGCAGGTTACTTGAATGATAGGTATAGCATCACAGGTTGTGTGGTGGTTGATCTTCAAGATTGATCTTGAAGATGAATACAAGCCAAGGAATAATTTAGACGGTGTACAGGTACAGGTATAGGTGCAGTTGTTTATCTCCAAGTGGGAGATTGTTAGGTTGTGGAGCTAAAAGCTTCACCAGGATGCAAACAGGAGAAGTCACGAAGCTTGCAGAGAGTTGTAGAATCAGTTGTAGGGAAACCGACGTCGGTCTAATTAGCCGACATCAGTCAGATAGTAGCGAAGAACCAACCGGTGTCGGTTACCAGTCGACCGACATCGGTCATGGAAAAGCCGACGTCGACAGCTTGTACGTGAACATGCAGTTTGCATGTCGATTCCAGAGAGTCTATTTTTGGACTGTTAGTTTGCATGTTAGAGGCTAGTCATAGTCTTGAGTTGCATGTCTAATTATTGTAATTAGGTTAGTCTAATTATTGTAAGCATGAGATCTATATATGGACTCATGGGCTGTATTGTAAAGGTGTAGCTAGAGAGTAAGAGAGCAATAAGCTCCTTTTGAGAGAAGAGAGCAATGGTGTGTTCCTCCTAGTGCCACAGTATCAAGGTGGGTACTGGATTGGAGAATCAGCAGGGTTCTTCATATTTGTATAATCTTAGTCAGCAGGATAGCATGGCTTCTTTTGGAGATCTACAATGGTGAGTAAGGTCTAGTGATTTGTAGGTAGCAGCAGAGAGCAAGAGATCTACTTGGAGTATGGTTGTGTACTTGACGGACTGGCAGCGTGTTACTGACTGGTTGGAGAGGTGAACATCAATTCTGTATTGGAGTTGATTGTTGTGACCAAGAGAGAGAGGAAAGAAGGTCTTGAGGTGTGACGAACCTTTGAGGTGGAAGAAGAAGTGGCATCTTCTTTATTGTATATTCTTCTGAGTGATTATTAATACATTTGTGTATGGTCTCTCAATCCTTGTGTTGTTTCATATTTCTAGTTACTTATTGATTCTGGTTAAATTATGTGTTTAGTTGCTAATACAAGAAGTAATCATATGTGCTCTAATTGGTGGAGCAAGATCCTGACTAAGTAGGCATCGGAGCATGTTTATTGTTCTAGGTTCCTGACAGATTGTTGTGAGCTTGACACTTGTCAAGATCTAGAAAGGAGATCAACATATGAGAAAAGGCTAGGTTTTCAAAAGGATCCTAGTGGGATTTTGATAGCCAATTAGTAGAAAAGCATGAGGATTTCTCCTTTCAACTCTAATGATGTGGTCTAAAGCTCACATTCAGAACATGTAAAGTGGTCAAACTAAGAATAGATGCATCCAGGTGGAGCAACATACATGCAAAGTGAAGGAACATGTTAAGTTTTAAATGCAAAAGATCAAATCATTTACACTTGGTGGGAACATGCAGCTACCCACAACATGGTTCTCTCAACTCCAATCAAGGGAGATTTGAATGCACAAAAGGCTTGAGGAGATTTTTAGTTATCTTGGATGGTTCATTTCATGGTCAAGGTAGTTGCATGCTCTGAATGCAAAAGAATTCAAGTAAATAGTGGTGGTTGTAACCATTTATGACCCCTTTCTCTATTCTTCCACACAAGCCCTTTCTTTCTATCTTCCCTTTCTTTATATATATCTCATGTTTTCTATTTTGTGGGGCTCTCAGTTTTTTATAAAAAAATCCATTTCTTTAGGAGATGGGGAAACTCTTTGAGATATTGAAAAATATGCTTAGCTTGATTAGGTTTGACCCTACCAATCATTTGTAATAACTACCTCTTGATGTAATAAAGTATTTTCTTTACCTATCTCTTGCCTTGGATTTATGTCTATTGAGTTGTGCACTATGGCATTATGTGAAGGATAATCTTCCTCATCTATGGTCCTCCTTTCTAACCTTATTTAGGGTGTTTTTCAACATTGTTTGTAGGTCTAGTTGAGTGCTCTTTCCATCATTGATGTAAACTTTCAGTGAGTCTTAGAAATACTCTTTGTTTGCATTCATTGCTTCCTAAACCTCCTCCATGAAATATTAATACAACCAGCTTGATCTTGAGGTGGTGTAAGTCAATATTGTCCTCTACAAAACTAGTGTGGGTTCAAGTTTATGGGAGTTTCCCATTTTATTTTGGTATATCACCTGGTTAGCTTTCTTAGGAGCCCTTATCCTCTTTCTAACCATTTTACCCATGGAGCATTAGTTTAGCTTTAGTTTTAGGTGATCTACCAAGAGAAAGTCAACCTTCTCTAGAGGTCCAACCTCACTACAAAATACTCATAGCCTAAGGTTATTCCAATATTATAGTTAGGAGTGAGAGAGCCTTAAAAACTCTCCCATAAAGGTGAAATTATCTAGCTACAATAGTTTTTGTCACACCCGATGGGACTACGTTATTCACTGAATGAAGAGTTTTGGTGTTCTCTTCATCCAATTAGCCTTTGGAGGCATATGAGGAAACACCAATGGTGACTCTAAGTATTCATCAACTAGTATGAGTAGCACAAGTGCCTAATCATCATTATTTGTGGCCCTCAAACAACCTATCAACCCTATTATGGCCTTTGTTCCCCTCCTACTCTTGTGTATGACCAAGATCAATCTCCTTTGCATTCAAATCAATCCACTAATTCCCCTTGTCAAGACAATGTTTATCCTATTACATCCTTGTCAGGATTCAAGCAAGCATTATCAAATTATATTGAGTTGATAAGGGAGATTGGTAGGGGTTTATAACTTTCTTCAGTCATCCCTATTCATGTTCTATAAGAGGCAAGGATTTTTCTTTAGTTGATCAAGAATAAGTGGTTAGTTTGTGAGGATGAACAATGGGTAGTTTGTGAGAAGGACAATAAGGTGTGGTTGAGAAGTATAGTCCAAAATTCAAAAAGTGTGTTGATGTCTTATGAAGATCATTAGACTCAGTGCAATTAGTCATATGTGTTCTCTCCCCTCCAAGAGCCTCAATCTTAGCCTCCAAAGGTTTCAAATCAACCCCCTAGTCAGCTGTGTCAAGTTACATCCTTGTCAAGAATCAGAGAAGAAATACTAGATCAAGGGAGAACAATCATGAAAATAATAAGGAGGTTAGAATTAGACAAGAATTCCCCATTCATGTCATGGAGGGGATAAGGATCTTCTTGCATAAGTTTTGGAGTATGTGGGCATCCATTGAATAAGGTGACTATCCACACATTAAGAAGCAAGAGATAAAGGAATGGATACTCTCAATAGAGGATATGTTGACTCATTGAGAGGATGAGTATGTCAAAATCAAACCAATCAATTTGTCCTCTCCTACCCCTATGCCCATTCCCACTCAATGTTTGGAAATCATCCCATCATGGATCTTAGCCTACACCTTTGACCTTAATTATGTCATGCCCTCTCTTGTGAAACCACCCTCTCTTATACTCATTCAAAAAGAAGAAAATGTGGGTGTTCCCTACACATTTCCATCATGGAAATTGGTTTAGAAAGGCATAGAGAATAAGGAAGAGGTGTCAATTGTGGTGATGCAAGAGCCAATTTAAGAGGAGTTAGTTGTTGAAGAATATAAAAAAGAGGTGTTAGTTTAGCTCAAAAGGATTTCCCTATATGAGTTACAAGAATCTTTCTCCCTCCCTCAAGAACCACCAAAGAGACCACTCAAAGTACCTAGTTGGAAAGACACTCTCTTAAACTGCAACCAAAATGAACTGATTCACCCTCCCACCATCTCCCTCGTAAAGGAAGACCCTATTTTGAAAGGAATAGAGGAGGATATTAGATTCAAATTTGATCCTAAAAAGGACAACACAAGTGTCTATGATGAGGAGATCATGATAAGCAGTCCACTCCAAAAAAGGGAGGAGAAATTTGGTTTGGACCAGCTATTATGGCATGTCTTCGACATTGATGAATTAGAGCCTGAAGGCAGTATTGATGCCTTCATACTTAAATATGTGTGTATTTAGGATGTAACTAAGATCAAAGAGGATTTTTTTTGGTCTCAAGAGCTTCCATTTGGTGTGGCTATAAATGAAGATGACCAAGGTGTAGAGATTGACATAGTTAATCAATTAGCTGGCCTCGGTCATGAATGAGAAAAAGGATCAAGATGAAGTATGGTAGTAATTGTACCATGATTTCATGAATTAGGTAGAGCTTCTAAACCAACCTATGCCTCCTTTATAGTATGAGGATGAGCTTGCCAATCAGGTTGAAGAAACTAACTGATCTCAAGATGAATTGTCCATTTAAAGTAGTACTAATGTCTTCAAGAATGAGGGGGAAGATCTAGAGCCATAAAAATATGAAATTTTGGGCCTTAGGTGGTTTGATAAACTACCATATGGATATTTTCAAAGAAAACATAACAAATATGAAGTTAAAGTTGGCATTGTCTCAGATGACCAAGAGAAAGCTACCTTTTGGGATGACTTTGAGATTTTTTGCTTAAGTCTAGATAGTAAAACAAGCACCAATTCAAAGGAGCCATCACATGTTCTGCTTGATTCAGAGTACAAAATTAAGCCATCAAATGAGAAGATTGAAAAATCCCCTATAGTCCAACATGAACCAAGTTTGGAGTACATGAACCAGTATTTCAACATTGGAGACATGTTTGTTCCACTCCATCCATTAGAGAGCACATCAAAAGGATTGACCATAAAGCTTCCTGGTTCACCAATTTTGGTACCTCCAAATCAAGGTACTTTTAATCTTGGATTGTTACAAGTGAATAATAATCATAGTTTTCCATTTGATATAGGAAGGAGATACTTGTAAATTGTAACCTTGTATATATTATGATATATTTCATGCTTTCCTCCAATTTCCTTGTGCACATCTTTTTAGTTATGTGTTTCCCTCTCCTAAGTGCCTTAGGCATAGCATTTGTTTTGTTCTTATTGTCCTTGTTGCTTTACGAGGAAGTTCCAGAAAGGGTCAACCCTGTATCTAGTTTCAGATCAACACAGTTGCAGAGGCTAATGACTACATGCCTAATGGAATAGACAAGCAACATGGTCTAGGTTCTCTTGCATTGATAGGCATGCAACCCTTATGAGCTAGCAAAGATGCTGGCCATTTTGGCCCACATATAAAGATATTTCGTGGTTTGATGAAACAGTGGATCAAAGGCTTAGACATGGATCTAGAATTTGCAAATAAAGAGGATCCAAGTAAGGTTTTCTAAGAATCCAACCATAGTGTTCAAGGATAAGCCTGCAAGCCAGAAGCTAAGTACAAAATATTTTATTCATCTAAGTATTTACATGTTCATTCTTTTGCAATTTGTCAGGACTAAGTGTTTTTTTTCTTTTGGGACCTTTTATGGCTAAGTCTTAAGTGTTTAATTCTTTTAGACAAGTTATCTGAGACAAGGTTTTCAAAAGACCATTTCAAGAAAGCTGAAGGGTTCTTTGCAAAAATTTTGAAGGGACTCTTTGAAAATTTTGAAGGGTTCTTTCCTTTCAGAAAAGGTTCATTGAAAAAACACTGAAGGCCACTTCTTGGAAAAAGGGGGAAATTTATAAGAAATCTAAAGGTTCATTTTTGAAGAAAATTGTCCAATGCCAAAGAAAAGGAATGAATTCTTTAGAGAGAATTATCCACAAAATAGGTTCTAAAAGAAAATTTTGAATAAATTATTTTGAAGAAATGGCTGAAAACAAAAGATCGAAAGAATAATTTCTTGAAACAAAGAAAAGTATGAAGGAATTAATGATGGGCCCACAAATGTCAAGTTTGAGCCCCTACAAGTAATTGTTGCCTTTGGTCAAGTTTCCAAAAGGTTCATCAAGATTGCCACGAGCTTGACACTTGTCAAGATCTAGCAAGGAGATCAATGAATGAGAAAAGGCCAGGTTTTCAAAAGGATCCTAGTGGGATTTTGATAGCCAATCAATAGAAAAGGATGAGGATTTCTCCTTTCAACTTTGATGATGTGGTCTATAACTCACATTCAGAACGTGTAAAATGGTCAAACTAAGAATAGATGCATCTAGGTGGAGCAATGGACATGCAAAGTGAAGGAACATACCAACTTTTAAATGCAAAAGATCAAATCATTTACACTTGGTGGGTGTAGACACCTAAATCTAGCCACCAATGACCTCTAATTAGGTTTTTGGCCAATTTCCACCTAAAATGCACAATTTGGCCTAAAAATACTAAAACATGCTAAATGATGTGAAACTGACATATTCAAGTGCTGATTTTGGCTAAAGTATCATTAAATGGGGCAATGAAATTTATGGGCTAGCTAACTTTGATCAAATCATTCTGAGTCAAAATGCCAATTTTATACCTAGATGCTTTGGATTTCTCCTTTTTATCAAATCTATTACACAAGATACATGCCTTTGTTATTTGGTGTTGGCAACATACTAAATGGGATAAAAGATCTAACACATTTGACATCACATTCTAATTCTAATCTAGTGAAATTTTAGACCAATACCAAGACATTCTGATCAATTTAAGTAATTTGTGCACAAAGTGCTTAAACATGCTTAAGAGCTAATTAATCCAAATCAAGGCCTAATTAATAATTCCATGGAAACTTGTTGAAAACTTATTTTTAGAAATGAATATTAAATATTTGCATCATTAGGTGACTTCATTTCTTGAAAAGACATTCCTAGGCCATAAATGCCACAAATATCAAGATTCATGCCTCTCATGCCTCATCAAATCCCTCCATGCCTCTTAATTGATCCTCAATCCTAAATATTGATGATCCCATTTATCAATTTTAATTGTAAAATTAGATTAATCCTTAGCCACACATATCAATCTTGAGATAGAAAGGTCAGGTTGATTCTGATCAATCTCAAAAATATATAAATAGGAGACCTTACCACATCATTTTTAAGCTTAATTTGTGCAAAGTTATAATGCAAGATTGGTTCTAAAAGCTTCATGCAAACTAGTGTTAGCATGCCAAATTGATTCCAAGCCAAATCCAAAGGTATCAACGAGAGATGGAGGTAGCTAAGCTTTCATTGATGAGGAATTCATGATAACAAACTGAGAAAGCCAATTAAAGAATACTTTTGAAGCATCAAGGAAGGTAAGAAATATGTGTTTTCTTGAATTTTGGTTGTGATTTGTTCATTTTTATTTCTTCACTAAGCTCAGCCTAGTAACTAGGCATGAAGATGTTAGTGTAGTGTGTTTTTTATTTGATTTCATTCACTAACACAATATTAATCTCCTCTTCTTAGTCAAATTCCTATTTCATAGTGGGAACATGCAACTACCCATGATATGGCTCTCTCAACTCCAATTAAGGGAGACTTGAATGCATGAAAGGCTCGAGAAGATTTGTTGTGATGTTGGATGGTTCATTTCATGGTCAAGGTAGTTGCATGCTCTAAATGCAAAAGAGTTCAAGGACATAGTGGTGGTTGTAGCCATTTATGATACCTTTCTCTAATCTCCCACACAAGCCTTTTATTTCTCTCTTCCATTTATATATATATATATATATATATATATATATATATATATATATATATATATATATATATATATATATATATATATATATATATATATCATGTTTTCCATTTTGTGGGGCTTTCAGTTCTTAAAAAACTTTTCCATCTCTCTAGGAGATGGGGACACTCTTTGAAATATTGCAAAATATGCTTAGCTTGATTAGGATTGACCCTACCAAGCATTTATAATAAATACCTCTTGATGCAATAAAGGATTTTCTTTGCCTATCTCTTACTTAGGATTTGTGTCTATTGAGTTGTGCACTATGGCATTGTGTGAAGGAAAATCTTCCTCATCCACGGTCCTCCTTTCTGACCTTGTTTAAGGAGTTTTTTGACATTGTTTATAGGTCTGATTGAGTGTTATTTCCACCATTGATGTGAACTTTTATTGAGTCTTAAAACTCCTCTTTATTTTCATTCATTGCTTTCTGAACCTTCTCCATTAAATATTAATGCAACTAGCTTGATCTTGAAGTAGTGTAAGTCAGTATTGTCCTCTATAGAACTAGTGTGGATTCAAACTTATGGGAGTTTCCCATTTTATTTTGGTGCATCACCTGGTTAGCATTCTTAGGATCCCTTATCCCCATGGATCATTAGTTTAGCTTTGATTTTAGGTGATCTATCAAGAGGAAGTCGACCTTCTCTAGAGGTTCAACTTCACTACAAGATACCCACAGCCTGAGCTTATTCCAATAGTGTAGCTGGGAGTGAGAGAGATTGAAAAAATATCCCACAAGGGTGAAATTATCCAACTACAACACTACCCATGGACATGATTTTCTAAAAATTTCAAAAATATGAACTTCTATAGATAATTTGATATGACTACACTCAAAATTTGAAGATGGTATAAGAACATGAATTGTATCATTTCAAGCCTAATTTCTAAAAACTAAGTTTTTAGAAAAATGGTTAAGTATAACTAGGTCAAACATCTAAAATTTAAATAGGAACTCCTACTTTTTAAGAAAACAAAATAGATAGCTATCTATGTGACCCACCATTTTTTTAGCACTATTTAATATTGTTTGAAACCATTTCATAAATATTTAGATAATATCTTCTAGTTTATGACCTATATCTTTATATATTTTTTCAATGAATATTTTTATAATTAATTTTACAAGTAAATAGATTATGAAAACCAAAAAAAAAAGGATAGTTGGCATGTAGGCCTATAACTACCTAAAAAATGAAAGTTATTTTATTGTGTGTAGAAAAGAGACTAGTTTGTGACCATATAATTTGTTTTGCACTTGGGTCAATGAAAAAAAAAATTACATAAACATGAATAGGTATGTATATATGATATGTAGTGGCATAAAAAAGGTATAGTTAGAAATCAACATAGTTTGAACTCTTATAATAGTCCAAAAATTATAAAAATCATAAATTTGGAAAGAGGAGAGCATGTGCATTGTCATGGTAATAATTTTTTGAATTTTTTTATTGAAATTCATAGCCTATTTGAAAATTGAAGTTGAAATTTGTTGTTTTCTATCAAAACTCTCAAACTCAGCTATAGATTGATAGGTCTAAGTCTTTGGCTCGGTAATCCAAGCTAGTTTCAAGCCAAAAGGCTTAGTTTTATAAATTCAAATGTAAATAATTCATATATGTTATAATTCATATTATTATATCACATACATGTTATTTGTTAATAACACAAAAAAAACATTTTTTCTCTATGGGTATGCATTTTTTTGTTCTTGAGCTCTCTAATAGTGGTGTGTCATGATAAGGGAAAGGTCCCTAACTTTATATAGTGAATTAAGGTATTCTGGTATCACATTAGACTAATAAATACACACTAATACATGTTCCATCAATGGAGCACACCTTAACCAAAATCTTATTCATCTATTGGTAGGTGCATATCACTATTGTTACCTTTCCCCTATATACACTACAACAATAAAGATGTAATTATATTTTGATAGGATCTATCGCCTCTATTAATAAGTTATGTGAAGAAATCATGAAAATGTCTGAATGTGATAATGTAATGAGAATATTTAACATGCATCCTAAGCCAAGTATGAGACATTAGGACTTAGTTCAAGTATAACGTGTCAACCCCAATGTCATAAAATTATAGAAACAAAATATTCAAACATGATTGAATCTAAAGGAAATTTAGGCTATTTTAAGTTCCTTCAGCATAATTACATGACTATAAAATGTGATTTGGGGGTTGATCACTTTTGATTTTATCATATATTGAAGCAAAAAAACATTAAATGTAAGTTTTACATGTATAAGATATGGTTTGAAATCAATAAACTTGATTGGACCATCAGATAATGAATGCAAATGTTGATTGATTCAATTTTAGAGACAATTAGGGTTAAAATGAGCCACATGAATCAATTTTCAATTGTATACATGATGTGAGTGGGAGTGAAATTAACCCTAGAACGTCATTATATATAATGAACCAAAGAGTTGATTCATTTAATTGAGGAGGCATTTGAGGCCAATTTGAACCCCTTCAATGTAACTACAAGAACATGTGATATGATTTGGGGGTAAATTAAGTTTGATTATGTCATGAATTGAACCCATGTGAACCATTATATATTTGATTGTGATTTGGGAAAAATTGAGCCCCTAAACCAAATTTATAGCCCAATAAATTATATAGTCTATGCAATATATAACTTAGCTAACCCTAGTTTTATCATAAATGCAAACATGAAGGCAATTGTGGCCAATTTGAACCTATTGAACCTAAATGTGAGTATATAATGTGATTACAGGGGTTAAATTGGCTCATATTTTATGACAAGTTGAACCTAAACCTTAATTTTATCATAAATATAGTTCCTCTAAACCCTAATTTCATCACATGTCTACAAACATGTTACACTAAACCCTAAATAGGCTAAACCCTAAATTTATGACTTGAATACAACCCCTAAGTTCTTTAATTTCATCACAAATGCATTTTCATGAATGTAATTGGGGCCAATGTGAACCCATTGAACCTAGTTTTGTGAGTCTAAGATGTGATTTGGGGATAAATTATCTCATATTGCCTTACATATTGAGCCAATTAGTCAATTGTTACAACTATAAACCCTAAACCCTAATTTTATCGTAAATACAAACATGAAGGAAATTGAGTCCAATCTGAAACCATTGAACATGTACATAGAACTTATAGAATGTGATTGGAGTGAGATTACCTTGATATCATCATATATAATGAAACAAAGAGTTGATTCATTCAATTAAGGAGGTATTTCAAGCCAATTTGAACACCTTCAACATAACTACAAGAGCAGGATATGGTTTGAGGTAGAATAAAATTTGATTTTGTCATGAATTGATCTAATTAGTCAATTCATGTAATTAGGGATATGATTTTGGAAAAATTGAGCCCCTAAACCAAATTTATGGATCAATCAATTTTATAAGCTATGCAACACATGACTTAAATCTAACCATATATCATGTACATTCTACCTTTGTTTTATATATAACCCACTTTAACAAATATAGGCCACTTCTAGGTCTCTTAATGATTGTATGTTAGCATAGGTTCCTGAAGCATCAAAACGTGCTAAGGATGAGGATAGTTGTGATATACTTTGTGTGCACATAATAGTTTATTATATAAAGATAGGAATTTGGATGATAGAAACATATGAGGCATTAATTATCCTATATTATTGAGGAATTAAGAACAACTAGTATTGCATAAATTGAAATAATGCATTCATAATAGTTTAGATAGAAAGTAACCAAAATATTACACACTGCAAGGAACATATTAAAAAATCACACAAGTAACCATAACCAAATAAACTCTATTGATCTCTCCTAAAAAATGCAACCCTTTTTTTATTATAAATAAAAGTATAAATAGATATTTCTAGGCTATAGTTTTTTCATCTTCTTCTCATACTTGGCACCAAAAATGGAGTCTCTTCATATTTTAGCTTATAACAAGTCATGAAGATAAGACAAAATAGAATATACAATGAAAAAATGAGTGCATAACACATGAATATTAGAAAAATATCCTACATATATTTACAAGCTATGTTATTCTACCAACACTTTCCCAAACTTAAAAGGTTATCTCATCCCAAGGCAATGTCATAAGATATTCGAGAATGCACAAGTGACTAGAGGCTAAAGAAATGGTTGGACCAGTAAGATTCACAGTAATCACTCAAGGTGCCCTTTTTATTTTTCACCTCTTACACACTACTTAGCTACCCTTTCAAATTTTAACTTAGTAACATACCAACCTATCCCCCTTTGTAGGTTTTTAATAGGCTAGTGTAACTAGGTGGCCTCCCTTTATGGGTTTTCAACCAACCTAGCCCCACTTGTCATACTAAGTCGTCCCCAATATAAAATTTTATATAATTTTTTCAAAATTTTTACTCTACGCAATATTGAACTTGATAGTGGTGGCATAGACGTAGATAAAGTTTGACTGAAAGAGTCCTTGGACTAAGACTGAGTAGCCTTGCATCATGTAATGATCTATCAAAGCTCTGAAAGTGGTCTATATGCAGTTATATTGACACTCTAGGAAATTGTGTTGGTGAAAGGAGTCAAATTTATTTTGTATGTATTCCAATCTATAGAATTACTTCTTGTATCAACCATAGTAAGGTGTATAATGGAGCATGGTAACTAATGATCTACTTGAGGTTTAAATCATTAGTTATGCTCAAAGTTTCCTTGGTGTTCACAACCCTTTTTTAAATCTCTTCACGTAGTTGCTCCATATTATCTGGGTGTCTCTAAGCTTAGAGATCGATGAAGAAACTACATAATATTTGGATCTACCGAGTAATAAGGTTATCATGCATAATATCCCTAGCAGTCAATGATTCTTGGAGTGTTCCAACCTTCTCCTCCATAATTTTAATGTGAATAGACATGGTTGCTTTGGTGGTGGCAGCCTATATAAAGTCTGTGTTGGAATTAGTGAAGGTGTGATCTAATTTTTGCTTCCAATCCATCAAGCTATGTGTGACCTATTGAGCTTAAAGTCTAGAAACATAGAGAATTCCTTGGTATTCCTCTAATACAGTGATGAGAGTGGAAGCCTTAGGCTTGACATCTTGACTCAATGTTCCCACTATGTAGAGTTTATGTGTTATGCACTAGTCTTTTGTTAACTCAGAGATAAGTGTCTTGCATTTATGTTGGTATAACATTACTTGGTACTCGAATTCTCAAATGACCAACTTAGAACAAGTGTTCTAGATAAGCTTTGTAGCTTCATGCAGTCAAGCCTTCAACTCAATGTTCTTAGCCTTGGATTGATCAACCTCCTGCTCTAAAGAGGTAAACTTTTGCACAATGGAGTCTTAAAATGTTGTAGTGCCCTCTAACTACTTATTCAATGGTAACATAGAAACATCTAATGATGTTTCCTACTAGAGTGAGATTGCTACCAATGTTCCCATGGTAGCTAAAGGATTGGTTCATGAATGGTCACAAGTGGAAGTGAGAAGGTAGTGTGCTGAGCACCCATAGTTGGAACAACACATAGCCAAACTCCTCTCAAAGGCAAAGTTAGTTGTTGTTCACTTGTTACAGCTGTAGATGTTTTTTTTCTTACCCCAAATACTTCAATTCACCTAGTTGTTGTATAAGGACTTGTTATTTCTACACCATAACATCTTTTACAATCTTCAGTTGTTTCAAAACATCTTCATCCTATTTTCTCTTGGCTTCCTCCATTGATTTCCTATTGAGCTCTTCTTATGAAACTTACTTTTTCTCCTATTCCTCCTCTTATAGCTTATATGCATGCTCTTCTTCCTTTTTCTATTCCTCAAGCATAGTAGGCTTGTCTTATTCAACCTTAGCCTGATCCTATGCCACTAGGTTAGTATATGCCTTGGTTGTACTTGATTTTTATCCTACATTTGAGCCTACTATTTACAAAGGGATTCATATTTTTTGTCTTTATTCTTCTTTTTAGCTTCATCAACTTATTTTTATCTGAGACTAGCATCCTCTCTATCCTTTTTTGCCTATGTCATTATATATTTTTATTACTTATCTTATTCTATCTTGGCTTTGGCAGTGAGTGCATCCTCTTTATTCCTCTGATCTTCATCCATATTCTTATAGTCTACCTACTTTACTGCATCAATGGCTTTTTTCACCTTCTTTTCCTCATCGATAGTATTTTATCGTTTAACCTCTACATCTTAGGCCTTTGTCATGGCCTTGACTTCTTCAACTTGATCATGTGTATGTTGAGCTTGATGTTGTTAGGCTTGCTTCTTCTAGTGCTTCTTTTATTCTTGATGAATTCATCATTCACTTGTGTAACTTGCTTCCTCCCATGAAGCATGTTGTTCTTCAGTTGTAAACTAATCTTGCATGACCTCTTCAGCCTTTAGGGCTTGTTCTAAAGGTGGCAAATCACTCAGCTAGACCATAGAACTAAATATAGATGTTTTCTTATGCCCCAAAATAACCAAACCTATGTTTGGGTGGTGGTCAAGTTAAAGAAGGAGAATGTTACACTTATTGTGATGTGGATGTCCTACCAAATGTGCATTCTCTTAGGTAGGTGAAACCCTAGCCTCTCATTGGGTTCTAGGTTTGTGCACTAGAGACTCATATGGAATTTTTGGAAATGGTACAAAGATGTCGACAACTATGAAAGTGGTATAAGGTTGTTGATTAAAGATTTGGGTTGTTCTATACTTTTATTCAACCTCTTCACACATAGTGTCAACAACAATAGATACAAGGCATATTGGTAGTTTCACCCAAACTTGGAGGGACCTTTTTAGGCACTTAAACTATGTTTACTAATTTCTAGAGTAAGAACTCCTTCTCCTCCCCCTTCTTATAGAATTATCCTACCATATCTGTGACCATCACTTGATAGACCTCCTTCTCGTCTATTCCCATCTAAGGTAGGTCATAACAGATTATGATATGGGGCACCTTGGGGTCATCCAACTAGGTTGAAATTCTCCTCATATTGCACTTTAATGGAGGTGATAGTGGTTTTTCTATGGAGATCTTATGCTTTCCTTTTTGCTACCATGAGGTTGTGATTTCTAGTTGTTGCTACACTGAAAGAACTGTTATGCCAGGTGGTATGGCTTGGAGTGGTGTCACATGCTTGGTTGTATATAATTTTTACTTATCAACTTTGGCCTATACCATGTCCATGATAAAAAATATGGTATGGGTCCAAATGGTGACCTAGGTATCTCGTGAATGTGAATGAAAATACCTTTTAGGAGCAAAGTAAAAATAACATGTTATCTTAGATACTGCATGACACTCAATGACACCTATGGATGTGTAGAAATTAGATCTAGACACTCCCCCGACCATGTCTTGAATTTTCCCTCATGAACTAGGGCGTCATGCTTAGGTGTCCAAATCAAGTTATGTAATTGCTTCATTGGCTAGTATTCAGTATCTAGGTACAACTCTCTTTTAGGGGACTTGCATTGGGTGACACATAGTAGAAAGTTGAGAAACTAGTATTGGAAGGTCTGCTTATAAGTAGTGCATCACTTATCGATATTTCTAATCATCTCTTATATAAAATACTCTAGATAATTAAACTACTCATTATGATGGATCATGCAATGTGCAATGTCAACCACTCCTTTGGGAGTTTTCTTCATAGACTTGGTGGTCTGTCAGAATATATATGTGATGCACTCAACCAATATGTGCACTAGTTCATCTTAGATTTCTTCAATTAGGATTCCTTTGGACTACTAAACATATAAGTATCTAACCTCCTAAAAGATAATATGTATTCTAGTCTTGTAGGGAGCAAGAGAATCACACCACCTAGACATGCCCAAAGCTTAGGCCATTGCTTTTATGTTGATGACTATAGTAGTATCAAGGATAATATAAATGTTGCCATTATTATAGTGGTTGAGTAGGATTTTCACAATCTCACCCAAATTACCAAAAGTATGCATTTGAAGCAAGCATTCTATGTTTGTATTCTAAAATCTATGTGTGGCTATAAGAGCAAGTGGTTGTGCAACATCTATGGGGTTTGGTAAGAAGAGTTTTTTCTCTACGACTCAAAGGTAATCAAGTAACTTGAGATCAATATATTTGGTCTATAAAAGCACAAGATCGATGTCCATTACTTCTTCTAAGCAACTGTCAAATTCTTGATGAGTTATGAATGATCCATGGTAGTGGGATACTAGAAATGAGAAACTATTTGCTTTTTACATAGTATAAATTGGCTCAACTCTAAAACTTTAGCTCTTAAAATGTTTGTAAGAATGAAATAGAAATTTGGTTTGCAACCTTATGCATTTATAGATTTTTCACCTATTGGTTTATACATAAATACCACACTGATTTGTCCCTTTAATATCAATGTTAATACTGATGTGGCAAATCTTATCCAATTTGGCAATTAAGGTAGTTAGTTGTTGGCACATGCATCGAGATATCTTGTTTTATTCTTTGTTGTCCATACTAGAGTATGAATGGATGATTTTGATTGATCATTGATTTGGTGAAGATTAGATCAATCAAACCTTAGCTCTAGCATTATTTGCTTGGGGATAATTGTTATATCGCTGAGCTTTAGGCTGATGTGACTTGACCATACATTTGTCAGACTTAATTGCTTGTTTTTGCTCACATTAACATTAACAATGGTGCACCTAAATTCTTATGCACATGGGTGGTGCATGTTATACTTCTTATCATGGTTCCAAAATTAGGTGAAGAGATCATATACAAACACACACATGCACATAGATAAAAATAAACACACAAAAAAACATATAAAAATCAAAAATCCTAATCTACTCGGAACTACTCAATACCCACTCATTTAGTAGAAAGAGATAAATTAAGACTATTGGTGGTAGGGCTTAAGCCTATATCCATTCACCCACCTTGGCAAAATAATTTCCTACAAATCTCTCAAAAAAATAATTCCTTACTGTGATATTTTATGTATAACATAAGGCCCTTTCTACTTTATCTGTAATTTACCCAAGAATGCTCTAAAGAAACTATCATATAAATAAACTGGTTGATCTTTATGAAATTTATTATAGCATAGGTTCTTATCATGCCATGTTTTCTATCTCTACTTATGGACTTCCTGCATCTAATATGCTCTATGTTGATACTCATCTATCCTATTCAATTCGAGAAGCTTGTCTATATGAGACTCATGATCCCCTAGTCTCATAACCATTACAATGTGCAAAATGGGTACCAAATATTCCATTGGCATTACTACTTTAATCCCAAAGACCAACTTAAATAGAATAAACCCTATAACCCTCTTATAGTGTATTTGATAGGCCCAAATAATTGCAAGAATGTGATCTTCTTGATCATCCCTCTTGACATCATATATCTTTGTCAAAATCTTAGCCAACACTTTATTAAAATCCTCAACTTGGTCATTATCTTACAAATGGTGCATAGTACTTTTATGATGAGAAATCATGAATTCTTTAGTAAGAGCTTTGATAGGATAATTTAGGAAGTGTATCCCTCGATCAATGACAATCTTGATGGGGCATCCAAACCTTGTGATGATATTCTCATAAAGGAACTTTGTTGTGTCATTTCCCACACAGTTGGGTGTCATAGAATCTTCAACCTGTTGGTTGAATATTTTGTCTATTAGCGTACTGGTAAACAAAATAGGTCTTATCAGCCAAAGCAACAAGATTAGTCGTCCTACTGTGTAAGTTTATCACATCAAAAGGAGACTGCTCTCTCCTCTCATCAAGGGGAGGTTCCCTGTGGATATGCTATGTATATGTATAAACAGAAAATAATACTCAAGGGTAGGATGAGTCATCCATCTCTCTTTCTTCAAAGATGATGTCTACAAAACAAAGGAAAAACTCAAGGGAATGACAGACAGTACTCCTCTTCTTTTAGAAGAAATATTCAGCCAACCATAAGAATACTCCTGGAAATAAAAGCAAAATGTAACTGAGAGTATGGTAACCAACAAATCAAGATAGAACACAAAGTCTCTACCTGAAATGCTCAAGAGTAATATACGAAAGACAATGAGGGCATAAAGTCTCCTCAAAGTCTTTTACACAGCAACGAAAAAAAACACACTGAAGGCAGCTATGGGGGCACAAAGTCTCTCCATAATTGATTCTTCAGGACACCTTCCTGACTATTTTTACTAATCCTGCTTGTTAAATCAATGGAACAGAAAATAAATCAAGGAAATAGACATAAGAATAGTTTCCTCAAAAAAAGATATCATAGCACAAAGTCCAAAAAAGTCCCTTGCTTTCTTATTTCATTAACAAAATATGATCAACAGACTGAGCACAAAGTCTCAATGATGCCTCTCAATTTGGGCAGAGTTTCGTTCAGATTGTCAAAAAGAAGATACCAATTACAATGAAAGAAAGTCTCTTATATAGCCACTTGAAGAAGGACTCGAGAATAGTAATACATCATGATGCGTTGGGAAATGTTAGGAAGATAGGTTGGAACTTTGGGGTATTTTACCCATTTGATCTTTTCAATGTAGATAAACAAGCCACGCAATTGAAAGATTGCAACTTTCAATGTTTAGCTAGCGGTCTAATCTTGTCTTCATCGTTCCTCCTTTCCAGATTAATTGAATCAGGCCCTGGATTCATCCATTATTCTATCTTTCCTCACTTTCAGCTGGTTTTGTTCTTGAATTCTGGGAATGTATTCGAGTCTGTGAATTCAAAGGATCAACAGCTATTTCACTATCTTTAAAATTGACGTTTACATGCCCGTCAATGTGCTGTCAATGGCTAGTTCACTATCCTGAATTTGATGTCTTCAGGCGCGTCACCCCTTGGTCTTCTTTTGGCTTTTGGCTTTGTATCCTTCCAGATCAGACTTGCCCTTTCGGGCCTTAAGAAATGATCCTTGAATGGGTCGGAAAGGGCCCTTTACATTGGCCACCGAGAGTCTCCCGCAAGGGCACCTGCCCTATGGGGTCCTTCGACAGCCCTTTGCCTTAGCAATCCCCATGGACAAATATTTCCGCAGGCTTTCTATTGTGAAGTTCCCCGTGGACTATGCTTCAGGCAAATTCTCGAGTATTTTCTCCCGCGGAAAATTCCTGCGGACAATTTGCCCGGGGAAAATTCCCGTGGACAAAAAGTACGGTGAAAATTCCCACGGATAAAAAGTCCAGGGAAAAGTCTCGCAGACAAAAGTCCATGGAATTATTTGTTTCAGCATATCTTTGAACAAGTCTTTAGATCTTTTGAGCCTGTAGCCACTTAGAATTCTTTCAAACTTTTTGTCCGAAGGAATTCCTTAAGACAAAAGTCCAAAAGAGTTAAGTGTTAAGCCAATTTTCAAATACCTTAAACAAATTCGAAGAAATTTACTTAACTGTTTCTTTGAAAATAACCCTTTCGAAGGGTATTTTGGTCAATTAAGTGTCCTCTGCAAGGGCACTTGTCCTTCAGGAAGTCTTCTTTTGCATTGAACTGCCCCTTTGAACTTTGATGTTGAACCAATCGGTTGAACCATTCGGTTGAACAAAAAAGGGTTCAAGCTGATGGTTCAATGAATGAAACAAGCCGATGAACTTGCCTTTGAACCAACAAGAACTTTGACGTTGAACCAAAAGATTGATCCAATTTGTTGAACCGATTCAACGGTTTAATGAAGCGTGCCGAGCCCCTTTGAACCAAATGATTGAACCAAGACGTTGAACCAAGTTTTGGTTCAATGGTTCAAACAAAGCTTTTAAAAATGTCTTTGAACTTGTTGTTGAACCTGTAGATGTTGAACCAAAGGATGAACTGAAAGAATGAACCAACTAAGTGAAATAAAGAGTTGAACCACTTAGTTGAACTGAGCCATTAAACTGTTCCTTTGGTTGAACCAGCTATTGAACCTTGAACCCGTTGAACCTTTGAACCAAAATGGTTCAATGGTTCAACAGTTCAAGTCTCTTTTTGCACTCAGATGCTTGCTGATGAAGATTTTCAACTGAACTAAAGTTCTGAACCAATTCTGAAAAATGACCAAGTGTTGAAAACCATCTTTTGACTGAAATCGCCTGAAGAAGCCTTTGAACCTGTATAAATGAACCTGCCTGTAGAATCTGAAGATACAAAGTCCATAGAAATCAACATGTAAAATCCATTGAACTTGACTTGCAAAGTCTATATATTTTCTAAGAAGCTTTGAAAATGAGGAATCTGAATGTCTAAGACAAATTTTTGAAAATGGAAGAAATAATTTTGGTCTGTAAGACCAAAATAGTTCGAATGTTGTCCCAAAAATGACTGCTATTTTTGGAGGACAACAGCTGGCTCTAGTAGGGGAACTTCTATCAATTGCAAAATGAATTGAAATGAGTAGAATTTAGAATCTCCAGTGTCTTCAAGCATGCCATTGGGCTTCAGAGTCATGCTACCCAATAATGAAAGGCATAAAAAAGAAAATAAACAAAACAAAATAGAAATAAAACTGTACAAATATACATATATATAGAGGCAATGATCTAATACTTCAAGAGTTGAAGTGTTTCAGATGCTACCCATTGTGGGGCAAAGAAAAGAGTGTGCCATCTTCGTATTTCAATAGAAAACTATTTTCACCCACGTGCTGATGAATTATGAATGGGCCTCTCCAAAGGGAGTCAAACTTTCCATGCATCCCCTTTGGTTCTCTATTTTTGTCCCACAGTAGGACTTGATCCCCAATCTAAAAATCATGACTTCTGGCCTTCTGATCGAAGAGTTTCTTTTCTAGACTTTGATGAGTAGCAATTCTGTCCACCACCATGGTTCTTTGTTCTTCCAGCTGAGTTAGGCACATGATTCTTTTGTCAAGAGAGCTCTCATATGTCTGATCTTCAATGGCCTTCACCAATTTCAAGGCTGGTAACTCTAAAGTGATTGGTATCTCAGCATTAATACCGTAAAGAAGTTGAAAAGGAGACATACCAATTGCCCTCTTTGGCATGACCCTGTCAGCCCATAGAGCATCAACTAATGTTTTGTGCCATGTCCTTTGATTATCATCTGCTAACTTTTTGATAATAGTTACCAAATTCTTATTGCTGGACTCAGCTTGTCCATTCCCGTATGGAAAATAATCAGAAGAATGAGAGAGCGTAATTCCATAATGAAAATAGAATTGCATAATTTCTTGAGAGGTGAAATAAGTTGCATTATCAGTAATAATTTTTAGTGGAACTCCAAACCTGAAAATAATATTTTCTTTGAAGAAGTTGCATACAACTTCTGAAGTAGCATGCTTAGTTGGAATTGCTTCTACCCACTTGGTGAAATAATCAGTTGCCGTAAGGATATAATCATGTCCAACACTTGAAGATGGGTTTATTGTTCCAATAAAATCAAGCCTCCATTGCTGAAAAAGTTCCTCTATGATTACTGGCTTTAGAAGTAGGGCAGCCAACTTGGGTCTTCCAACAAATTGTTGGCAAAGTTTACATTTTCTCACCCACTTATGTGCATCTTGGAAAAGAGTCAGCCAATAATACTTGGCTCGCATAATTTTGTGAGCAGTCACAAGGGCAAAAAAATGTCCTCCACAGGCTAAATTGTGAAAAGATTTCAAGAGCTGGGTTTGTTGTTCTTTATCTACACAGCGAAGAAAAACTCTATCTATGCTTCTCTTGTATAGGCTGTTATCCCAAAGAACAAAATTGGCAGCTTTCAACCTGATAGTCCTCCTTTTTTTGTAAGACAAATGAGTAGAACATTCACCATAAGTCAAAAAATAAGCAATATCTGAGTACCATTCATTGGTAGTGGAGACAAAAAGGACTGTTGGCGCATCTTCCACTTCAACTTCTTCACGTTGTGTATCTTCTAGTTTATTGTCAGCAATTAATTGACAAAGGCCTTTACCTCTGACCAGCTTTGTCGGCTTGATATCCAGATCAAATTCTTGAATCTTTGCAATCTAATTACCTCTCTTTGTGTCAAACTCCTGCTGAGTTAATATAGACTTGACTGTAGCATCAAGAACTAAAGTAATAGTATGTGAATTCAGAATATAAAAGCGAAAGTGTTTGACTGCTTTTACCAAGGCATAGGCATGCTTCTCTATATTTGAATACTTCATTTCATGAGTTTTGAGAGGGCAACTCATGAAAGAGATAAGAGATTCCATGCATTCTTTATCTTGTTGGACAAGAATCGCTGAAAGAGTATGCTCAAATGCATAGCTGTATATAATGAAATTTTTGTGGTAATCTGGACAAACCAAGGTAGGGGCATGAGCAATGGCGACCTTAATATCTTGAAATGCTGATTTACCTTCTTTATTCCAGCTGAAGGTATTTTTCCCTTTCATCATGTTCACAATGTGTCTTGTCTTCTTAGCAAATTTAGGAATAAATCTCTGTAAGAAATTCACTTATCCGAAAAAAAAGAGAACAACATTTTTACTTACAGGGAAATTCAGCGCTTGAATAGACTTGACTCTGTCTGAGTCAATCTTTATGCCTTCTTTGGACACAATGTGTCCAAGGAGTTTCCCCTCTGTCACTCCAAAAATAGACTTCTTAAGATTCAAGGTAATACCATTCTGCCGGCAGCGCTCCAGTACTTATTGCAAGTGGCGTACATGATCAGATCGACACTTTGTAAAGACAGTTAAGTCATCAAGATATACCACTAAATTTTTGAAGAACATGTCTATAGCTCTCTGAAAGGTAGTACCAGCATTTATTAAGCCAAAAGGCATTCTTTTATATGCAAATATACCCCAAGGCGTGATGAATGCAGTCTTGTGTTGGTCAGCTTTAGCAACTTCAACTTGATTATAACCTGAGAATCCATCCAGCATTGATAACATTTTTGATCCTGTTACTGTTTGAAGCACTTGGTCCATGATTGGCAAAGGGTAATTATATTTTAGAGATGACTGATTTAAATTCTAAAAATTTATACAAATATAGATTTCACCATTTTTCTTTCTTACAGGAATTATGTTCGCAATCCATGTAGAATGATGGATTGGGAAAATAATTCTAGCATTTAACATTTTTTGTATCTCAGACATAATAGTACCTAAAAATTTTAGATTGTATTGTCTGGATTTCTTCTTATAAGGCATTGAATTAGTCTTGAGAGGAATATGATGGCGAATTTCATCAGGTCTGAGAGACGTTAGGTCTTCATATGAATATGCCAAGACATCAATGTAATGACGGAGTAAAGAAGTGAATTTGAATCTTTCTTCAAGTGTACATCACTTACCAATGTTGACCATTTTGAGATTTTCTTTGTTGGTCAGATTCACTTGGTCAAATCCCTGAGAGTGATTCAAATCTGTCTGTTGTTGTTTGACAAATCTATCATGCTTGTCAAACAACTTCTCAAGAGAGACCAGGCCTTTAGGAATTTTATTTCCTTTTAGCTGTAGGAACTCTTCATTTACATCTGAACTGGATTTAGAAAAAGATTCAAACTTTTGAGATTTGCTGCCTTTAAAATACAGCTGTTCAAAATTGTCTTTTCATTTTAAGAAAGTAATGATCTGATGATCATCATTAAATATTTGTCAATGATCAGCATTGTCAGGAACACTTGGTCTATAGACCAGCTCAATGGTATATTTGTCTTCTTTAAAGTCAGAATGAAGAATTAAAAGAGTTTTTGAAACAACAAGTGCATTAGCTCTATCATTAGACTCTCTGGGAATGGCAGAAATATTGAAAGCATCAAAGCTTTCAATTTGATCTCAAACTAGGTTACAATAGTGACGTAGCCTCTCATTCTTGGTCTGATATAGATTTCTCACTTGACAGACCACTAATTTGGCATCCCCTTTAGCATGAAGTAACTTGATGCCTCTTTCTTGAGCAGCTTTCATGCCTAGCAATAGTGATTCATATTCAACTGTATTATTTGTGTTGCTAAATTGTAATTTATAAGATGAAGGAAACAAATCTTTTTGAGGAGATATCAAGACAATTCCAGCTCTAAAATCAGTAGAAGAACAACTACCATCAAATTTTAGAGTTCAAATCTCATCAGACACTAACTTTACTTCAGACTTTCCCTCATCAGAGATGGAGGGTCTTTCTTCATGATCTGTATATAAATAGTAATTACCCATACCTGCAGATTCAAAAAAGATTTGAGCTTCAGGAGCTGACGTCTTGGTAACTACATACTTTGCTTTCTGTTTAGAAAGTAATCTTTTCATCATGCCTTGAACAAAGATTCTTGCCTCAGATAGATCCATGTTCAGTTCTCCTCTCACGTCCTTGCAAAAATTCTGTCTAAGTAAAATGCCATAAGATGCTGGGACGTCAGCCACTAAAATAGTCACTTTAATCCTCTTGTTTGGAAAGGTTGTGAATGTAAATTGGGCATCTTTGATTTGCCCCAGCAATATTTCTTACTTATTCTCCATGGAGAAACATCTCCCAAATGTCTTGGTCAATGTGAGACCAAGAGACTCAACAACTTTAGCAGGCATGACATTGTCAGATGCACCTGAATCTATTATACAGTTACTCAGCTTGTGGCCATTGATTAATAGGGAAACACAGAAGGGTTCTATTTTTTCAAGAGCAGCTGGAGGCGTAATGATCAAATTATTTGGAATAGGTGTGTTTTTTGGAGAATCAAGAATTACTTTTTTTGCCTTTTATCTTATAGGGGCAGTCTGATCTTTAACATATTGAACCAGCTTATTCAGTTGATCTAGATTAGACTGTAAGTATTCAAATTTAGACATCTGTATTTTTTTTTTGACATGATCAATTATGTCAAATGGCTGAATTGAGCTAGGTACAGAGAAAGGTACTTCAACTTTTTGAGTTTTAAGAGGGATGGTAGGTGGAATAGTTTGCGAATTAGAAGTAGAAGGGGAAGGCGCAACAGATGTATTTATCTTTTGAGTGATTAACAGATCTTTTGGTTGAAAAGGTAGAGTTGTTCCATGTTTGACAATTTTGACTGCTAGCTGTGATTGCTCTTCTGTCTTTTCTTTATCAGCCTACTGGACTGATTGGTTCTTAGACCTGGTAAACACTGCATATGATCCATCTGAAGCTTCTCCTTTGCTTCCGAGTTCATCTTGATAATTCAAAAAATCAATGTGGGACTCACCAGCTGATTCTTCTTGACTATCTTCAATGATATCAGCATCATTTTCTTGATTTAATTCACGCTGATAAGAGAATTATGATTTTGCTTCAATATATCCCATTGTTGAATTAGTTGGAGGAGCTTCCAGGGCAAGTTTCCCTTGTAGGGGAGGATGGAGATTTTGTTGTCCTTGGTTTTTGGTAACATTGCCCTGATATGACTGATTTGGGAATGTCCTTCTATATATAGGAGCAGAAGACATTCCTTGAGCCATTTGGTTTTTGAGGGCAAGGAGTTCATTTGCTAATTTTGGCACCATTAAATCTATGGTGCTTATAGACACGAATTCAGAAGACAATGAAGCTCTATTTTTATTTGGATCTCTTCTTATTTTCCCTCCTAAGATGAGATCATCTTCTACATCGGTGGCCAAAAGCTGAGCTACAGTGAGATCTATTTGACCAGCACGTCTCAAGAGAAAACTGACTTCAGGTAGCTGAGAATTAATGAAAAAGCATTTGAGATTCTCAGCTGTAGGTCGAGCAATGACAGGGATTCTGTTTCTCAATTTATCAAATTTAGCTATGAAGTCTCTCATAAGCTCATGAGGCTCTTTCTTCATCTGTGTAAGTTGAGCCAGAAGTGTATGTGCATCTTCTACAGGTCTAAATCTGGCTTCAATCTTAGCTTTCAGGGTATTCCAATCAGTCACAAATCGAGCCTGTAAATGGTAAAACCAATCTGCAGTAGGACCTTGTAGTGTTTCAACAAAAACTCTGACTGCTACATCTTCAAACTCTACTCTGATTACTCCACAAGCTATATTGAATGCTACAATGTGTTCATCAAGATGAACTTTGCCATCACCGTAGAATTTAGGGAAATTCTTCCTAAAACTGCGTGGAAGCTTATGTAGAGGAGGAGTAAGATTGAGAGGACCAAAAGCATTACCTCAAGGGCCTTGAACTGCCATTATAAGATACTAAAAAGGAGGGATAACAAATCTCAAAGGAGTGATTATAGGCACAACTTTATCAACAGTAGAAGTAGATACTTTGTCTAGTAATGGAGATCTGGCTTTAGTAGGAAGGAAGCACTTGGTTCATTGGAGACGAGATGGTGAAAGAAATAGATCAAAATCACTTTGTTGTACCAGCTCGAATACAAGATCAATGATACCTTTAGCCCTTTGGCTTCGTGTATACCTTGGATCTGCCAGATTGTAAAACAAAAATGAAAAATAATTTATCTTGCTTCGGTTAAAGTTTGAGGCTTTAAACTATGCATTCTTTTCCAGTGATTGTGGAAGTGAATGGAATGGATAGACTATAAATGGATAATGGGTATTTCCATAGTGGAGTCACCAAAAAATGTTGGTTGAATATTTTGTCTATCAGCATACTAGTAAACAAAATATGTCTTATCAGCGAAAGCAAGAAGATTAGTTGTCCTAATGTGTAAGTTTATCACATCAGAAGGAGACTGCTCTCTCCTCTCATCAAGGGGAGGTTTCCTATGGATATGCTATGTATATGTATAAATAGAAAATAATAATCAAGGGTAGGATGAGTCATCCATCTCTCTTTCTTAAGAGATGATGTATACAAAACAAAGAAAAAACTCAAGGGAATGAAAGACAGTACTCCTCTTCTTTCAAAAGAACTATTCAGCCAACCACAAGAATACTCCTGGAAATAAAAGCAGAATGTAACTGAGAGTATGGTAACCAACAAATCAAGACAGAACATAAAGTCTCTACCTGAAATGCTCAAGAGTAATATACGAAAGACAATGAGGGCACAAAGTCTCCTCAAAGTCTTTTACACAGCAATGAAAAGAAAACACACTGAAGGCAGCTATGGGGGCACAAAGTCTCTCCATAATTGATTCTTCAGGACACCTTCCTGACTATTTTTACTAATCCTATTTGTTAAATCAATGGAACATAAAATAAATCAAGGAAATAGGCATAAGAATAGTTTCCTCAACAACAAAAGATATCACAGCACAAAGTCTGAAAAAGTCCCTTGCTTTTTTACTTCATTAACAGAATATGATCAACAGACTGAGCACAAAGTCTCAATGATGTCTCTCAATTTGGGCAGAGTTTCGTTCAGATTGTCAAAAAGAAGATACCAATTACAATGAAAGAAAGTCTCTTATATAGCCACTTGAAGAAAGACTTGGGAATAGTAATACATCATGATGCGTTGGGAAATGTTAGGAAGATAGGCTAGAACTTTGGGGCATTTTACACATTTGATCTTTTCAATGTAGATAAACAAGTCACGCAATTGAAAGATTGCAACTTTCAATGTTTAGCTGGTGGTCTAATCTTGTCTTCATCATTCCTCCTTTCCAAATTAATTGAATCAGGCCCTGGATTCATCCATTATTCTGTCTTTCCTCGCTTTCAGCTGGTTTTGTTCTTAAATTTTGGGAATGTATTCGAGTCTGTGAATTCAAAAGATCAACGGCTATTTCGCTGTCTTTAAAATTGACGTTTACATGCCTGTCAATGTGCTGTCAACAGCTAGTTCACTATCCTAAATTTGATGTCTTCAGGTGTGTCACCCCTTGGTCTTCTTTTGGCTTTTGGCTTTGTATCCTTCCAGATCAGAATTGCCCTTTCGGGCCTTAAGAAATGATCTTTGAATGGGTCGAAAAGGGCCCTTTACTTTGGCCGCCGAGAGTCTCCCGCAAGGGCACCTGCCCTTTGGGGTCTTTCGGCAGCTCTTTGCCTTGGCAGTCCCCGTGGACAAATATTTCCCTGGGCTTTCTATTGTGAAGTTCCCCGTGGACTATGCTTCGGGTAAATTCTCGGGTATTTTCTCCCACGAAAAATTCCTACGGACAATTTGCCCGGGGAAAATTCCCGTGGACAAAAAGTATGGGGAAAATTCCCTCGGACAAAAGTCCGCGAAATTATTTGTTTCAACATATCTTTGAACAAGTCTTTAGATCTTTTGAGACCGCAGCCACTTAGAATTATTTTGAACTTTTTGTCTGAAGGAATTTCTTCAGACAAAAGTCCAAAAGAGTTAAGTGTTAAGCCAATTTTCAAATACCTTAAACAAATCCAAAGAAATTTACTTAACTGTTTCTTTGAAAATAACCCTTTCGAAGGGTATTTTGGTCGATTAAGTGTCCTCCGCAAGGGCACTTATCCTTCAGGAAGTCTTCTTTTGCATTGAACCACCCCTTTAAACTTTGACATTAAACCAATCGGTTGAACCATTTGGTTGAAACTAAAATGGTTCAAGCCGATGGTTAAATGAATGAAACAAGTCGATGAACTTGTCTTTGAACCAACAAAAACTTTGACATTGAACCAAAAGATTGAACCAATCTGTTGAACCGTTTCAATGGTTTAATGAAACGCGCTGAGCCCCTTTGAACCAAATGATTAAACCAATCGTTGAACCAAGACGTTGAATCAAGTTTTGGTTCAATGGTTCAAAAAAAGCTTTGAAAAATGTCTTTGAACCTGTTGTTGAACCTGTAGATGTTGAACCAAAAGATGAACTAAAAGAATGAACCAACTGAGTGAAATAAAGAGTTGAACCACTTGGTTGAACCGAGCCATTAAACTGTTCCTTTGGTTGAACCTACCATTGAACCTTGTACCCATTGAACCTTTGAACCAAAATGGTTCAATGGTTCAATAGTTCAAGTCTCTTTTTACACTCAGATGCTTGTTGATGAAGATTTTCAACTGAACTGAAGTTCTGAACCAATTCTAGAAAATGACCAAGTGTTGAAAACCATCTTTTGACTGAAACTACATGCAGAAGCCTTTGAACCTGTATAAATGAACCTTTTTGTAGAATCTGAAGATACAAAGTCCATAGAAATCAACATGTAAAATCCATTGAACTTAACTTGCAAAGTCTGTAGATTTTTTAATAAGCTTTGAAAATGAGGAATCTAAATGTCTAAGACAAATTTTTGAAACTGAAAGAAACAATTTTGGTATGTAAGACCAAAATAGTTCGAATGTTGTCCCAAAAATGACTGTTATTTTTAGAAGACAATAGCTGGCTCCAGTTGGGGAACTTCTATCAATTACAAAATGAATTGAAAGGAGTAGAATTCAGAATTTCTAGTGTCTTCAAGCATGCCATTGGGCTTTGAAGTCATGCTACCCAGTAATGAAAGGCATCAAAAAACAAAACAAAACAAAACAAAACAAAATAGAAATAAAACTGTACAAATATACATATATACAAAGGCAATGATCTGATACTTCAAGAGGTTAAGTGTTTCAGATGGTACCCATTGTGGGGCAGAGAAAAGAGTGTGCCATCTTGGTATTTCAATAGAAAACTATTTTCACCCATGTGCTGATGAATTATGAATGGGCCTCTCCAAAGGGAGTCAAACTTTCCATGCATCCCCTTTGGTTCTCTTTTTTTGTCCCACAGTAGGACTTGATCCCCAATCTAGAAATCATGATTTCTGGCCTTCTGATCGAAGAGTTTTTTTACCAGACTTTGATGAGCAGCAATTTTGTCCACCACCATGGTTCTTTGTTCTTCTAGTTGAGTTAGGCACATGATTCTTTTGTCAAGAGAGCTCTCATATGTCTGATCTTCAATGGCCTTCACCAATTTCAGGGTTGGTAACTCTAAAGTGATTGGTATCTCAGCATTATTACCATAAACAAGTTGAAAAAGAGACATACCAATTGCCCTCTTTGGCATGATCCTGTCAGCCCATAGAGCATCAACCAATGTTTTGTGCCATGTCTTTTGATTATCATCTACTAACTTTTTGATAATAGTTACCAAATTCTTATTGTTGGACTCAGCTTATCCATTTCCTTATGGAAAATAATCAGAAGAATGAGAGAGCGTAATTCCATAATGAAAATAAAATTGCATAAATTTTTGAGATGTGAAACAAGATGCATTATCAGTAACAATTTTTAGTGTAACTCCAAACTTGGAAATGATATTTTCTTTGAGAAAGTTGCATACAACTTCTGAAGTAGCATGCTTAGTTGGAATTGTTTCTACCCACTTGGTGAAATAATCAGTTTCCGTAAGGACATAATCATGTCCAACACTTGAAGATGGGTTTATTGTTCTAATAAAATCAAGTCCCCATTATTGGAAAGGTTCCTCTATGATTACTGGCTTTAGAGGCAGGGCAACCAACTTGGGTCTTCCAATGAATTGCTGGCAAAGTTCACATTTTCTCACCCACTTATGTGCATCTTGGAAAAGAGTCGGCCAATAATACCTGGCTCACAGAATTTTGTGAGCAGTGACAGGAGAAAAAAAAGTCCTCCACAGGCTAAATTATGAAAAGATTTCAAGAGCTGGGTTTGTTGTTCTTTATCTACACAGCAAAGGAAAACTCCATCTATGCTTCTCTTGTATAGGCCATTATCCTAAAGGACAAAATTGGTAGCTTTCAACCTAATAGTCCTCCTTTTTTTGTAAGACAAATGAGTAGAACATTCACCATAAGTCAAAAAATAAGCAATAACTGAGTACCATTCATTGGTAGTGGAGACAATAAAGACTATTGGCGCATCTTCCACTTCAGCTTCTTCATGCTATGTATCCTCTGGTTTATTGTTAGCCATTAATTGACAAAGGCCTTTACCCCTGACCAGCTTTGTCAGCTTGATATCTAGATCAAATTCTTGGATCTTTGAAGTCTAATTACCTCTCTTTATGCCAAACTCTTGTTGAGTTAATATAGCCTTGACTGTAGCGTTAGGAACTAAAGCAATAGTATGTGAATTTAGAATATAGAAGTGAAAGTGTTTAACTGCTTTTACCAAGGCATAGGTGTGCTTCTCTATATTTGAATACTTCATTTCATGAGTTTTGAGAGGGCAACTCATGAAAGAGATATGGGATTCTATACCTTCTTTGTCTTGTTGGACAAGAATCATTGAAAGAGTATGCTTAGACGCATAGCTGTATATTATTAAATCTTTGTGGTAATCTGGACAAACCAAGGTAGGGGCATGAGCAATGGTGACCTTGATATCTTGAAATGTTGATTTACCTTCTTTATTCCAGCTGAAGGTATTTTTCCCTTTCATCATGTTCACAATGTGTCTTGTCTTCTCAACAAATTTAGAAATAAATCTCCATAAGAAATTCACTTTTCTGAAGAAAGAGTGAACAATATTTTTACTTGCAGGCAAATTCAGCTCTTGAATAGACTTGACTCTGTCTGTGTCAATCTTTATGCCTTCTTTGAACATAATGTGTCCAAGGAGTTTCCCCTCTGTCACTCCAAAAATAGACTTCTTAAGATTCAAGGAAATACCATTCTGTCGGCAGCGCTCCAGTACTTATTGCAAGTGGCGTACATGATCAGATTGACGCTTTGAAAAGACAGTTAAGTCATCAAGATATACCACTATGAATTTTCCAATTTCATCTTTGAAGGACATGTCCATAGCTCTCTGAAAGGTAGCACCAGCATTTATTAAGCCAAAAGGCATTTTTTTATATGCAAATATACCCCAAGGCGTGATGAATACAGTCTTGTGTTGGTCAGCTTCAGCAACTTCAACTTGATTATACCCTGAGAATCCATCTAGCATTGATAACATTTTTGATCCTGTTACTGTTTGAAGCACTTGGTCCATGATTGACAAAGGGTAATTATCTTTCAGAGATGACTGATTCAGATTCTAGAAGTCTACACAAATGCAAATTTTGCCATTTTTCTTTCTTATAGGTACTATGTTCACAATCCATGTAGAATGATGGTTTGGAAAAATAATTCTAGCATTTAACATTTTTTATATCTCAGACATAATAGTATCTAAAATTTTTGGATTGTATTGTCTAAATTTTTGCTTGTAAGGCATTGAATCAATCTTGAGAGGAATATGATGGCAAATTTCATTAGGTCTGAGAGACTTTAGGTCTTCATATGAATATGCCAAGACATCAATGTATTGACGAAGTAAAGAAGTGAATTTGAATCTTTCTTCAAGTGTACAACACTTACCAATGTTGACCATCTTGAGATTTTCTTTGTTGGTCAGATTCACTTGGTCAAATCCCTGAGAGAGATTCGAATCTGTCTAGTGTTGTTTGACAAATCTATCATGCTTGTCAAACAGCTTCTCAAGAGAGACCAGGCCTTTAGGAATTTTGTTTTTTTTCAGCTGTAGGAACTCTTCATTTACATTTAAATTGGATTCAGAAAAAGATTCAGACTTTTGAGATTCGCTGCCTTCAAAATATAGCTATTCAAAATTGTCTTTTCATTCCAAGAAAGCAAAGATCTGATGATCATCACTGAATATTTGCCAATGATCAGCATTGTCAGGAACACTTGGTCTATAGACCAACTCAATGGTATATTTGTCTTCTTTAAAATCAGAATGAGAAATTAAAAGAGTTCCTAAAATAGCAAGTGCATCAGCTCTATCATTGGACTCTCTGAGAATGGCAAAAATATTGAAAGCATCAAAGCTTTTAATTTGATCTCAAACCAGGTTACGGTAGTGGCATAGCCTCTCATTCTTGGTTTGATATAGATTTTTCACTTGACAGACCACTAATTTGGCATCCCCTTTGGCATGAAGAAACTTGACGCCTCTTTGTTGAGCAACTTTCATGCCTAGCAACAACGATGCATATTTAGTTGTATTATTTGTGTTGCTGAATTGTAATTTATAATATGAAGGAAACAAATCTCTTTGAGGAGATATCAAGACAATTCTAGCTCCAAAATCAATAGATGAACAACTATCGTCAAATTTTAGAGTCTAAATCTCATCAGACACTGACTTTACTTCAGACTTTCCCTCATCATAGATGGAGGGTCTTTCTTCATGATCTGTATATAAAAAGTAATTACCCATACCTGCAGATTCAAAAAGGATTTGAGCTTCAGGAGCTAACGTCTTGGTAACTACATACTTTTTTTCTTTTTCAGGAAGTAACTTTTTCATCACGCCTTGAACAGGGATTCTTGCCTCAGATAGATCCATGTTCAGTTCTCCTCCCACGTCCTTGCAGAAATTCCATCCAAGTAAAATGCCATAAGATGTTGGAACGTTAGCCACTAAAATAGTCATTTTAATCCTCTTGTCTAGAAAGGCTACGAATGCAAATTGGGCATCTTTGATTTGCCCCAGCAATGGTACTTGCTTATTTTCCATGGAGAAACATCTCCCAAACATCTTGGTCAATGTGAGATCAAGAGACTCAATGACTTTAGCAGGCATGACATTGTCAGATGCACCTGAGTCTATTATATAGTTACTTAGCTTGTGGCCATTGATTAACAGGAAAACATAGAAGGGTTCTACTTTTCCAGGAGCAGCTGGAGGAGTAATAATCAGATTATTTAGAATAGGCATGTTTTTTGGAGAATCAAGAATTACTTTTTTTGCCTTTTATCCTATAAGGACAGTCTGATCTTTAACATATTGAACCAGCTTATTCAGTTGATCTGGATTAGAATGCAAGTATTCAAATTCAGACATCTATATTTTTGTCTTTTTGACATGATCAATTATGTCAAATGGCTGAATTGAGCTAGGTATAGAGAAAGGTACTTCAGCTTTTTGAGTTTTAAGAGGGATGGGAGGTGGATTGGTTTGCAAACTAGAAGTAAAAGGGGAAGGCGCAATAGATATATTTACCTTTTAAGTGATTAACAGATCTTTTGATTGAAAAGGCAGAGCTGTCCCACATTTGACAAGTGTGACTGCTGGCTGTGATTGCTTTTCTATCTTTTTTTTATCAACCTGTTGGACTGATTGGTTCTTAGACCTGGTAAACACTGCATATGATCCATCTCAAGCTTCTCCTTTGCTTTCAAGTTCATCTTGGTAGTTCAAAAAACCAATGTGGGAGTCACCAGCTGATTCTTCTTGACTGTCTTCAATGATATCAGCGTCATTTTCTTGATTTAATTTAAGGTGATAAGAGAATTTTGATTCTGCTTCAAGATATCCTATTGCTGAATTAGTTGGAGGAGCTTCCAGGGCAAGTTTCCCTTGTGGGGGAGGAAGGTGATTTTGTTGTCCTTGGTTTTTGGCAACATTGCCCTGATATGATTGATTTGGGAATGTCCTTTTGTATGTAGGAGCAAAAGACATTCCTTGAGCCATTTAGTTTTTGAGGGTAAGGAGTTCATTTGCTAATTTCTATACCATTGGATTTGTGGTGCTTGTAGACGTGAATTCAGAAGACGATGAAGCTTTGTTTCTATTGGGATCTCTTCTTATTTTTCCTGCTAAGATGAGATCATCTTCTACTTTGGTAGCCAAAAGTTGAGTTGCAGCAAGATCTATTTGACTAGCACGTCTCAAGAGGAAACTGACTTCAGGTAGCTGAGAATCAATAAAAAAGCATTTGAGATTCTCAGTTGTAGGTTGAGCAATGACAGGGATTATGTTTCTCAATTTATCAAATTTAGCTATGAAGTCTCTCATAGGCTCATGAGGCTCTTTCTTCATCTGTGTAAGTTGAGCCAGAAGTGTATGTGCATCTTCTACAGGTTTGAATCTGGCTTTAAACTTAGCTTTTAGGGTATTCCAATCAGTCATAGACCGAGCCTGTAAATGGTAAAACCAATCTGCAGCAGGACCTTGTAGTGTTTCAACAAAAAGCCTGACTGTTACATCTTCAAACTCTACTCTGATTACTCCATAAGCTATACTGAATGCTGTAATGTGTTCATCAAGATGAACTTTGCCATCACCGTAGAATTTAGTGAAATTCTTCTTAGAACTGCGTGGAAGCTCATGTAGATGAGTAAGATTGAGAGGACCAAAAGCATTACCCCAAGGGCTTTGAACTGCCATTATAAGATACTGAAAAGGAGGGATAACAAATCTCAAAAGAGTGATTATAGGCACAATTTTATCAACAGAAGAAGTAGATACTTCATCTGGTAATGGAGATCTAGCTTTAGTAAGAGGGAAGCTCTTGGTTTGTTGGAGAAGAGATGGTGAAGGAAACAGATTAAAATCACTTTGTTGTACCAACTCGAATATAGGATCAATGATACCTTTAGCCCTTTGGCTTCGTGTATACCTTGGCTCTGTCAGATTGTAAAAAAAAAATGGAAAAGAATTGATCTTACTTCAGTTAAAGTTTGAGGCTTTAAATTATGCGTCCTTTCCCAGTGAGTGTGGAGGTGAATGGAATGGATAGACTATAAATAGATAATGGGTATTTCCCCAACGGAGTCACCAAAAATTGTTGGTTGAATATTTTATCTATCAGCGTACTAGTAAACAAAATAGGTCTTATCAGCCAAAGCAAGAAGATTAGTCATCATAATGTGTAAGTTTATCACATCAGAAGAAGTCTGCTCTCTCCTCTCATCAAGGGGAGGTTCCCTGTGGATATGCTATGTATATGTATAAATAGAAAATAATACTCAAGGGTAGGACGAGTCATCCATCTCTCTTTCTTCAAAGATGATGTATACAAAACAAAAGAAAAACTCAAGGGAATGAAAGACAATACTCCTCTTCTTTCAGAAGAACTATTTGGCCAACCACAAGAATACTCCTAGAAATAAAAGCAGAATGTAACTGAGAGTATGGTAACCAGCAAATCAAGACAGAACACAAAGTCTATACCTAAAATGCTCAAGAGTAATATACGAAAAACAATGAGGACACAAAGTATCCTCAAATTCTTTTACACAACAATGAAAAGAAAACACACTGAAGGCAGCTATGGGGGCACAAAGTCTCTGTACAATTGATTCTTCAGGACACCTTCCTAGCTATTTTTACTAATTTTGCTTGTTAAATCAATGGAACAGAAAATAAATCAAGGAAATAGACATAAGAATAGTTTCCTCAATAACAAATGATATCATAGCACAAAGTCTAAAAAAGTCCCTTGCTTTCTTATTTCATTAACAAAATATGATCAACAGACTGAGCACAAAGTCTCAATGATGCCTCTCAATTTGGGTAGAGTTTCATTCAGATTGTCAAAAAGAAGATACCAATTACAATGAAAGAAAGTCTCTTATATAGCCACTTGAAGAAGGACTTGGGAACAGTAATACATCATGATGCATTGGGAAATGTTAGGAAGATAGGTTGGAACTTTGGGGTATTTTACCCATTTGATCTTTTCAATGTAGATAAACAAGCCACGCAATTGAAAGATTGCAACTTTCAATGTTTAGCTGGCGATCTAATCTTGTCTTCATCATTCCTCCTTTCCAGATTAATTGAATCGGGCCCTGGATTCATCCATTATTCTGTCTTTCCTCACTTTCAACTGGTTTTGTTCTTGAATTTTGAGAATGTATTCGAGTCTGTGAATTCAAAGGATCAACGGCTATTTCACTATCTTTAAAATTGACGTTTACATGCTAGTCAATGTGCTGTCAACGGCTAGTTCACTATCCTAAATTTGATGTCTTCAGGCGCGTCACCCCTTGGTCTTCTTTTGGCTTTTGGCTTTGTATCCTTCTAGATCAGACTTGCCCTTTCAGGCCTTAAGAAATGATCCTTGAATGGGTCGAAAAGGGCCCTTTGCTTTGGCCGCCGAGAGTCCCCCGCAAGGGCACCTACCCTTCGGGGTCCTTCGGTAGCCCTTTGCCTTGGCAGTCCCCACGGACAAATATTATCCCGAGCTTTCTATTGTGAAGTTCCCCGTGGACTATGCTTCAGGCAAATTACCAAGTATTTTCTCCCACAGAAAATTCCCGCAGACAATTTTCCCGAGGAAAATTCCCGCGGACAAAAAGTCTGGGGAAAATACCTGCGGACAAAAAGTTGGAGGAAAATTCCCGTGGACAAAAAGTCTGGGGAAAATTCCCACAGACAAAAGTCCACAGAATTATTTGTTTCGGCATATCTTTAAACAAGTCTTCAGATCTTTTGAGCCTGCAACCACTTAGAATTATTTTGGACTTTTTGTCCGAAGGAATTCCTTCGGACAAAAGTCCAAAAGAGTTAAGTGTTAAGCCAATTTTCAAATACCTTAAACAAATTTGAAGAAATTTACTTAACTATTTCTTTGAAAATAACCCTTTTGAAGGGTATTTTTGTCGATTAAGTGTCCTCCGCAAGGGCACTTGTCCTTCAGGAAGTCTTCTTTTGCATTGAACTGCCCCTTTGAACTTTGACGTTGAACCAATCGGTTGAACCAAAAATGGTTCAAGCTGATGGTTCAATGAATGAAACAAGCCGATGAACTTGCCTTTGAACCAACAGGAACTTTAATGTTGAACCAAAAGATTGAACTAATCTGTTGAATTGATTTAATGGTTCAATGAAGCATGCCGAGCCCCTTTGAACGAAAGGATTGAACCTATCATTGAACCAAGACGTTGAACCAAGTTTTGGTTTAACGGTTCAAACAAAGCTTTTAAAATTGTCTTTGAACCTGTAAATGTTGAACCAAAGGATGAACTAAAAGAATGAACCAACCGAGTGAAATAAAGAGTTGAACCACTTGGTTGAACCGAGCCATTAAACTGTTCCTTTGGTTGAACCTGCCATTGAACCTTGAACCCGTCAAGTCTCTTTTTGCACTCAGATGCTTGCCGATGAAGATTTTCAACTGAACTGAAGTTCTGAACCAATTCTGTAAAATGACCAAGTATTGAAAACCATCTTTTGACTGAAACTGCCTGTAGAAGCCTTTGAACCTGTATAAATGAACTTGCATGTAGAATTTGAAGATACAAAGTCCGTAGAAATCAACATGTAAAATCCATTGAACTTGACTTGCAAAGTCTGTAGATTTTCTAAGAAGCTTTGAAAATGAGGAATCTGAATGTCTAAGACAAATTTTTTAAAATGGAAGAAACAATTTTGGTCTGTAAGACCAAAATAGTTTGAATGTTGTCCCAAAAATGACTGCTATTTTTGGAGGACAACACAACCCATTTGGTAAATTATTAGGTTGCAGTGATAATATACTATGCTTTATTGCATTTACTTAGAGGATTTATTAGTCCTACAAAATTGATGCCCCACTATTTAAAAGGTTTTTCAACTAACAAAGGATGCAAAATCATTTCATACTTATGGTATGGTTTACCCATTGATTGACATACACACAATGCTAAGCTACTCTATGTGCATCCTAAAAAGGTTTGCCCACCATAATCCACTCTGTAATAATTTTCATACAGTAGCTTCTGTGGAAAAATGACCTCCTACTATTCCTTATTGTCCTTCCTCTAAGAGATGACTACCCTACGTAGTACTTCATCCTTTCCCAAATGATATCAGAGAAAATTTATAATAGTATATGACAAAGCTTTGGTGACAAACTACTTCTTGTCTCTTTTTTGGTAGTGTTTAGGGAATACCCTTGTTCTAGGAAATTAGCAATTTCCTCAAAATTTTAGGTATCACAAAAACTCAAAATAGATGAACATTAGGAAAATCTTCTTATAGTTATTCTGGTTCTTCCCCATTCATGATGCAATTGAGATGATCCGATCTAGCATTTTCTATGCTTGGATTTACATTGATGTGAAATTGAAATTCTTGAAAAAGCATCAACCATTTTGAAATGCATCCTTTGAGCATAAGCTTATTGACTAGGTAGCATAGAGCTTAATGATCCATGAAAAGTTCAAATAGTGTTTCAAGAATATATTGTTGGATTTTTTTTAGTGTAAACACGATATTCAGTGTTTCCCTTTCAGTTATTATGTAATTCTTTTCTGCGTCATATAAATTTTGGCTAGCAAAATATATGGGGTTGTCCAATCCACCATCTCTTGGCTACATAAGCACATCATCGACTATGATACCAAAAGAATAAACATGCACATGAAATGACTTACTCCAATCTGGAAAGATGAGAATAAGCACAATGACAAGTCATTGCTTCAATTATATGAAAGCTACTTGACACTTTGTAGTCCATACAAACTTCATACATTTGTGCAATAAATACTCCAATGGGGATGAAATGGTTTCATATCCCTTGATAGACTTTTGATAGTAACCTGTGTGGCCTAGAAAGGATTGCACTTCTGTGGAGTTGACTAGTGGAGGCATACTAAGAATGATTAAAGTTTTAGCTTGGTCCACCAAAATCCTTTCATTGCACACCACATGACCTAGTAGGACACCAAAAGGTTTAAAAAACATTTGATTATATCTAGGGCAATACACAAAGCTTGATAGCATTCTATGATGAGGCACAACTTGCACAAGTGTTATTTAAACAAAGAGAAGACTACCCAATCATCTAGATATACTTCTAAGAAGTCATGAATGAAATCCTTAAAGACAGTCACCACTACTCTAAAAAATTCTAGGTGCGTTCTTAAGGCCAAAAGGCATTACCTTGTATGAAAAACATCCCCATTTCATGGTAAAATTTGTTCTAGCTCCATCCTCTTCTATGATGGGTATTTGATGATAGCCACTAAACCCATCAATGAATGAGTAAACTTCATGAACTATGACATATTCCAAAATTTCATCTTTAAAGAGAATCATAAATGGATCATTCACACATGCATCATTCAAAATTTGATAATCACCATATACTCTGATTTCCCCTATTTTCTTAGGCTGCACTACCATGGAACTAACTTAATCTACCTTTCCTATGGGATAGATTATACATGCATCCTACATTTTATCTAATTTAGCCTCCACTTTCAACTTCATGTTTGGATTTAACTTATACAACCTTGTCTTGATGGGTCATGCACACTCCTTGAGTTTGATATGCATTTCACTTAAGGAAGGATCTACTCCTCTGACTTCTAAAAATTTTGTGGGAAACACATCTTGATAATCTTGTAAGAGTTGCATAGCTTCTTAAACATCAAATTCAGTCCAATAGTCACCTATATGTGCCAATTTACAAATATCCTTCCTTCTAATTTTTTTCACATGCTTTTTAATAGGTTGTTGATAAACCTTACATTTTCCTCGTCAAAAGATTCTTGTAGCATTTTTTCCCCTTATCTGAAATTTGTATGTTGTGAAGCTTTTCTTCTTCAACGGGTTCTATGACTAGATCCTTTAATGGTTCTACTATCCATTCAGGTTCAAACAAATCAATATCACCATCAGTATCTAAATCTTCAATTTCCTTCTCTTCATCTTATATTCCATGGCATATCTGCATAAGGTATTGTTCTTCCATCTTGATAGATTTATATCTTTATAATGTTGTATTTAGATCATAGTCTGCGTTCTTATGTGCAATAAACTCTGTTATGGTGCTTAAATATTTTTTACACCCATGGCATAGGAAATGTTTGATTTTTAATAGCACATTATGAACCAAAGGATTCTCATATTCAAAACAAAATTTTGTATGAAGTCATTCTGCATCTGTACCCAATGCTTTATCTCCCTCCTATGTTCTTGATGCATATACCAAGTTGATAGTAAAGGGGCAAGTGTATAATGAAATATATGAACCTATTACTTAGGTGCCACATGTTCTTTAGTCCAAAATTCAACACATTTGTGGATATGAATTTCAGGGCACTCACCTTCCTAAAAGTAAGGCCAATTACTTTTGATGACCTATGGTAGTTGAAATCTGTTAATCATAAGTCCACATGCATCATCCCAATCGATTTGATCATCTCTATGAATTATCCACCATGTCACTATAACTCCCTTAAAAGTGTAATTCAAGGCATTGACCCACTAATTTATTATAGGCAAAAAGTGAATTGATTGATATCTTTAGTTGCATAGTATGAAGGAAGTTATCTTTCTATGGCTAAGACCATTCTCATAGGCCAGAGTTCATGATCACCACAAGATTAGTTGAGTAGATACATATCTAAGTCTTTGATTACAAATGAAGCTATTTCCTAAGGCAAGGTGACTTCTTTGGTCTACTCTATATAATCCTATATATGATCATCTAATTGATAGATAAAATCAACTTTTGAGTGAGTAGGTGATTTAGCAGACATGGATACATAATCTTCTATGATAAACAAAGGTGTCAATAGCTGAGTAAATATTAGTTTGGACTTGCATTGTTTAGATGTCCTCAACTATTGAGTGAGTGTATTGCACCTAAGGTTTAGTATGCTCATACAATAAATTGCACTCAACTGCACGTAGAGATTTTGGGTTCTCATCAGAGTTTACATTCATCCAATTGGTTTCTTGTACAACATAAGGAGAGTCTGGTTCAACCAAAATGATGTAGGGTTCATTTGCCTTATTTAAAAGAATGACTATAATTGTATTTCCTTGATACACATCTAGCTAATTTTGCATAGTATTGATAGTCTTTTGAACACCATATGCCCATTTCTTGCCAATCAACATAAGGTAATGAGTTATTGTCTTCTATCAATGACTTCAAATTCACCATGTAGGCTCAGTTTTATGACTTTGATCTCAACATATTCTAATCAACCAATGGGTTTAACTATTCCATAGTCTACTAAGCTCATATTCATTAGGTTGTAGCTGAGAACTGGTCATCCAATCGCCTCCCATATAGGCATGGGGATCATGTTAACTATGTTACCAAAATCAAATAAAATATTTGAAATTTCATATTCTGTAACTTCAATATTGATTTATGCATCTACATCCCACAACTTATTTGTTTTCAAATATTAAACAAGTTTTTATTTCTTATGTTGCCCTTATTGTGCACATTCTAGTAAATTATGTATCAAGTTTGTGATGTTCTAATAAATGTCTTCATTGCATATTGTACTTGACAACTTCAATAAATCTATCAGTACAATAACAACTCCATCTTGGTGCATAATACACATCATATGACCATACATTTGGGCATTTTTTGCTACAACATCTCCTTTAGTAGTGTCTTGGTATTGAATATTTTTCAACATCTATGCAACTTCATACATGAGCCCCTTTATATAGCTAGGTCCAAGTTTTTTTCCAATTTTACTTTTTGGACTCCCTAGTCCTAAGGCATTTTGAGAGGAGGCAATCCTCTCTCTGCATTCTAGTATCTTGTAATGGTGTTTAGAAATGCATCCTCCTTAATTTGTGCATTCACCATGTTAACATTCATGATGGCCTTTTCCTTTCTTTGCTTTTCTAAAATAGGATATTTTTATGTCTTGTACTCCTCGTATACCCTATAATATGCACAATAAGATTGTCTTTAAGGATTCAAAGGGTAATTATGTTTTACATTATTATATTCTCCACATAAGTAACATTTTAAAATAGGGCATTGGTAATTATTTTCTCTGCCACCTTGGTAACCACCTCTATATCCACCCTTAGATCCTCCTTTGTTCAACTGATAATCTCCTCTACAACCTCTATATTATTTCAATATATTCCGTTATTGATGTTGTTAGATATTATATCCAATCCTAAATTATTGTTACATTATATTACATCATTGTCAGATTCCAAGTTATGGAGTACTGGTATTTTAGTGATAGTAATATCCAACCTGATGAAAAAGTGGTCCACCTGGCTAGACCTTGAGGCTGGTACTGAGGTGAATTGGGAATCCATTACAAACCTAGTTGTTTTGCACAACCTTATCAACCTATAGGCTTGGAATCATCTACTTTATCAAGAACACTTTCTGCATAGCAATGACAAAAACATTTTTTTAATATCTTCTTTGATCTCCTGTAAATCCCTACAATTCTTTTCTTCATGATTGTATGATTTATAAAAATGGAAAAAAAAACTTTATGGGATTTTGACATACTATTTTAGGAGATGGCACTGCATTGCTACGTGCCCTACTACTCTACTGATTTCATACAACTCTATCTTGATCTTAAGATAATCATTCCTATGATGTCCTTCTTTCCCACACTCCATGCACCATATATTTAGCTTAGGTTTATATGATTCATGATATTATTTCATCCTCTTCATAAAATATTTCAATGTATTTTCAATCTTAGAACCCATTATGGGAGATTCTCCATAATATTCAATTTGTTCCACTCGAAGAGTAGCAGCTATAGCATCTACCTTAGTAGTATATTGGGTCTGTGCTATAGCAAACCTAATCCTAAAACACAGTCCTTCAACAAAACATGCATATTTATCTTTATATTCTAAAGTAAAATTTAATTTATTCATAACATCTAATAACCTATGATCATAATTGTAGACTTATTCTCCTGACTTCTATCTAATCTCTTTTAAGTCTTGAATAGTTTGACTTGTATATTTATTGATTTTAAATTCTATGATGAGCCACTCCTTAACCTTCTATAGATTTTTTAGAGTGATATCTCTATAATATATAAATTTAAAGGCTCTTCTATTCAATTTCCCTATTAATTTGAACTTCTTTTTAACCTCATTAATAATACCCTTAGCTTTCCATCTCATTTCGCATGTTAGTAAGTATTGCTTAGGTTTCATAGACCCATCATATATTGCCAGGTTGATAAATGCTCCAAAAGCATCCATATTATAAACTAGTGTTGAAGGTATCTAATGCAAAACTATTATAGTGGGAGGCTATATTCTATGCAATCTTACTTACACACTAAAAATATTTACCTGTGTACTGAGCAAGTTTGTCTATGCACTCTTCTTTTCTGTATTTCTTGCTTTTCTCTACTTGGTTTCAATGAACCCTAAAACCTTCAAATCTTTATGAATTGAGGCTATTTTAATTTTAGTACCCCATCAAAAAACTTGTTATAAAAATGGACCTTCCCAACTACTATCTACCTATCCTTCTAGGGGAAAAATTTTACTAGAATATAGCAAATTGGGCTATGGGGATGTGTGTTCTTCTTGTGAATGATTCTTTCTTTCAACTTCTCATTCTAAGATCGAACATGTGATTAATTTATGATTTTTTTCTACTTCTTTGCTTAATACTTCATGTCCTTCTTCTAATAATACCCATTTTTGTATTTGTGTACTACATCTATCATCTAACTGATCTACCTCTACGCTATTTTCATCTTCATCTTTAAACATCTCTTCTTCCTCTGGCTCTTCATCACTTCTTTATTTTTGTTGGAATTTATCTTATTATTTCATCTCTTCTTTATTCATCCTTGATTTTTCATCTCTTTCTTCTTGTTCATCACATCTTTATACTCTTCTTTATCTATTTTACTACTACTCTTAAATCTACTCATAGTTACTTGGGTATTTTTCTATTTAATCCATCGATTCTCTTATCGCAACTCATGTTTTAAATCCAGACTCTTATTTTAACTCTTATTCTCTCATGTCTCCATTATAGATTTAGGTTCAATCCTTATCTAGTCATCTAATCCTTATTCACTATCATGTTTTACATACACCCAAAGTGACTACTCCATATTGTCTAGAGTAGTCACCAAGGCCTTGTCCATAACCAATATCTTCACAAGGATAGGTAGTTGCTGAAAAAATTTCCCTTAAATTACTCTAACAAACAAGTCCTTTACAACTTCAAAATCTATGTATCCTTGCACTACAAACTCAGTTATATATCCATCTACTATAATATCAACCTAGTGATATATTGCTCTTATCCAGTTGATTTCTAATTTCTACATTCAGCCTATCTTTTCTTCAGTCCAGATTATAGTTTCTTTTGTTCTTGGGTTAAAGTAGTAATATTCCAACTATACTAAATAGTTAGCTAACAATTCAAGGAACTCACACTAGAAAATTTCATAAATATCTCCATAAATATTCTCTTGAATGATCTCCTGAATAGTAAGACTAGTCTTTTTTATTCTTCTTCTACAAAATTACATATCTTTTGGTCTAACCATGTCTCGATATCTCTCTACCCTAGTAACAATATTAGTATAATTTCCTTTAAAAGGAGTTTGATGCTCACCACACCATTGTTAGTAGAGGTTCCTGAATCATCATAACATGTTAAGGATGAGGATATCTATGATATATTTCATGTGCATAGAATAGTTTATTAAATAAAGATAGGAATTTGGATGATAGAAATATAATAAGCATTAATTATCTTGCATTATTGAAGAATTAAGAACAACTAGTATTTCATAGATTGAAATAATGCATTCAAAATAGTTTAGATATAAAATAACCAAAACATTACACATGAGAATGCATGCAAGAAGCATAATAATAAATCACATAGGTAACCATAACCAAATAATCTCTATTGATCTCTCTTAAAAAGTAAAATCCTCTTCTTCTTACAAACAAAAATATATAGATGTTTCTAGTCTATGGTTGTTCATCTTCTTCTCATACTTGGCATAAAAATGGAGTCTCTTCATATTCTATCCTATTACAAGTCATTACAATAATAAAATGAGTGCATAATGCATGAATATCAGAAAAATATCCTATGTAGATTTACAGTCCATGTTATTCTACCAACATTTTAACAAATCAATAACTATTATATTGGTCTTGAAATACTAGTGAACTTATTTTGATCTCTGTCTCTTGTTGATTTACATCATGTATTCTGATCAATTAAGTTCTTACTAGACTCTTTTAGGAAACCTATCCTCTATTAGGCTTATAGTCTAAGACACTAAGTCTACAACCTTGGAATAGGACTATTATTTTGTAAATGGATCATTTACCTTTTTATTTATCTTGTATGATCTCATCCTTTATTTGATTGTCTCACTAATACCTTATAATCATTTGATCGGCCAATGATAGACTAATGTCTCAATTCAAGGTTCAGAATGCAATGCCCTTATATAAGCTCAAGAGACCAATACCTTTGTTTTACCTCACTTTGAATCCCATCCATAAATTTATTCTTTCACCATGGATCCTCTAGATTCTAAAAAATTATGCCAAGAAGAATCTACTTTATTCAATCTTCAAATGGTTATGCCTAGAACCCTATAATTTTTGGTAGGAATTTTACTTACGTCTAGTTCAAGACAACTCTTAACATTATTATTTACTCATTATCCTTTCCAAATTTGGATGAAAGACTTAAAACAATGATACAGAGCCTCTAGAATTTTTTCACAAGTTCAAATTATCAATTAGGTTACCAAATGATCAAGAATCTTGACTAAACCCCAAAAACTGCTACAGGGTTATAGATAGGTCCCTTTAAATATTAGAAAGATGTCATTAACTCAAGTTCACCTTACTGGTTTCCTAAATGCTTCTTGGAACTGTCATGGATCATCTATAATGATGAGAAACCAATCTTATTATTGGTTTCTCAAAAGAGAATAAATTTAATTATAACCCCTATTCCTTAGGTCTATACAAGCCGATTCTTTCCTCAAAGGGTCTTACCTCAAATTGAGCACCAATGACTTGGATAGGTAATTTGATAATAAATGCAAATACAAAGGCAATTATGGCTAATTTAAACATGTTCAATATAAATGTGAGTCTATGATGTAATTAAAGGGGCTAAATTAGCCCATGTTTTATGACGTGTTGGCCTTAAAACCTAATGTTATTACAAATTGAATGTAATTTCGAATAATTTAAAATTTAATTTGGGATAATTAAATCTGATTTAGACTAACTAAATCTAATTTGGACTAATTAAATCTATTTTAGACCAATTGACATTAACTAAGGGGAAAATTAAACCTAATTTGGAGTGATTGAATCTAATTTTGGCCTAATTGAACCTAATGTGGACATGAATCAAATAAAGGGGATAATTGAAGGGGAAAATGCACTACATGATAGTATTATTTCATAATTATATGGGATGAAGCTATAGAGTAAGTAATGTATATGCATTATAAAACATACACGTTATTTACTCTATATACAAAACCTAGTTTTCAATGACTATTTTTAACCCAAATCAATAATTTTATCCCCACAAACATTCTTTGCATACTTTCTATGTATTCTCTGTGTGATTTTCAAGTTATTTTTTTGAACCCACCTTTGAAAATCTATCAAGTCCAATGGGGGATGGATTGCATTTGAGGAAGAGGAAGAAGTTGAAGAAAAAAACACTAGAATAATTAAAAGAGTTTAAAGAAAAACACAAGGTACAAATGCAAGTACTTCATTCTATAAAAAGTACAAACACTAATCTTGATGAGCCAATTGATGTAGATAATGATCCAATTGACAATAATGATGAAATTGATAATAATGAATTAAATAATAGTGGAATTGACAATAATGAATTAGATAATGTTAGAATTTTTTTTGAAAAAAGGGGTAAAACCTTTATTAAACTCAGACAAACAGATTACAAAACACCAAAGGGCCAAAGCCCCAAAAACCAAAGAAAACCACATAAAAACTCTAACGAAAACTGTCACACTCTAATACCATTTCCATCTTCTCTAAGAATCCTCTCCAGGTTCTGACATAACTCATTGGGCAACTGCGCCCATTCGTCCACCTTTCGACCATCAATATCTTCTGAAGCCCACTTTGCCAGGCAATCGGCTGCCCTGTTCCATTCCCTTAGAACATGTGCATAAGACACCGAATCCATGAGTGAACTAATATGTAATATCTATTGCACTATCAAGGATAGTTGCCAGCTCACATTTGTAATCTTTCTCTCAAGGAGCATATTGATCAGGATTTGCGAGTCGACTTCACACATCACCCTTCTCCATCCTAACTCATAAGCTCTCTTCAAGGCATATAGAATAGCTAATCCTTCCATCCTGTTAACAGTCTACTCCCCCATGTGAGCTGAGAAAATAAAAACTACTGATCCAGAGGAGTCCCTACCAATCCCATCGATTCGCGTCGGGCCTGGATTACCCCTTGAGGAACCATCAGTATTAATTTTCAAAAGATCCTTGGGAGGGGGCATCCATTTCCAACTCCTTTGAATTTTTTGCTTCCCACATTGACCTCTCCTAATGCAAGCTGAGGCCAGAGAAATACCCTGTATGCCGAACCTGTCAACCATCTCTGCATCTCCCTTCTCCAGAGGCAAAATGACCTCACTCTTAGCTTCTACAGTCTCTTGGATCATTCCTATAATTCTACTCCATACCTGTTAAATACCCAATTTTTCATCTCTAAAAATTCTATGATTCCTTTCCAGCTAGACTTGCCACAGCAAAAAAATAGGTCCAGTGTACCAGGCTTCTTGCAAGAAGTGAGCAGCAGAGGGCGGTCTGCCCAATCTCAACCAAAAATCAACAAGGGAGGAAGCGTGCACACACTGACACCTCCACACGTCCCACCAAGCATGCCACAATTAGAGAGTGAAAGGGTAGCTAAAAATTAGATGTGCGAATCCTCCTCCCATCCACACAGAACACATCACGAAGGACCAACGAATCCCCTCTTTCGAATATTCTCCCAAGTCAGGCATCGATTCCAGGCCAAAGTCTAGGTAAAGCAATTGCACTTCAGCTAAGAGAAACTGCTCCAAACTCTTTTCTACCAAGGAACTTCCCCCCCTTCTTCACATTGATGTGCAATCAATTCCTAATATCTAGACAAAACCATGTACTTCCCCTTGGGGTGAGGGGACCAAGCCAGCACGTCGCCCCCCCTAAGTGTACAACAACTGTGACCAACAAGGATGATGTATAGCTCTGTGCACTCTACCTCCATTACAATAATCAGCCACTCCTCCAAAGTCTTCCATCACGCTTCCGTCAACTGGCCATGAAGAAAGAGAGATTTGTAGTCGCACACCCTATTCCACCCTACTTCGCTGAATCTCTATGATAGAGCATACAGATGAGGATACTGAGTAACTATGGGGGGATAGCCATCCCAAGATTCATGCCAAAATTGCACCTCTATCCCCCCATGCAAATCTAGAATAGACCTCTCTTGATCAGTGCAGCTCCTTTTTTTAGAGTAGCCCAAATCATCGATCCACTCCCTGACAAATTGTACCTTAGGATATCTTCTAGGGGGACCCCAAAAAAGTACTTATGAGATAAGATCCTAGCCCATACATGGTCTTGTTCCTCACACCATCTCCAATACAATTTAGCTGCCAGGGCCGTACCCGCTAGTACTGACTACCATAATCCCAGGCCCCCAAACCTTTTCAGCTTGCAAACAACCTCCCACCTAATAAGGCTCCACTTCGTCAAAGATAGGTTACCCACCCATAAGAACTATCTTACCAAGGAATCAAGGTCCTTAAAAAAACTCACCGGTGCCACCTATAACATGCACATGTAGAGAGGAAGGGCCTGCACCACAAACTGGATCAATTGGACCCGACCAGTAAAGGACAGCCACCGATTGGTCCAGTGATTCACCTTGGCTCAAAACTTATTCAGAATCCCCTGCCACAATTCCTTGGATTGTCTCCCTATAGATATAGGGATCTTGAGATATAGTACCAGGAGGCTTCTAATTTGGAACCGGAGAATATCAGCCACTCTTCATTGAATGGGCGGTAGAGTGTTGAAGAAAAAATGGAAGACTTGTCCTCATTAATTACCTATCTCGAGGCTGCCAGGTAAGCATCCAAGCTACTGCAAAAATTAGCTGCCTCCCTTTTAGTAGCCATGCCCATCAAAGCCACATCATCTACAAACTATAGGTGAGATAGAACAGGAAGGCCACCTCCCCATCTCCAGTATTCTTTTTAATCAGTCATCCTAAACCTTCCACCAAAAGGAGAAATAGGTAGGGAGATAAAGGATCACCTTGCCGCAAACCACGTGAGGCCCCAAAGAGATGAGAATGCTCCCCATTAACCATGACAGAGAATGAAATCAAATTCACAAAACTCATTACCCACCTGATCCAATCTTCCTCAAACCCAAAGGCTTCCAAAACCTTCTAGAGAAAGGACCACCAAACCCTGTCATACACCTTGGACATGTCCAGCTTCATAAACATAGCCTTCTCCCTGGACTTGGTCATGGAGTAGATAGCCTCAGTAACCACCACTATCCCATCCAAAATCTGACGACCCTCCACAAAGCCGCTCTACTCCTCTGAGATCAGCACACCCAGCCACTTTTTTAACCTTTCTGCAATTAGCTTAGATATAATTTTATAAATTGCATTGCAGAGGGAAATGGGCCAAAATTGACTTAAGCGATCAACCCCTTCCCCCTTGGGAATGAGAGCCAGGAATGTCGAGTTTAGGGCCCAGAGCATTTGATTGTTATTCTGGGATTCTTGAACCACTACCAATAAATCTAATTTGACAATTTCTCAAAATTATTGAAAAAATTCAATTGAAAAGCCATCTGGACTTGGAGCCTTACCTTTTTTCATCATGAAAACTATCTTCTTTAGTTCTTTTATTGCTATTGGTCTCATCAGTTGTTCGTTCATATCTTGGGAAACTAGAGAGGGAATGCAGGAGAGAATATGATCCTCAACAGCTGCTTCCCTCTGCCATTCTTCTTTGAATAGAGAAGCAAAATAATTCATAGCTTCATTAAAGATATCCTTTGTAGAAGAGATAACCTCTCCCCTGTCCGTCACCAAAGATGTTATCATATTACTATGTTGTCTGGCTCTAACCAAATTGAAGAAGAAGGCGGCATTCTTGTCCCCCTCTTACAGCCACTCAATCCTATCTTTCTACTTCCAAAAGATTTCCTCTCTCAGCTCCCATTCCTCCAAAGTCTTAACAGCCCTCGCTTCCTCCCTCAGCAAAAACTTGGATAGCCCCTCCTCTCTAATCAATCTAGTAATGTCATTCAGCTCCATTTGCGCCTCCTTTTTCTCCTGAAAGATGTTCCCAAAGCTCAGAGTATTCCTCCGTTTGAGATGGTACTTCATGAATTGGAGAAGCTTAGTGAAAATATACATTGTTGTACCTACAACAGGCCTCCCTATTCTCCACCAATCAGCAACTCATCCAAACAGGGTCAGGTCCCTGAACCACTTGAGTTGAAACTTGAAAGGCAGCTTCTGATGCAAATGAGTAGAAGAAATAGTAAGCTTAATGGGCCAGTGATCTGAGCCTCTCCAATCTAAGATCTCAAAGCTCAAAGACCACAAGCCACCCACCCAAAAACAAGAGGTCATAAATCTGTCAATGTGCTCAGCAATGCAGCTTTCGCCCACCCTTCTGTTGTTCCAAGTGAACCACCCATTACCTAGCTTAATATCCATCGGGTTTAGTTCTAAAATCTTCTCTCGAAGTAAAATGGAAGACAGATCTAATCTTGCATTACCTCCCTTTTTTCCGTTAGGTCCATGATAGCATTAAAATCGCCAGCCATAATCCATGGTAGGTAAGGAAAACTTCTGCAAACCAGATGAATATTATTCCAGACAAGAAGCTTACCTTGAAAATTAGTAGGGGCATAGACATTTGATAGAAGAACATACTCCCCTGACTCAATGCATAAGGAGACCATAGATAATGAAGATCTGAAGGTGATCCAGGACACTGATTGAACCTTACGTGGATTCCAGAGACAAGCCACGCCTCCCGCAGATCCCTGGGCACCTATATACTGACATAAACCTTGCCTCCATAGCTTAGGTGCTAGACCCATCTATACTCCATAGAAACCTTAGTTTCTTGAAGAAATAGAATATTCATATAGTGATTCCTAACCAATTCCTGAACAGCTTTTTATCTAGGACCACTGTTTAAGCCCCTTACATTCCAAGAAATAATAATCATTTCAGAGGAGACAAGAAGTGGGAATATAAGGTCTTGACCGACCCTGACTCAACCATATTTTTCTCAATCATATTTATCCTCTCCATGTCCTTCTTTCGTCCCAAATTAACACTTTTCTCAGAAGCCCCCTTTTTACCATCCTTCTGAAGAATTCCCAAGTGAGAAGGAGCCTTACCTTGCTTATCTACCTCTATAGCCCTTGTTTGTGTTGGGAGATCCCTAACCTCTACTCCCTAAACCATATCAGCAATTGATTCAAGAGTAGTCTATTCCCCAACCTGCCCATCCATGATCATAGGTAAGGCAGCTTCCTCTGGAAGCGTTGAGTGAGAAATGGAAGAATTTCCAGCCGTTCCCGACCCCCCCACAAGCTGCTTCACACTAATCAGTCCTGGGTTAACTTCTTGCTGGCCCAATTCATCCAGAACATCAAAATTATTAAATGAATCCTCATCCTAACGCTCCATTAGGGACCTCTTATGACCTCTATTTCAACTTCAAGCCTTAACCTGCATAAAGCCTTTAGGATCCTTGCCAACACCAGCTCCAACCTTCTTCCCTTTGTCAGCAACATTGCCACTACTCAAGGGAGGTGGGGTCGAAGGTTGTTGTTCATCCATTTTTGACTTCGGGCACCTTCTCACCAAGTGTCCATACTCGTGACAAAGGCGGCATCTAAAAGGGAGGGTCTCATAGTCCAATTGTTGCACCCAGGCGTATGAACCCACACACATCTCCACCACGTCTGGCAAAGGTCTACTAAAGTCAATTTCCATGCAAATTCAAGCAAAGGTCATGACTTTCTTACCTAAGGTTTATGTGGAAGACCCCACTAGCTTTCCTAGCATTGAAGCTATCATTTGAAGAACATCCTCATGGCAGCATTCAATAGGCATTCTGGGTAAACGTACCCACACTGGGACCCTGTTTGGAAATTCCTTATTAGAGTTAAATTTAGCACGCCATGGTTTCACAAAGAGCCCAACCTGATTATAAAAATAAGGTCCACCTTCAAAAACCCTTTTTCTATCAGCTAAACAAATGAATGTAACCATGAAGAAATTGTTTGCCAGCAGCGTAACTTCCATCTCGCCCTCTGGCTCCCACACTCTTCAAGCCCAACTCTCCAAAAAAGGGAGGGAGACTCACAGTCCCAAAAAATTGTAGTATAATGAGTGCTTGGAGTAATACTCCACATCTTCAACTATCATATTGAATGGGATTACCAGCTTTGGTCTCTCCTTATAGCGCTCCAGGCATCCATTAACCTTTGTAATCCTTGATCCCCCCATCGAGCTTATGTCAATCGTCCCTGGAGTCTGGCTAAAAATCATATTTTCCAACCTCCTGGCATCCTGCCCCTGTTTATTCTTGCCTACCACTTCACTAAAACTCCTATCCATCCTGGCCTGAGTCGGCTCATTCTGAGCAATAGTCGTGCCCCTCCTAATCCATGCCTTTGCTTATGTGCCCACCTCCCTCTGCCTTCCTTCGCCGAACTGTCTACCCTTCCCTTCACAACCCCAAGATTTACTGAAACAAGCTAGGGCACGACTGCCCTAGCTTGGCGATGAGTTGCAGACCTCGTCCATTCGCTACCTCTCCGAGTGTCCAATTTGAATTACTAGATAATGTTAGAATTTCACATGCAAAATATAAAGTTGTTTATTTTGTTGATGATGAGTATATGCATGATATTTTACCCCCTAAAATTTTAAATATAAAATCATGGAAACAAATAATGATGAAACTAAAAATGAATAAAATTTCATGAAAACATATAATAAATAAATAAACAATGAATAAAATGTCATCCCACCATTAAACAATGAAAGTAATAACGATTTTGAAACACCCTCTCAACAAATTCCACCATTAACAACACCTCCAAGAACTGTGTGTATAAAAAACAAGTACTCAATTGAAGTTGACGAAAATATTTTGAAACCAGTGCATAACAAAATGTATGACTGTTATTTAAAAAGACAAGCTCAAGAAATTTGGGATAGTTTATTTCATAAATTATATTATGATAGTCAAAAATGTCAATTATTTGTTTCAATGATGAAACTAATTAATATGAGACCTATAATATACACATTAGGACTAAGAACATCTAGTATGGTTGATGAAAAACAATAAAATTATTGAAAAAACACATGATGCATATCATATTGTAGGCCTAAATTCGTGCAATAAATATTGTAATACCACTTGATGTATAACTATAACTTGTGTAGTAAGTGGTAACATAGGGAAAAAATGATTGATTTCAAAAATAAGTTGAGCATTTGATATAAACGTAAAAACATTAATGAAAGCAATTGGAATATGTGAAAAACTTAATGAACCCAGTACCAATGAAATCTAGTCATTCTCTGGTAGAATTCTATGAAATGACAATGTTATAGCCAATGCTCTCACAAAGTTACTTGCATAATTTTGGAAAGACAATATAAGAGTTTTTACCCAATGCAAGAGATGTACTGAAAAGAAGAGTTGGTTCTTGTAACAATAAACTGCATCTAGAACATTTCTTGGATATGACTCAAACATAATTATACTCTAATTTTTTGGAAAAACATCCATAAATTTCTATTAGTAAAATATTTTTTGAGATGGCCAAACCTTTTTATGTAAAAATAAATCACACATGCACCACTTTTTATTGTAGGCAACATGTTGAATTTTCAATGCACTATGATGTTTTTTGTCATATTCATTGTACTTTACATATGAATAATATTTTGTAGGAGTGTGGCATAAAAGTTCCACCAAAATCAGCCAAAAAAATTATTCCAATTTTTTTGGAAAGAGTAGATGGATAATTCTTTTATAATAAAGCATGTTTGGATAGAAATTACAACATTTGAGGTGGATTTACAAAATTAAATAATTGTATCCATGAAGAACATATAAGTACAATTAGACAGGAATTAGTTGGTTTGAGCAAATACAAATATGGTAAAGATTACAAAAGGTGTGAACTTGTTACAAAATAGATACCTACTTCAGAATTTATGAACAAATTCAAGGAGAAAATTGTTTATGAGTATGCAAGGCACACACATATGGTTAGATGGTTGGATGTATATTTTAGTATCATCAAGAACACATTCCCACTTGATTAAATTGTTTCAATAGTTGACTTTGTTAAAAATTACACATTCAAACCACATATGGAAGTTCAATCATAGTATTACAACTCATACAAGTTGTCATATTTGTGCATATAGAATTTATGCATGCACCTGATAGTATAGAGAAAGATTAAAAAATATCAAAGGAGTACCATTTATATATTAGTGATGACCAATCACATTCTATAGAGTATGTGCAAGGTTGTTTTGAGATGTTCTATACATAGTTGACTCAAAGGAACATTACTTTCAATCAGCATTACATTTGGTCAGACAATTTCACATCTTAATTCAAGAATGCATGGATGTTTTATTGATTTAATAGGATGCACATTACCATTAGCATATAACATATTTGGATTTTTACTGAGGCTATCCAAAAAAAAGGGGAGCATGACAGTGTTGTAACATGTGTAAAAAGAGACATTATAAGGGAGAAGCTAAAATTTGAAGAGGTTGCTAATTTGACTGATGTAAAAACCATGGTTGAATGGTGTAATGAGAGCATGTGCCATACTGCTCAATAAAATTCTATTATTTGTAGACATGTTTGGTTAATGAAAGAACACTTGGAAAACTATGAGGATTGTATGACTCTAATGGGTTAAAGTGATTTTATCTCATTTTATAGCTCAAATATAAGTTCTTCTACTATTCATATGAGACACTTGGCATGTTTCCATTTTGCATGTATGGAATCTATTTGGAGTGAGTGTGAGTCAAAAAAGTGTGTGGGTGACTAGATTTATAGACCTCTAATTCCAGTCAACACATATCAAGTTTCATCATCATTACAACGTATAGATATGAAATCATCACATGACTTTAATCATGTATCTAATCTAGTGTAACCAAGCAAAAGATTAAACATTATATACTATTTATTCTCATTATCTATCTTGATCGTGTCATTAAAAATTGTTTTTTTGTGATATAGGGCATGTTTGTGCAGTTATTATAAATGAGGATAATGAAGAGGGAATATATTATTACTTATGTTGATGTGTAGATGGAAATAAAAAATTGACTTCCCTAGTCATAGATGGAGAGAACATTGACTATCCCACTAGGTCTGTGGTGGTCACTAAAACTTGGATTCAATAATATATTATCAAAAATTTAGATGTATGGTTGTCTGAAGACTTTGAAATGCATAGAAAGATATTGCACTATTCAAATTTGGTTATTACAATGAATATTAAATTGTAAAAATATCATGAGAGACCACGAAATAGGAATCTATGAAAAGCTTGTGAGTTAGACCATGAATATATTCTTGATATATTATCAAGATTAGAGTAGATCTTAATGGTTCATCAGATTGAAATGTGTAGGTATGTTGAGTTGTAAAATTTAGATGTAATGAATTCTACCAAATGTTTTTGATTTTTTAGGTAATACATGCATAAATTTAATTTTTAATTACTTACTAAAAAAAAATTGCAGGTTAATGGTGCAAAATAAGCTTCCACCTTCACATGATTGGCATTGTTAGTAAAGAATTTCATATTTTTGAAGCTAAGAGAAACTTACTAATGTAAATCACCTACTTGCATGACATATTTGCACAAAATCAGATTCTATAATGCCTATTTCAATGTTTTTATATCCACCTTGACACTCCCAACCTATCACACAAGGTTTCACCCTTCACTTAAGACTTGATTTAAACTTGCACTCTCAAAACACCAATCTTCTAGCCTTATTATTTAGGTCTACAGATCTGAAATCCAAATTTCACTCTTTTTATACTCAACCTCAACTCATGAAACCACTTCTATCATCTCTATGTGACCCTTAATACAATCATTAATCAAATGGTTTCAACAATTAATCCTTTCTTATGGTTAATTCTCATAAAACTTAAAAATATGCTTATTAAGACCCATGTTATAGGTCTATTTTATCTCATTAATAAATATATATACATATCAATACTCTTTAATCACCTTAGGCACATTATATACAACTTCCCCAAGCTACTTATAAAGTTATAGGCTCCATATCTCAATCGTTTGGGAGATATGATGATTTTAGTCTCCTAAACCCCTGTTTTGCTTGTTTAGAAATAGGTCTGATTACACATGATCACTTATAAGATTATAGAGAACCTTAAAAAGCTTAAAATCACATATATCTTCTTAAAATTATCATTTACTAGGTGTGGACAAGGTTTCAATTCATGTTTGAGGTAATACTTTAGGAGATATACAAGTTTATTTATTCCAAAACCCTCACTTTCTTGAGTTTTATAGACCTGAATGATATAATTATCTATTTAGAGATTTTGAAGGTATTAAAAGGATGAGACCAGATGGAATTCATAGAAGGGTTATGATAGAGCTATATACCAAATTTCAACCCATTTTGATGATCATTTTCAATTTAGACCACTTTTAGTGATTAAAATATCATGTCTTAAGGTTAAGAATAAGAACAAGGCTGAGAACTACAAAAAGACTAAAAATGACCTTTTTTAGATTGATTCAGCTATGAAAATGGTTGGACACAAGGCTTAAAATTTTATATTATTTGGAAGATGATTGGAATTATAGACCTCTAGTTGCATGTCTGAAGTTAGACTAAAAATTAATATTTTTCTTATGTTGGGAAGGGCATTCTTGAGCTTGTAATGGGTGGTCAGTTTGTCAACCAAGCATGATGGGAGGCCAAGAACTTGTTCCTTGACATTATCTACCCATTTGGATGTGTTGGTATATCTATTTTTCAATTAAGAAGCACTGAAAATGGAGTTTTATAACTGTAGCTTCAACTTTGAAAACATTTATTGTCAAAGTTTTTGCACTCCTAAATAGTAGTGAAAATGTACTTATAGGTGGACTTGGACATCATGGTCTTTGGATAATGTGTAATTTTCTTATCTATACATGCTCAGAGTGATGGATTTGCACTTGGGGGTCCCAAAGGTAGAAATGTCAGTTAGAACTCAAGAAGTTGTCTCTTCACAACCAAAAAGTTGCATTTTAAGACCTATTACTACAACTTGTACCATGTATTTCTCTCAAGGTTTCTACAGAATTTATATAGGGTGTAATTAGAGGTATTTCACATGCATAAGATGAATCTTACAATTCATCCATACAAATTACTATTTTCATTTTACACATGTCTGAATTCAGGATAAAAATAAGCATTCTTCTTGTGTTGGGAAGGGCATTCTTGAGCCTAACGATTGGCTATAATAGGAGGCCAAGAACCTGGTCCTCAATGTTATCCTCCCCTATGTATGTGTTGGTAGTGCTAGTTTTTAGTGAAGAAGTACCAAAAATGGAGTTATGTAATTGTAGCTTCAACATTAACAACATTTATTATTAATATTTTTGCACTCCTGAATAGTAGTGAAAACGTGCTTACAAGTGGGCTTCAAAGTCATGGTCATTAAAACATGTACAATTTTCCTATCTAGACATGCTCAGAGTGATGGATTTGTACCTGAAGGTCCCAAAGGTAGAAATGTCAGTTGGAGATCAAGAAATTATCTCTTCACTACCAAAAAGTTACATTTCAGGGCCCATTATTATAACTTGTGCCACACATTGCTCTCTAAGTTTATATGAAATTGATATGGGGTGCAATTATAGGTAATCTTATGGTTTATCCATATGACTTATTATTTTCATTTTATGCATGTTTGAAGTTAAGTTAATAATCAACATTTTTCTTGTATTGGGAAGGGCATTTTTTATCCCAAAATGGGTGGTAGGTTTGTTGATCCTACATGATGAGAGGGAAAAAACCTAGTATTGGATGTTATCTACCCCTGTGGATGTGTTTTAAATGCTATTTCTTAGCCAAAAAGCACTTTAAATGGAGTTTTGCAACTGTAGTTTCAACTTTGACAACATTTATTGTTAATGTTTCTATAATTCTAAATAGTATTAAAAATATGATTATGGGTGGACTTGGGCATCATGGTCATTAGAGCATGTGTAATTTTCATATATATATTTTATTATGGTGATTTATTTTTACCTGGGGGTCTTGGAGGTAGAAATGTAGCTAGAGCTCAAGAAGTTGTCTCTTCACTACCAAAAAGTTGCATTTCAAGACCCATTACTGCAACCTATACCACTCATTGTTCTTTAAGTTTATACTCACTTAATTTAGGGTTTAATTGTAAGGATTTCACGTGAATATTATGTATCTTTTGGTTCACCCATATGACTTATTATTTTAATTTTACACATCTAAAGTTAGGCTAAAAATTGGTATTTTTCTTATGTTGGGAAGGGCGTTCTTGAGCATGGAATAACTAATGGGTTTGTCAATTGAGTGTTATATGAGGCTAATAACCTCATCATAGAAATTATCCACCCATTTGAACACATTTTTTGTTCTATTTTTTATCCAATAAGCACCATAAATAGAGTTCTACAATTACAACTTCAACTTTGACAACATTTATTGCCAATGTTCCTTCTCTCCTGAATAACAATGAAAATGTGATTACAAGTGGACTTGCATGTCATGGTCATTAGAGAACATGTATTTTGCCTATATATATATATGTGATCAAAGTGATTTATTTTCACCTGGGGATCTCAAAGGTAGAAATGCCAATTGGAGCTCAAGAAGTTATCTCTTCACTGCCAAAAAGTTGCATTTTAGGACCCATTACTGTAACTTATGCCACACATTGCTCTTTAAATTTATACTCACTTTATTTGCGGTGAAATTATAGGTATTTTAAATTTATATGATTTATCTTAAATTTCATCCATATTACTATTTTTATTTTATGTATGTCTGAAGTTAGGCTAAAAATCAATTTTTTCTTGTGTTGGGAAGGATGTTCTTGAGCCCAAAATGGGTGGTAGGTTTGTTGATCGGGAATGATGGGAGGATAATAACTTGGTATTATATTTTATCTGACCATATTAACATGTTTTAAGTGCCAATTTTTATCTAAGAAATACTAGAAATGGAGTTTTACAACTGTAGCTTTAACTTTGATAATATTTATTTTCAGTGTTTCCACACTCTTGAATAATAGTGAAAATGTACTTATGAATATACTTGGACATCATGGTCATTGAATAATGTGTAATTTTTATATCTAAATTTTCTTAGAGTGATGTATTTTCTCTTAGGGGTCTTGGAGGCAAAAATGTCAATTGGGTTTCAAGAATTTGTCTCTTTATTACCAAAAAGTTACATTTCAGGACCCGTTACTACAACTTATGCCATGCAATGCTATCCAAGTTTATACTCAATTGATACAAGTTAAAATTATATGGATTTAAAGTGTATAGTATGTATCTTATGGTTCATCCATATGACTTATTTTTTTCATTTTACACATGTTTCAAGTTAGGCTAAAAATCAACATTTTTCTTGTGTTGGGAAGGGCATTTTTAATCCTAGAATGGGTGGTGGGTTTGTCAACTGGGTGTGATGGGAGGACAAGAACATTGTCCTAGATATTATATTCCATTTTAGATGTGTTTTTGGTGCTATTTTTTAGCCAAAAATCACCGAAAATGGAGTTCTACAACTGTAGCTTCAACTTTGACAATATTTGTTATCAGTGTTTACACACTCTTGAGCAGTAATGAAAATGTGCATATGGGTGGACTTGGACATCATGTTAATTGAATAATATGTAATTTGTCTATATAATTTTCTTAGAGTGATGGATTTTCACCTGGGGGTTCCAAAGGCAAAAATTCTAGTTAGAGTTCAAGATGTTGTCTCTTCATTACCAAAACGTTACATTTCAAGACCTATTACTACAACTTGTGCCACGAATTACTATCTAAATTTGTAATAATTTTATCCAAGTTTAAATTATAAGGATTTAACATTAATATTAGGTATCTTATGGTTCATCCATATGAATTATTGTTTTTATTATATGTATGTTTGAACTTAGGTTAAATATCAACATTTTACTTATGTTGGGAAGGGCATTTTAAAGCCCAAAATGGGCGGTGGGTTTGTCAACTAAAAGTGATAGGATGCCAATAACCTAGTCCTAGATGTTATCTAACCCTCCAAATGTATTTTTAGTGTTACTTTTCAGCCTTGAGAAGTACCAAAAATGTAGCTCTACAACTGTAGCTTCAACTTTGATAATATTTGTTATTGGTGTTTCTGTGATCTTGAATAGTAGTTATCCACCCCTAAGGTATTTTAACATTTTTTAAGGTATTCATAAAAATTTTAAGGATCATTTAAATATTCTCAATTATGGGTTTGTCTTGGAATAATTATTAATAGGTTTGTAGATAGATTGGTGCCTGTCTAGAATATGATTCACACTAGGATGAAAGATTAGACAAACCATGAGATTCTTCCATGCCCCTAAACATATATCAAGGCAAGTTTCATGTCAAAAAGTAAAATTATGAAGTAATATTCATGTTTATAAAGGAAGAATAGAGTTTAATAAAGTCACACCAATCCTCCATACTCCTAGATCATGTCCTAGCCTGAAACAAGGTAAAGAAGATGGTAAGAGTCTTAGAGCATGATCTCATTATTCACAGTGTTATTCCATCCAGGTTTCAAATCATTTCCAATAGGATTTTAGGTTCTCAATATTTCTTAAGAATCATATTATCCCTAAGTAGGATTACAGGTTCTCATTCAAGGGTTGAGCTTCAAGCATGAATGTTATGGGTTTTTGTAAGCTCTCATGGGTCATTACACCTATCTGTAGGTCTGTAATTCATATTCAAAATTGATGACGAGGACTATATATTACTTAACAAGTTTTTTCAAAAAAATTAAGAGAGAGATTGTGTTTTCATTATTCAAATACATCTCAAAGAGGCTATTAGAGATTGAATAATGGCATATAAGGTTACAAGGAGGATGAAATATGGTCATCAATGTATTTATAACTACCATTTTAATGCAAACATGCCTATTTCATGACCATAATGGAATATCTCCTTGCACCCTCCTAAACTTCATATTCATCTCTAGAATCTTTCCTTTGGGAATTAAAGACTCTCCCTTCATTTTTCTGATATTCTCTCTTAGATGGATTATCCTATGGGTTTTAGCTATTATAATTGGGATTTTTTCTTCTAAATTATCTCCTTTCCATGGTAATTTTTAATTTATATCTCTAAAAATAAGATTCTATTTCACAACTCGAACTAGACTTAAACAAGATTTTTTATTACTATCTTTACACTAAGAGGACTTCTCATAATTATCCTCTCTCCAATGTAATATTATTTTTAACAACCTATATTTAAATTAAGCAAGCTTATTTTTTAAAACCTACATTGGACTCAACAAGTGTATCTTTTTCTTTCACATAACTCTATTTGTAGTATTTATTCCCAAATAGACATTAGGATATAATTACATTGGATAAAATACTAAGGAATGTTTACAACATGCTAGTAGACTTTTGGGGTCATGAATATAAGGTTCATGCCCTTTTGACCAAAATGATGCCTCTATGACCAACCTTATGACTTTCACACCTATCTAAGGGCCTCACAATACCATACACCATTTAAACATAACCATGCATGTTATATTGAAGCATAACAAGCCTTCTTATTGAACAAAATATGACCTACTTAACTCCTTTTGACTAATATGTAAAAAAAAGGATCTTTTAGATGATACTCCTACATCACTTACATAGCTTGAATAAATGGGTATAAGTAATTTGAAACTAGATAAAGTACTATTATGTATCAATAGTCACACATTTCACTTTATGGTAATATAAGTATAAATAATGTTCCATTCTCAAATGTGGATCAATAGTCAAACATTGCAATTCATTTTTGATATTAATAAAATCCATAAAGGCATACAAAACAATAATAAAAACCATATCAATACAATAATAATAAAAAACATAAAGGCATACAAAATAAAAATATAGTAGAATGTCAATTGAATGTCATATAGGAATACAATGTAAATAATACATGCATTGCCATTTTGACATACAAAATATTACATCATCAAACAACATAGTATCTAGTGTTGGGTGAATGTCATATACGCATACAATGCCAAAAATGCTTACATTATCATATAGGCTTACAAAAAATTACATCATCTAAGATATTTTAATCATCAAATATTCTCCCTCTCTGTGCCTTCCTTGAAGAAGACTCTCCCTAGGATGCCCTACTTATAGATGGAGATCCCTTGAATGCCTTGGATTGCTCCAAGTTCTGATTGTGGATCATATGCTAATAAATTGCTTACAATTGAACCTGTTAAAATACAAATATTATTATAAAATTAACATGTTATGCATGAAAACAAATTAATAAATTAATTTCAAACTAGAATAAAAAATCATATAAACATGAACTTACTGCAAGCTCATGGTCCTACTCAATATGTTTTTGATTCTCAACTAGGTCAATGAGAATTTTAGCTGCACAAAAAGGCATGTGAAATGAGGAATAAACATGAGGAGATTCCATATTAATAATATGAATTAGTCTATCAAATGTCATCTGACAACCCTACATACACAATACATTCACATAAGTTATATTTTCCCAAGTATATATAGTAAAATTAATAAAATAAATATATTTATATAATTAAAAATTACAAGTTAATGTGTACCTCTGTGAGTGCCTACATGGATGACATCACAGTACCAATGCCTATGTCTATCTTATATTTTAGTGATGGAGGAGTGTCTACTCTAGTCATCAACTGAACAAACAAAGTTGTTTAGTTTTATAAAAACTATTGAAGATATATGGAAAAAAATTCTTCTTTATTAAACCAAGAATGTATATAATAGTAGTGTACTTGAATTTTAGATCCTTGATAGATAATTTTAACTTAAGTATAATACTAAACATGCATAGATCAAATGTACATCGAGTATAATATTAACACAAAATTTTGCCTCTATATATGTAAATGGTGTCGTAGTAACTTTTTTCACCAAATATTTCACCCTAGAGTTTGGTGTTCAAGTCTAATCTAAGATTTAGGTAACATTGGAATACCTCTAGTCCTATGGGTTGCCTATAGTAGATTTATACCTCTAGGTTTAAGGGATAGCTCCCTTTATTGATCCTTGAATGCTTCTCACCTACACTAATTGTTTGCTTGGATGAAAAGGGAAAGAAGTAACCTAAAAATACCCTACTCAAATGAGGTGATATACTAGAAACATCTCCACTAGACCACCATACAATTGGACTAAGAAACATGAATCACAACACTAGTCTTAGAATCATGAATTGATCTAACATTAGTATTTCAAACATGGAGGTGATATGCATGGAACTACTTGAGGTAAGTGAACTAGAGGTTAGATTATACTTAAGATGTAAAAATTCACTAGCTACACTTCATGTGACCTATTAGAGAGGGCTACTTACACCAAACATGAAAGGATTGAGATAAAGTAAGGATAGACACTAATCACTTGATTTTTTATTATACACCACTTCACACACTTAGACAAGATAGTTTGTCAGCTCAAAACTAGATTGCATAACTTATTTCAAAGGAAAAATACATTATAAAACTAATAGGGCTTTGCCATACCAGGTGTGGACTCCCTTACAAAATCCAAAATGGCTTGCATTTATAGACTGTGTGAGAAGAAAGAGAAGAAAATAAGCTCAAAGGTCACAAGAACAAGTGTCAATATGGGATAGCCATTTATATTGCATGATAATGGAGTGTAGAATAGACCATGAAAGGTATTCTTTGGCAAGTGTCCATATGGAGCATGAAAACTCCTCAAAACTAGTGTAGGGACCCTTCAACTACCTTCTTGAAACTGCCTTCATGATTAGGCACCTTTTGAGTTCTTGAAACTATACTATGGATATTTGACACCTATGCACTATCTTGGGGGGGGTTAGAAACATTCCATGAAATTCATCAAATGTGTCCCTGACTACTATCCATCTTTTAGACACTTTTACTCATCATTTGTAGTCATTCATTAGCCTTCTTGGCCTCATTCTTCACATTTATCACCCAATTAAACTTCAATTACTTAGTAAATCCATGAAACAAGTGTTATGACACATTTATAGAGTCTCTCTACCTCCATTCCATGAGTTAGACCTTAAAATGGTCTAAAAACCAACCTCTCATCCTATCAGTAGGCGATCACTCTTTATCTTCAATCACTATCATAGACTGCCTGAAATGAATGACTTAGCAAAGATGTTTTTAGGTTGTTCTTAGGTGAGAAATGGATATGGATATTTATAATAGGTCCCAATTAACCCCATATAATGGTTCTCACATGTTCATCTTCTTATTTACCTATAAAATAATCACAAACTTACAAGAAACCCTATTTTAGGCCTTATTTGTACAAGTAAGGTACAAACCAATTAGATGAGAAGGAGAATGGGAGAGTCCAAAAGTTCCAAACACTTTTTAGTCTATATTAATTATTCTAAGTGCATCTCCATTTGTATTTCCTCCATCAATTCTTAGACAAGGGTTTAGGAGGCTTTTGAACTATTTTGGTTTTTAGGGATTATTCATAAAAATTAGACATTGAAACTCCCAACAAATCCCATAGAGTTTGAACTCAGGACCCTCCTCAAAAGTCCCCAATTCCTTGGGTCACCATGTAATGAATCCTTATAGATGTGAGCGCTTGAAGTTGGTCTCTAGAGCTTGAAAGTGAAGTTTGGGTACCCCTGAGGTGTTTTTAGGCTAAAAATGACTACTCTATGATATTATTTTATATATATATGTCTTCAATCAATCATATACCTTCCCATAAAAGTTCTCAACTGGGTGGAAAGGTTCATTTGATCTTATAAATGAAATAGACCCTCATTAGGTCTTAGGCCTAATTATGTTCTAGTTGCCCATAACCACCTCTAAGTGGTTTCTCAAGATTGTAGGGCCTCCTCTACACTTGTTCATGTTCCAAAAAATATTCCACATCTTTCCTCAATGTTTTAACACTTCTCATGGCATCATCTTATCATCTTCTCACTGATCTTGTAGTCAAGTCTTGACTAGCAATGTCATATGTCTAAGAGAGAATAGAGGGCATCTCCCCTATTTGTAAGGACAAAATGAGACCATGAAGGGTTAAAATAGGTCTTAATGACCTTATGTACCAAATTACAAGGCTAGACAATATTTTTATCACCCTCAAATACTCAAAATTCTCAAAAGTGATCATTGGGTCTGTGACTGTGTGATGGGTCTGGATAGGTTTAATGTGGCATCTGAAAACCATTCCTTTGTGTGATGGGTTTGTACAAGTTTAACAAGGCCAATGAGACATCTAACTAACCCAAGGAGATTAATTCTAAGGAGGCCATTGAGGTAATAACTGCCAATATACTTGACACATTATCACATTAGGTGAATTCCAAGAAGCAAATCAAGTAGATTGGGCCTAAATTCTTGGTAAAAGCTACTAGTGAGACTTAGTCTAGGATGGACAAAGAGCGTAGTGTGGGGTGATGTTGGTTGATGTAACAGCATCATGATAAAAGATGTTGTTTTTGTGTTTTTGTCAATAAGAGGTCAATTTGGATAAGTTTTGGATGTCAATGTGTGAAAACAGACCTTTCATGGTTTATCTATGTATTTGTGATCATTTAGAGTCCCTACAAGTCCTAGGAGAAAGTTTGAGGGTGTTTGGGGGTTTCCCTCCAAAACTAATAATTTGAATTTTCAAATATTATTTGTTTCTATATGATTTTCACTTTCTACATTCAAAGAGAGAATAAGAAACTAAGAGAAATGGTATAAGGCTTGTATGTACCTGGATGAAGTCATGCGCACCGTTATCCAGACGTTGTGAGAACTCCTCTTTGGTTGTGGAGGATGACACCTACAGAAGGAAGAGACTAAAATGAAGAAGACGTTAGATGAGGAGATGGTGGGTTGCCAAGCAAATGCTTGATCCCAAAAGTACAAAGACTTCCTTGAGGGAGGTCAACCCACTGATTGATAAGAATAATGTCTGATAAATAGCAGAATGATAAAAGACTGAAATGATTAAAGACTAAAATAGAAAATAGGAGCAAATGCTTATCTAAATGTTGATGTCGGCCTAGTCACAGTCGCCGATGTCGGTAGTCACAATCGCCGACGTTGGTGGTCCTATCGGCATCGGTTGTCAAGGTCTGCCGACGTCAGTTAGTCTGTCGATGTCAGTGATGGAAATGGTCTCTGTAGCTGGCATCGATCGGTGCAGTAGTCTGTGGACGAGGTCTGGATGATTTTTTGGTCTGTGGACGGGTCTGAGAAAGGCTATGGGTTTGGTTGAATGGTCTGGGGATCTGGGTCTGAGAGTCTGGTTGAATGCTCTGTATAGGGTCTTTGTAGGCAGAAAGAATGGTCTGAAAGAGGGACCAAAATAGAACACAGAGGCAACAGGGAGATAGGGAGATAAGGATTCGGGTCTGGTCTGTAGTGTGGCTTAGAAGCAATAAACAAAAATCTGATTACAGAGACATTCTAAGCTATTGAAAATGACATAATAGAAGATTACTTACCTCTTGCCTGCTAAAGAAGAAGTGTAGGAGTCCAGGCTGTTGATGTACCTATTGTTGATGTAGAAGATTGTTGCAAGGTGAGGCCCCTGATACCTATTATGCTTGATGGTTTAGAAGCTTGTTGTGTGTACCTGAAAGAGAGAGAGAGAGTGAGAGGTCTGGCAGAAAGATTAGCCGATTGATTGATCAGATTGTAAGATACTAGAGTCTGATGAAGCGCAAGGGCAAAGGGTGGATAACGGATGCAAAAAACTGTTATGAAGTAAATCGACGCCGGTAATACCGCTGATGTCGGTCGACAGTTGACTGACATAGGTGGCTAGAAGGCAGGAAAAAGGTTAAAAATAGCCTTTCGTCCATTTTCCCAACTGTCAGGTTTAAGTGGCAAGGTAAGAAACGGTCGAGAGGGGTTAAATGGGTGCGAGGATGAGGAATAGGTCATAAATGGGTCATGGGGGGATGAAGAGAATCCAAAGAAGGGCATCCTAGGTGGTGAGGTGGCAAGGGAGAGAGAATTATTAACTCAAAATAAGATAATTATTTTAAATTAACAAGACATGGGTTAGGAGTGGTTAAGTGGACCAAAAGAGACTAAAGGGGGAGAAAGGACCAAAGGGTAGACATGATTTTGGTGTCTACATTTGCCCCTTTTTGTCTTGTTGGTTGTTCTGGATGAACTACAAGACAAAAATAGGAGTTAGTTGCCCCAGGTGTAGGATAAATTTGATTCCATCTTGTTGGTTGTTCAAGTGAACTGCAAGACAAAAACAGGAAGAGGTTGGTTGCCCTGAGTGAGATGAGGTATTCCCCCTCAAAGCAGGAGTCGAGGGAAGGGAACTTGGAATCGGGTGCTGATTTGATAGAGAGTGGATGAAGATGGTAAAGATGGAGTGTGAACACTGCAAAAGTCGTGATTGCATGCATACCACTTCACGAGATGGTTAGGTCAAATTGTCACAGGTCGAGGGTCAAGGAGTGCCAAAATTGAAATAACCGGGCCCCAGCATTTGGTCATAGCTGATTGGGTTATTCAATCTAAGATGAAGCTCCAATGGTCATCGTGTTTCAGGTATCTCAGGCTTAGGAAGTGCTCCCGAAAACATGAAAATATCACAAGTAGTGCGGATCAACCGGCTTGTGATCCTATACTTGTGAGGGTCAAAATATGGGCTGCGCACAATTTTGCTAACCAGTCGTGAGGTAGCATACATGCAAAAACAACCAAGGCAAAGTGGTCTTGGAAGTGGTCATGGTCAGAGGAGATAGGCATGATCTCCAATGGTCATTGGTCGAGGTGGATGGATGGACGAAAGAATGTGGCCTAGCTAACCTTAGAAGACATCATGTGATTTGAGTGCTGCCTACATAGCCCTTGTGTGAAGGGCGTCAGGCCAATGTAGTTCTCCCAAAAAGGGAGGAAGAGGTCAAAGTGATGGAATTGGTCTTGGTCGAGGTCAAGGTCATGGTCAAAGGGAGGAATGGTTTGTCCATCAGATAGATGAACAAACGAGGGTGGTCGAGCTAACCCTAGAAGACATCGTGTCATTTGAGTGCTGCCTACATAGCCCCAATCTTAGGGCCTCAGACCAATGTAGTTCAGATAAAGAGTCAAAGAGGTTGATAGATTGGTTTGGTCATGTGTCAAAATGATGAGGAGAAAAAGATGTTACAACCTTTTTCAAATGGTGTATTCTGTAACATTGGTTGAGGGTCTTTCATCCCTTGCAATTTTCTATATTCGTGATGGATGTATGCTAAAAATGAATTGAGGTCTATTTATGCTTCAGCAAGTATTGGTTTATGCTTAACATAAATTGTGTCGGGTTGATAGTTTCCATGTGTATTGGTTTCCATAGAAACTATGTGAAATGGACTATGATGATGTCATGTTGTTGGTCTAAAAATGTTGGGTTGGCTTGGTTTGAATTGGTTTGGGTAGAAAAAAGTTTGGTCGAATGTGACCAAAGTGTGAAAAAAAAGTGAAAGGCAAATTGCTCTTTCATTGACACGGACCAGATAGATAGCATAGATAGGGGTTATTAGAACCAAGAGCCCCATTCATGCATTATGTCGTTGACCATGGGTTGTGCTAGAGAAGTAATCGAATCACTTGACGTTAAGTGAGCTCGAAGTCCCTTGAGTATGTTGAGGTGATAGGTTGAATATGTGATATGAGAGGAAGGGGTAACCCGTTTGTGGCAGATATAACCTTGCCCCTTTTTATAGGTGACTCGAGAATGACTATAGGCATGTCCATGGCTTGATAGCTTATCAGTCATTTTTTTTTTGTGCAGACTGATCGATGCGGGAAGTCTGCATAGGGATGTTGTTTTGCTTTGTGGTCATATATGTGAAGCTGATCGATGCGGGAAGCTTCAGAAAAAGAGTGTTGTCTGTAGCAATATTTAGTCATAGCCATCCTTCGAGGGAGTGGTCTATATTTTACTTTAAATGCTTTTAATATGACTTTGGCCTAGCTATCTTTCAAGGGAGTAGTCTAGTAATATAACAATTATGTAGCTGTCCTTTGAGGGAGCAGTCTACATTTAAAGTTTATGACCTTTGATATGATAGGTATCCCAATTTTGATATGTTTTTGTTGACTGAATTTTAGCCATGGATGAGCCTCTAGAGGTTTAAGGGTTCCCTTTTATTAGGACAAAGCATTACTGCTTGACAAAAAAGGATTGACGAAGTGTTGGGGAAACAGGGTTGAAAGGAATGAGGATTGACAATGACAGGGAGTTGCTCAAGGGATGAGCTCAAGTAAAACATCAAGTGATCGAGTACTTGACTAACAACAGAATTGTCGTAGATGCAAGGCATTTAAGGGCTTAAGGTCTGATAAGTTCCTGGGCCATGCTTGTGCGTTATGATAAGGTTTGAGTCAGTTAGGAGTGGACTTGCCCCATTTGCCTCTTCAAGATTGGTCACGTGTTAATTGATGTTGGATGTCGATATGGTTGCTGATTGGTCGAGACTGGTTGAATGTTTGGTCGAGGTCGGGTTGAAGTTTTGATGAAAAGGTTGGTCGAGGCTTGGTCGATGATTGGTCAAGGTTTGGTCGAGGCTTAGATGAACAATTGATCAAGGTCAGGGTTGATGTTTGGCCAAAACTGGTCGATGCTTGACGGAGGCTTGGTCGAGGTTTAGGATTAAAAGAGTGATTGATATTTGGTTGAGACTGGGTTGAAAGGTTGGTCAAGGTCTGGATGAACGTTGAATTCCCCCAGCGGCTAGGGAGAATGTTAGACAGATTGGTTAAGGTTGGTTGAGGCTTGGTGGTCAGATTGACTGTGTTGATGTCAAATAAGGGGGTTAGAGGTGACAAAGGGACCATAGCCTGGTGCGGAGATCCCGATTTAAGTGATGAGGTATGAGAAGCATGGGTCAGTGTTGATGATTTGTCGAAGGGGTGGTCAAGAGGATCCTTGATGAGAAGGGTATCCTTTTTTTGATGTTGATAAATGACAGCTTTGAGAGCACAACAACGCTAATGTCATGTCCAAGTGTGTGATGATAGTGACAGAATTTAGAGTTGTCGAACCAAGATGGTCTTGGTCTGAGAGTTGATGAGTGGGGCGGTGTTGAGGGTTTGTTGATAACATGGTCGAGAAGGAGGGTGTCTTTCTCCAAATATTGGCAAATGACAACCTTGAGGGTAAAACAATGCTTAGTGTCGTGCCCAGGCGTGTGATGATATGCACAAATTTGAGTGTCGTCAAACCAGGGTGGCTTTGGTCTGAGAGATTGATATGGTTTAAGAGGCAGGAAATTGATGCGAGAAGACTGCAACAATTGCCGTAACAGCAAGGCATAAGAACCTACTAATGGGTCTGTGTGTCTTGTTGCAGTGGGGGTTGATGACTTTGGTTTAGGAGGAGTTAGTCGATGGATTGGAGGAGATATATGTCTAATGGGTTGAGAAAGTAATGGAGGCAAGTTGCCTTTGTGAGATGTGGGAGTGGGAAGTACTCTTATTAGGGTGGATGGGTGTGGGCCCAAAATTGAAGGTAATGATGAAGGTGGGGGAGGAGTCCTCCGATGGGGTTTAGTGGCCTTCTTTGGTTTGGGTTGAGGGCCACCATTGTGTGAGGCGAGGTTAGATACGGGTTTGGGTTTGGATGTGGACGGAGATGAGTGAGATGTATTAATCTCAGACAAAAGGCAAGAGGAAACTGTGACTGGGTCTTCCTCGGTCGAAATGGGTGGAGAGACTGGGTCTTCTCTTAGTGGAGAAGAAATAGGAGAGTGCGGCTCCTCAAGAGGGCAGAGGGTAGGGATGATGGTGCCTTTTATTTGTGGTTGAGGAGTAGGCAAGGTAGGGTCCTCCATTGGTAGGAAGAAAGATGAAGGTGTGGCTAATGGCATATGTATGGTCAAGGCATCCTCCAACATAAGAGAGGTGGATGGAGGACTAACAGGAAAAATAGGGGAAGAAAGGTCTTCTGCTTGTGAAGGAGATTGGTCAGGGACAAGAGGCGAGACCGTGTTGACCGTGTGTATGTCATGCTCGTGGGAGCTATCGGCCATGGTCTGGACATTGTTTTGGGTTGGCAGATGATTGGGGAATGGTTGCTTGAAGATATCGATGTGTTGGTTGGGTGGGGTGTTTGGGTTGTCCAAAATGAGATCTCCCTTGTCGATCATGTCTTGGACTATGTTTTTAAAGGTTCGGCAATTGTCAATGTCATGGCCTTGGACGCGGTGAAAGTGACAGAAGTCGGCCTCCCTATACCATGTAGGGAGGGCTTTTGAAAGGTCGAATTGGGGTGGTCGGATTGGAGGGAGATTGAGGACCCCCTGCTTGACAAGTTTTTTCAAAATGGAAGTGTATGATTCTCCAAGTGGAGTGTATGAATGTTGGATGTACCGTTGTTGGAATTATTTGGTGATGCTTAGAGATGTAGAAGGTTGAGATTGGTTGCTTGTTATCGAAGATGGTGATCTAATCACCACAGTGTTGGCCACTCCTTTAGGTTTGGAGTGGGAAGAATAAGGTCTAGAAGAAGAAGGGTCAGTGGCTTTTGCGTTGGTATTACGCAATTTGACCTTATCTTCTTCAATGGCGCAGAGTTCAAGCTTTTGGGCCATGGTGAAAGCTTCGTCGAAAGTGCGGAATGTTTGAACCCACAAGGTAGAAGAGATGTGGCTAGCACATGCTCGAGAAAAGAGCTCGATGAGCTCAGGTTGAGGCAAGGAGAAGGAGAGCCGGTTAATCAAGCCTCTCCAATGGGTGACAAAATCGACTATTGATTCATCGTCAAATTGCCTGATGGAGTAGAAGTCTGTGATTGAGACTTGTTTGGTGATATTGATAGAAAAATGGTCGAGAAATAATTGGGCAAGTTGATTGAATGAAAAGATAAAATGTCTGGTAAGAGAGCTATACTGTCAAGAGCGGGGCCAGAAAGTGACATGGGGAACATGCGTAGAAGTAACGCATCGTCGTGGGCTATGAGATAGCAGGCTGTCTGAATGCCCGTAGATGTTGTTGTGGGTCTTCCTTACTCTTGAAAAGAGAAAATTTAGGAAGCTCCCACTAGTTGGGGTAAGGTTGGATCATGACGGAGGGATGGATGGGTTCATTGCAAATTTGCTCATACGAGAGAGCATTGCGTGAACTAAAAATAGAGGTCTCAAGACTGGACATTTTGTCCATTAGCATTTTGATGAGATCTGCTGACGAATTGGTGGATGGGGTGCCCCTAGGTTGTAGGGCGCTTGAAAGAGGCTAGAGGAGGCATACGACGTAGTCGGTTGCACTTGTAGGGGTGCAATGTATGTATAACTAGTCGCAGGGACAGAAGTGGAGGCCAAGGGTGGTGGTGTTATGAAGGCAGAAGGTATAAGTTGACTAGATATCGCCAAAGGTGGTTGCGTGGTGGCATTGGCAAAAGGAGAGGCAGACACTCCTGCATTTATGGGCGCAAGAGTGTGAGGGGTCGAGACAATCAAGTTCTGGTATGATGTAGAGCTTGGTTGAATTGTGTGTGGTTGAGGGGGTAATGAAACCCCGATGGAGGTCGGTCGAAAAATAGACGGGGAGGCCAAACTTTGCGTATTGGCCATGGTCGGGTTAATGGTTGAGGCAAAAGGCTGGGTAGCGGATGGTGTTGATGTCATCGCCCCTTCACCTGAGAGGTCTCGCGTTTGGTTTCTTGCGAGATAGTTTTGGAGGGCTTTGACATTGAGGTCCAAGAATCTCTTGAAATCTTGGTCCCCTTCAGGGATAATGGGAGGCTGAGTTGGGGTTGGTCGAGTAAGAGTTCTTTCGGTCTCTGAGTGGAACTCCATTATAGGACTGGTTATGGACGGGGAAGGCGAAAGTGGTTGATGCCTCGCTTGGTCAAGAAGGGCCTTGGTTTGACCGCGTGTCAAAACCAGTCAAGGCAAGAAGGTTCAGGTTTCAGAAATTGTGTTTTTTCAGTTTCAAAAACTCAAAATGTAGTTTTGGCAGAAAAAGGGTCAGGTGTTAGGCTGCTATTTTTGGAAGAAAAGGACTATGACAGTGACCGACGTCGGTTGAAAAACTGATGTCAGTGATAACAGATGGCTGACATCGGTCAGATAACTGATGCCGGCGAGGAAAAGGTTGTCGATGTCGGTGGTAAAACTGATGCCGGTGACTGTGGTTTCCAAAAACTCAAAAAAATTGAAGATTCTTGGAAAAAAAGGAAGAAGAACGTCCTCACTAGCTCAAACAAGCAGATAAGAACAAAAAAATAGAAGAATACAAGTAGGTCCTAAGCGTTAAATCCCTAGAAATAAATTATTAAGCTCGTGTGGCTTATGCCTTAAAGTGATGTTTGGGGAGGTTGGCTGTTAGAAGGGTCCTAGAAGAGGTAGTCTATGGATGGTTTCAGGTTTGTTTAGGCACTCAAGAGTCTGGGTTAGGTTCCGTACATGGCCTGGTGCTAAGGAGCAAGCTCCCCTCACTTCACGAGCCCAGTGATGAGCTAGTCTCGCTTAGCCAAAATATACTTTCCCTAGAGATTATCCTCTACCAGAGAATAGAGTGGGCTTTCCCTTTGGTGATGAAATCCAACTAGGATCGTCGGGACAGGTAAGGTATCTGCTGGGTGATGAAATCCCAGTCGGGCTTTGTCTCAGGTAAGTTTTGATGTTTAATTTGGTGCAAGTGGTTTGGTTGTGTAACATCAAGTGGACTACGATTAATTCATGATGCGATTTGCTAATTACTAGGTGTGGACTAAGAAATGCAAGAAAGCAGAAATGAAAATGCAATGTGTTTTAAACCCAAGTCAAAATATGAGTTCGAATGAAAACAAGTTGAGAAAGGGTTGAAGAATATGACTTTTGACTAGTTTGAAATGCAAGAAAAGAAAGAAAGGTTCTTTTTAATCCTGCTTATGATGTCATTTAGAAGAGAAGAAAGAGGTGAAAAGGGAGAAACCTAAAGGTTCTTTTTAATCCTGCTTATGATGTCATTTAGAAGAGAAGAAAGAGGTGAAAAGGGAGAAACCTAATGCACCTATATGAACAGAAAGAAAAGGAACCCAAGGAAGACCCTAAGGTCCCACCGGGCGTGCCAGAATGTTTCTATATGATTTTCGCTTTCTACATTCAAAGAGAGAATAAGAAACTAAGAGAAATGGTCTAAGGCTTGTATGTACCTGGATGAAGTTGTGCGCACCGTTATCCAGACGTTGTGAGAACTCCTCTTTGGTTGTGGAGGATGACACCTACAGAAGGAAGAGACTAAAACAAAGAAGACGTTAGATGAGGAGATGGTGGGTTGCCAAGCAAATGCTTGATCCCAGAAGTACAAAGACTTCCTTGAGGGAGGTTAACCCACTGATTGATAAGAATAATGTCTGATAAATAGCAGAATGATAAAAGACTGAAATGATTAAAGACTAAAATAAAAAATAGGAGCAAATGCTTACCTAAATGTTGCTGTCAGCTTGGTCACAATCGTCGACGTCGGTGGTCCTACCGGCATCGATTGTCAAGGTCTGCCGACGTCGGTTAGTCTACTGATCTTGGTGATGGAAATGGTCTCTGTAGCCGGCGTCGGTTGGGGCAGTAGTCTGTGGACGAAGTCTGGATGAGTTTTTGGTCTGTGGATGGGTCTGAGAAAGGCTATGGGTCTGATTGAATGGTCTGGGGGTCTGGGTCTGAGAGTCTGGTTGAATGCTCTGTATAGGGTCTTTGCAGGCAAAAAGAATGGTCTGAAAGAGGGACCAAAATAGAACACAGAGGCAACAGGGAGACAGGGAGATAAGGATTTGGGTCTGGTCTGTAGTGTGGCTTAGAAGCAATAAACAGAAAGCTGATTACATAGACATTCTAAGCTATTGAAAATGACATAATAGAAGAGTACTTACCTCTTGCCTGCTAAAGAAGAAGTGTAGGAGCCCAAGCTGTTGATGTACCTGTTGTTGATGCAGAAGATTGTTTCAAGGTGAGGCCCCTGATACCTGTTGTGCTTGCTAGTGTAGAAGCTTGTTGTGTGTACCTGAGAGAGAGAGTGAGAGGTCTGGCAGAAAGATTGGCCTATTGATTGATCAGATTGTAAGATACCAGAGTCCGATGAAGCGTAGGGGTGAAGGGCGGATAACGGATGCAGAAAATTGTTATGAAGTAAACTGACGCTGGTAATACCGCCAACGTCGGTCGACAGTTGACCGACGTCGGCAGCTAGAAGGCAGGAAAAAGGGTAAAAATAGCCTTTCATCCATTTTCCCAATTGCCGAGTTTAAGTGGCGGGGTAAGAAACGGTCGAGAGGGGTTAAATGGGTGCGAGGATGAGGAATAGGTCATAAATGGGTCATGGGGGGATGAAGAGAATCCAAAGAAGGGAATCCTAAGTGGTGAGGTGGCAAGGGAGAGAGAATTATTAACTTAAAATAAGATAATTATTTCAAATTAACAAGACATGGGTTAGGAGTGGTTAAGTGGACCAAAGGAGACTAAAGGGGGAGAAAGGACCAAGGGGTAGACACGATTTCGGTGTCTACATTGTCATTAAGTCTAGAATGACCCAAGCATGGTAGAAAGATGGTCAAGAGTTAATATTAATGTAAGGGCCAATGAATCTTGTAAAAGGTGTTCTAAGTCATGTGTGACTAAGTCATAAGATTAGAAACATGTTTTAGTAAGGTGACTACAAGAACTCCATGTTAAATTTGGTATGTGAGGAAGTTTCATATTGTAACCAACCTTGAAGTTTGTTGATAGGGATAATTGATACATGATTATTGGGAGAGGAAGATGAGAGAGGAGAGAATAGGTAGATGAAAAATATCTATAAGAGAGGAGAGGATAATTTGATTGTATAATTTTGTACAAGGCTCTTTGGGAGATGATAAGCCTAAGTATTGGGATCTAATGTAATCTTGATTGATTAAATGAAATAAGGAGTTATTTTTGATATGATTTATTTATCTCTCAATCGGTATATGAATGATACATGTCACAATTTTTGGTTGGAATTCCCTTGAGGCCATGACCTTGCTAAGTTTATGTTTAGTTGCAGGTTTGACAAAAGTTCTAGGTTGGAATCATGAGTTGTAGGTTACAATTTGGTAGGGAGAGTTGGAATAGATTATTCAAATCATAAAGATGGATATTTCACTCACATTATTTCTTGAATGATTCCAAGAATATATGGAGGCCATGGTGACTGAATTAAATTTCCAAAGTATGACCAACTTAGTAGAAAAATGGGAAAATGGTATATAAGTTTGTATACACCCATGACAGTCTTAGGTATGGATATGAGTTTGTTGTTTCCTTGAAGTATATAAGTTGATAAGATGGGAAAATGGTATATCCATAGGTATGTGTATGAGAACAGGGTTCATAATATGTTTGAATACAATTTTATAATACTCATTCATGATTAGGTAGTGTCTAATTCAATACAAAGAACCCTGTTGCACAGTCATCTAATTAAATGACCAAATATCAAGGGTCCAAATGCAAGTTTAAGGAATGAGTGGAGGTTTATAAGTGAGATTCTTGGATTCAATGGGAATTTTTGAATTAAAATAAGTAAATAAACCTCATATACATGGTAAAAATAAGCAAGATTTGTATTGATACAATTGATACCCATGTTTTCACAGTCCAAAAGAAACCCTTATTTTGTATGATCATTGTCAAGATACACCAAAAAAGTTTAAGGTGAGAATTATAAATTGATTTGATAAGACATGGAAATATTTTAATACTATTAAACACTAAAATCAAACCTTAAAATCATTCTTGAATTGGTTGTTCAAACACAAACCCTAAAATCTAGACACAATCAAAGCACTATTTACACTAGCAGAGTATGAAGGAAGTGAAAATGATCATTGAGAAAAGTATTGACATTGAAATTATATAGGAATAACATTAATTTATGTTTTATAATATAAATTTTTGTTCATATATGTTGTAAAATGCATTGGGAGGTGTAAATATGGGATAAATTGTGCATAGTCAACTAAAAGAGGACCCAATAAACTGTGTAATATGATTTTTAATCCTTAAGATAGTATAAAAAGACTCATAACATATTTTAATAGTTGTGAGAGGTCAAAAAATACCTTTTTTAATAAAATTGAGATTTTTAAATGTTGTGTAACTCTAGATATCTTCTTTTGTATGCCCACAGGCCTGAACAGGGCATAGGAAACCCTAAACTAGGGTTTGAGCATTTCTAAGAGATCTAACCATGAGAATTTAGTGAAAATTTTTAATATTTCCATATTAAACATGTATAAGGTGAATAAAAATGTTTTATCCTAATATTTTATGGTTATGTACGATTTCTAGGAGTGGGGGTTTGGAATAGGGCTAATTAGGCCTATTTAGGGGAACTTTAACAAAGGAAGTGATAGATAGAAGTGGTTTCAAACTTTGAAACTTGGTAGACACCTCAAATAGGATTTATGGTTTCCAAAAATATCCTTATATTCTCAAATTACATGATTACACATCCCTACAACATAAATTTGTCAAAAAAAAGGCTATAAGCTTCATAAGGTTGTAGAGAGCTTGGTAAGTGGAAATGGGTATTGAAGAGTGTTTGATCCCTTGAAATGGGTTTATACATTTAATTTAAATTAATACAATACCATTTATAAATTTAGGTTGTATTATTTAAACATAGAGGAAGATATGGTTTTTGAAGCCTAAATATCTAGCCTAACAAGAAGCTAGTGAAAGTGAGGAAGAAAGTTTAGAGAGTATATGGAGTGGAATGGGATAGATAATGATTGAGTGTGATTAAAAGATTTATAATGTCATAAAGAGGTACTTATAAATGGAAAATAAATAGAGACTAATGAAGGAGACTGGCATGTATAGTGTCCAAAGCTAGAGGGAAAAGATTGGTGCTAGAAGATTCAAGGTAAGCTTGATATGCCAGTGAGTTCTTTTCCAAGACCAGAGATAGAGAATGGAGTTAAGTAAGCTTATACCCCTTACCTCTACATAATTATCCCCCAAATTTTGGATAATCATTTTGAAATTTTGGCATGAAATTGACACGTCATGGAAGGAGCCTAGACTGAAAGACTTTGGCATGAAAGCATTGTGGCATGTAACTTTCAGGGTGTAAAAGCACTAAGGAATGAAAGCACCAACATGAGAGGACCCAGTAAAAATAGAATTAGTCACAGGGAACCTGATAGCATAAGACTTGGAACAATAGAATAATACTTGGGGAGTGTATAGGAAGTGAGAGTGGTTAAGGAGTGATTTATATGGGTCACCTAGACTTTATTCATCAAAAGTTCTACATCGGCCTACAAGGAGATGAACACATGGCAATAGGGATCTAACATATAGTGAGCATATAGGGGGAGTAAAGACCTGATTCCTTAATATAAGTTAGTTATTATATTGACATGACTCTTAGTTTTTTGAGAGTTAATTGGTTAGTTACTCTTATCATTAATGTTTTAAATACTTGGTCAAGGAAAAACAAGTATAAATACCCCTATTGTAAAATACCTGGGATGATGGATTTTTATTGATAATTCTTTGTTGAAGATTAATATATGAGTCACAAAAATTATAAACCTTCTTGTGTTCATAATCAGTTCAATGGATGACTTGTGTATATATGATAAGTTGAGTGAGCATTTAGTGATTGGAACTTAGCATTAAACTTACACAAATATTTTTTTTATAAGTAATAACTAAAAACTATAATGGCATTAGTCTGCATAGTCATAGTGGCCAAACTTGGTAATCCAAGGATCAAATTAGTTTATTTGTGCTTTTATGAAGTATCTATTTAAATCCATGTTTAACATAATAATATGATTAATTTAAAGATACTATGTAACAAAACCTATGGGAACTGGTTTCTAGTTGTGCACTTCAGGTGAGCACCTAAGACCATAGTCTTGAGTGAAAGGGCTAGCATGCTAGCTCATTGAGCTACACTTCAATGTTAAAGCTATAAATAAAGATAAAAACTCAACAACTTCACATACATAGACAAGCTAGCTTGTGAACTCAAAACTATATTACATGTCTTATTTCAAAGGCAAATTACAATAGCAAACCAATAGGGCTTTGCCATACTAGGTGTGAATTCCCTTACAAAAGCCAAAATGGATTGCATTTATAGTGTGTGAGAAGAGAGAGAATAAAAGAAGCTCAAAGGTCACAAGAACAAGTGTCAAGCTGGGATATATAGTTACATTATATGAGAATGGAATGTAGAACAAACCATGAAAGGTCTTCTTGGATAGGTGTCCATATGGAGCATGAAAACTCCTCAAAACTAGCATAGGGAACCTTTAACTACCTTCTTAAAATTGCCTTCATGATTAGGCACCTTTTTATCACTTGAAACTAGATTAGGGAGAGTTGATACCAATGTAATATCTTAGATGGGTTAGAAACATGCCATGATATTCATTAGATGCATCCCTAACTTCTATCCATCTTCTAGACACTTGTACTCACCATATGTAGTCATTCACTAGCTATTTTGGCCTCATTCTTCATATTTGTCATCCAAGTGGACTTAAATTGATTGATCAAATCCATGTAATAGGTTTTAGGACACTTTTATAGAGTCTTTCTACCTTCCATTCTGAGTTAGACCTTAAAAAGGTCCAAAAACCAACTTCTCATCCTCTCACTAGGTAGTCACTCTTTATCTTCAATCTCTCTCAAAGACTACCTAAAATGAATGACTTATCAGAGATGTTTCTAGGATATTCTAAGGTGAAAAATGAATATGGAGAACTATAATATGTCCATATTGACCCCATCCAATGGTTCTCACCTATTATCTTCTTTTATACCTACAAAATAATCATAAACTTAAAAGAAACCTTTTTTTAGACCTTGTTCCTATAAGTAGGGTACAGGCCAATTGGATGAGAAGGAGCATGGGATATTAATTCACAAGTTACACTTTTTAAGCCATATTAATCCTGAGTACATATCCATTTGTATTACCTCCATCAGGTTTTAGACAAGGGTTTCAAAGGGTTTTGAACTATTTTGGTTCTTAGGGGTTGTTCATAAAAACCAGACATTGAAATTCATAAAAAATCCCACTGGGTTTGAGCTCAGGACCCTCCTCAAAAATACCCAACTCCCTGGTTCAACATGCAATGAATCCATACAAATGAGAGTGCTTGAAGTTGGTCTCTTGAGCTTGAGAGTGTAGTCTACGTACCCCTAAGGAGTTTTTAGGCCAAAAATGACCTCTATGTGATATTCATTTATAGATATATGTCTTCAATCAATCCTATACCTTCCCATAAATTTTATCAACTTGGTGGGAAGGTTTATGTGATCTTATAAATGAAATTGAGCCTCATTAGGGCTTAGGCCTACTCTAGGCCTAATAAGCCTAACTGTGCTCTAGTTTCCCATAACCACCTCTGAGTGGTTTCTTGGGATTTTAGGGCCTCTACTATGATTTTTCTTTCTCAAAAAAACATTCCACATCTTTCTTGAGTATTCTAACACTCCTCATGTTATCCTTTTATCATCTTCTCACCAAGCCTATAATCAAGTCTTAACTAGGAGTGTCCTTTATCTGAGATAGAATATAGGGAATATCCCCCATTTACAAGGACCAAATGAGACCATGGAGGGTTGGAATAGGTTTTGATAACATTCTATACCAAATTACAGGACTAGACAATACTTCTATCCCCCTCAAACACTCAAACTTCTCAAAAGTGGTAATTCGGTATGTGACCTTGTGATAGGTATGGTCAGGTTTAATGTGGCATTTAAAAACCATTCCTTTGCTCTATTATTTGCCTATGGAGATTACCTAGAAATGTGTACCATTACTATGAAAGTGATTTTATCACCTTCAAAACATATGTCTAACCATAACTTGAAATCTCTCACCACTTGTCTTGGCTAGTTTATAGACTGAGTTGACTGTAGGTGCATTCATGTTAGGAAAATGAGGTTTCGATAGGTGAAGGTGCATGTTTTAGCCATGTGTTACATGCCTTAGGCAATTATTTATGTCATTTATACCACCTCACACTAATTTAATCTCATCCATGTTTAGATACTTGCCTTAACATTTAAATTTCCCTTTCCCCATGTATTGTCAATCTACAATCATACTATAGGTGACATTTTGAGAGCAAAAAGGACCCCTATAGGTGTTCACCTATGTCAAACCATGATACCTCAATTCATAAAACTAATATTGAGTTCATAGATCATATTTTATCAAATGGAGTCACCTATATTGTGACCATGCTTCTATTGTGCCACTGTTATGCTTCAAATTTCACTTAGGTTTCAAGAGTATTGTAAATTTAAACTAAAAACCTATAGCTAGACTTTGATTGAGTTTGAGACCTATTTACACAATCCTTATCATGACCAAATAATCAATTTATTTGTCAATTCATTTCCCTTATGCTTGGGCTACATGATGAAGACAATTTAGACTATCGAGACTTCAAGCTACCCACCAAGATATGACTTATGTATATGAGCAAATACCTTATTCAAAGAAGGTAACATGTCTCTCTATGAAACTTTCCTAACTATGCACATGGACCTAGGAATGTTTGCCATATTGTGACTTCAACATTATCACAATGGTACTTTCAATTCTCTCATACTTTAATGAGGTTTCAAACAAGAGCTCAAACACCTGTATTTCAATACTCCTCAAACCTTTGTTGGAGCTTCTTGTAGGTGTCACTATAGTATAAAAGGTAGTGTGTGGTGAATTAGTTCTAAAACCAATCTTAAACCTCTTTGAATAGTTCAAACTGATTTTTCACACCCTATGAGACTTATCACCACCTTGAAACATTCATGCCTAACCACCATAACTATGCAAGACTCAATTCTAGTTGACTGTAAGTGGTAGTCATAAAAACAATTGACTGTGTGCATGTTTCTTGACTATGTTATTCATCCATATTAGACTTGAGACTGAACCTTAAAATAATAGACTAACCACCATGTAATGTGAGAGTTAAAATAACATCCTGTCTTCATTTTAAAGCCACTATAGGAACGTAAGTTTTGCAAGAGTGAAAACATTATTTGCAGATTGTCAATGGAGTCCTCCTAGCAAGATGAGAGTGATCATGTCAACTTATTAACACCACACATTCAAACTATACAAATAACCATGTGATAATTATGGTCACACTCCTTATAATCATGTACAATAACTGGTTTACAAAGATCAATCTAGATAGAGGATAATCTTGAAGGCCATGGGTATGTGCAGGGAGAAAAGCGGAGTAGACCTTCTTAGAAAAAGTTCATGAAGCACAAGCAACCAAACATGCAACTATTTCCATGGATTTTTAGTACACATAGGCCAATATCATTCATCAAAATCATTTTATCCAATTCACCTCCTCTTGTCTATACCATTTAAAGACTAGTTGACCTTTTTAGCTTACAAAAGAGAGTGATAGAAAACCAGAATGTTTTTTTCTATTTTCAAGTCTATTAAATCTTCACAAGAATGGGAATGGACATAAGGGACCTGAATGGGTAATTTATAATTCCTCTCATGTGCCAAATCTACTGCACAATCTATACAACAACTAAAAATTGTCTCTTTTCAACTATTTTCTTGTTTTCAACATGGAACTATACAAATTTTTAGTCATGAAACAATCTCTCTAACATCTATAGACACATGGGACATTAAATGACATCTTGACACACTTATTCTCCATAGTAAACCCGTACAAGCCAAATATATGACTCAAAATGACCTTAGAATGACTTAGGACAAACTAAGACAAAGGTGATAAAGATGAAAACACATGTTTGACCTTATTAAAGACCATTAGACACATTTCACATCCTAGGGGACCCCTATATAAAATTTGAATTTATAGGGGGTTGACCTAATTTGAATTTTGGTCAAATTAGTCAACAGTAACATGGACAAACTGTCATGTCCCCTTTTTAGAGGACACTGACAGACTTCATGATTAGCCTATTATGCGACCTTCGTAGGCTAATAGGATGGATAGGGGGTCATAATGGAGCTTGGCTTGACTTTGATTCACAGGATTTTCTACATTTGGTTTTCATTCGGGCTCTTTCAGACACATTTGGCCTGAGCTCCTACTTTTTAGGGATATTTGATATGCAGCGGAGCGCCTTTATTTTGGTATGGTCATGTGCGGAATCACTCCCTGATTCACCAGCTTCGATCGGTTCGAGGATCCGACGTATGTTGAGGGAGATATTAATATTTGATTGATTTAATCAAATATTAATTATTTGGTCTAATTTTAAATTAGATATTAATTAATTAATTAATTATTTGGTCTAATTTTAAATTAGATATTAATTGATTATTAATTATTAATTAATTGGTCTAATTTTAAGACCCAAGTTCTAATTTAAGAAGCCCAAGTTCTAATTTGAGGAATTCTAATTTTAGAACCCCAAGTTCTAATTTGAGGAAATCTAATTTTAGCAAGCACACCTTTGGAAGGGTATAAGAGTTTCTCATGGGAGAGAGTTGGAATTGTGCATAGATTATTGATTATTGAAAATTGAAGAAATTCTTCTGTGAAGACTAAGCCAAGGGTTCCAGGATTCTATTGCAGTGGAGAACGTCAACTCTTCATTGTGTGCGATTTAGAGGCTGTGAAATATCAGCTGATTTATTGCCAAATTGAGAGATAGCTTCATCCAGAAGTTATCACATAGGTACAGATTTGAGAGATAGCTTCATCCAGAAGTTATCACAAAATTTTAGGTTTGGGAGATAACTTCACACAGAAGTTATTACAGATATTCCAGGTATTTCTTATTTAGTTTTTGATCCAATAAGTTATACAGATATAGATCTGTTGTGTTAGAATCGTATATTTTTGAGATCAGGTTATTCAGCTATCAGGGGTTAAGAACAGACAGGTTGGCGGCCGTACTAAGTCCGTACAGGTCCGTACAGATCCGCTCAGGCACCAACCTCGGCAGACAAAGAGCTTCCAGTGACCGACATCGGTCGACTGAAGACCGACGTCGGTAGAAAGCCGACTGACAGTGACCGACGTCGGTGAGATATCGACCGACGACGGTGTCTGTGTGTCGACACAGAAAAGCAGAGACCTTCCAGAATCCAGATTTCACTCTCAGATTAGCAAAAGCCAGGGTTTTAAGACCAAATTTTAATATTCTTTTATTTGTATAACAGAGACTCAATTGTGTAATCGTCCAGAAGAACAAGTGATGAGATCTTTGATTTGCTATTGAGATATTATATTGTGATTTGTTTATGCATATGTGAATCTATTCTACAAAATTGTATCTTGTTCAGAGCTTTATGTGTTTATATATTCCCTGTTTGAAAGGGGATATTACAGTTGTTTAGAGATTATTGTGCAGAAAAAAGGAGCCCCTAAGTAAGGGACATCACAGTGGTATCAGAGCTAATGTCTTGCCATCCTGTTGAGTAGTTTGGGTAGGTTGAATCAGCGAAGTATCCATGATGACTTCAAGTACTCAGAAACAGTGGGACAAGGATATGAAGAAGCTGAAACAAAGTTTGAACCAGTTGATTGAAACCCAGAGGAGGATGAATGAAACTCTTTCAGATCCTACATTTGAGGACAAATTAGTACGGTATATGGCATCCATTCGTAAAAGGTCCACATCACAAAATAGAACGAAGGAGAAACAAGAGGTCTCAACAGTGGTTGAGGGCAGCGCTACACCAGTTGTTAGACATGTGGATGAGCTTAGTCATGGGGATTTAGACTCTCAGTTAGTTGCAGAGGATGTGGGAGTGGGAGATTGTGATGATGAGATAGTTTCAGCAGCAGTTTCTTCAGAGTTAGATGAGGATGAGTCCGATGTTTGCACTCAGAGCGTAGAGGTGTACTCAGATGTTAGTACACTGAGTGTTGATGATCTCTCAGATATGTCAGAGATGGTAGCAGAGTCCCAGGATTCGATTATTGCAGATGACACCCAGGAGAATGCAGTGGACAGTTTTGAGGACTTAGTCTCACCGGCAGTCTCTTTCAGAATAGAAGAGTTGGACAGTGATGCTACAGTTGTTGATACTCTGTATGTTGATATGAGCTTTGGAGTTGATTCACAGAGTATGGATGGTAGTACTCCAGAGATCAGTGATTTTGAGTCTTCTCTTTTGGACCATGCATCAAAGGAGGATTGTAGGAGACAATCTAGCCAGTACCACCATGTGTCTAGTCAACTGAGAGTTAGTGAGCGATACATTGCTACCGCTTGCAAGCATTTCGATGCTGCTCGTCAGTTGTTAGCAGTTTATGGATGGGGTTCTCCTACTAGCATCGAGCAGGGAGGTAGTTATTTATCCTTGACAGAGATCCACTCTTTATGGGAGGCTATCCAGATTCTGAGACAGGATTATATGCAGTTGGTCGCCGACAGAGATTATCTTATGGAGTGGGGTAGCACAGCATATGATGCATTGTTGGTCGAGGAAGATAAGGTGAGTGAGCTTACTCAGCAGCTAGAGGTGACTTCTGAGATTCTTGAGACTACACAGTTAGCTTATGAGGAGTCACAATTTCATTTGGCTGAGATGACTATGGAGTTAGAGCATTTACGGTCTTCACCAGCCCCAGACTCAGAGGATTTGGGAGTACCTAGTTCTGATGAGTTTGGGATACCTCTCCAGATTGATTCTTCTCACACAGATGACAGTGTGGTCCAGTTGATTGTGCCACCTTTACAGAGAGATCAGTTGTGGTGTGTGGGGGAGTACGTTGATGCTTCCACATATAATTTTTACTGCATGGAGTCATTCATGGAGTATTTGCTGTATAGTGCAGGTGTTCATCTGGATTCGCATAGGGTGATAGAAGGTGTTCTCATCCAAGGTACTGGTGCTATTAGCAGATTGGGTGGGGAGATTATAGGGATCCTATCTACTAGGCTACCTCACAAGGATTTTGAGGTGGGGTATGCTCATTATTCCTCTTTTGACCTAGAGAGAGAAGATTTGATTTCACACGGGTGTAGATCGGCTCCAGTTTCTTACCAACCATTATGGGATGGATTGGCACCACCTCTTGCAGATGGAATTGGCAGTTTGAGTTGTCCATTCTACTTGGGTTATGATGCTTCGAGAGTTTGGTTCTCATGTGTTCTCGACTATGGTAGTTGGGCTCTTAGAGTTTGGTTGAGTTGCATTCACCAATTTGATTATGGGTTTCTCTTTGTTCTACTTCTAATGATATTCCAGGTACTTGCATTGATTTATAGCAGTGCAGAGCATAATTACATTTGGGATCCAGGAGGATCGAGTGGTTCATTGTTCTGAGATTGCTTGGGGACAAGCAATTTCAGGAGGGGCGGATTGTCATGTCCCCTTTTTAGAGGACATTGACAGACTTCATGATTAGCCTATTATGCGACCTTCGTAGGCTAATAGGATGGATAGGGGGTCATAATGGAGCTTGGCTTGACTTTGATTCACAGGGATTTCTACATTTGGTTTTCATTCGGGCTCTTTCGGACACATTTGGCCTGAGCTCCTACTTTTTATGGATATTTGATATGCAGCGGAGTGCCTTTATTTTGGTATGGTCATTTGTGGAATCACTCCCTGATTCACCAGCTTCGATCGGTTCGAGGATCCGACGTATGTTGAGGGAGATATTAATATTTGATTGATTTAATCAAATATTAATTATTTGGTCTAATTTTAAATTAGATATTAATTAATTAATTAATTATTTGGTCTAATTTTAAATTAGATATTAATTGATTATTAATTATTAATTAATTGGTCTAATTTTAAGACCCAAGTTCTAATTTAAGAAGCCCAAGTTCTAATTTGAGGAATTCTAATTTTAGAACCCCAAGTTCTAATTTGAGGAAATCTAATTTTAGCAAGCACACCTTTGGAAGGGTATAAGAGTTTCTCATGGGAGAGAGTTGGAATTGTGCATAGATTATTGATTATTGAAAATTGAAGAAATTCTTCTGTGAAGACTGAGCCAAGGGTTCCAGGATTCTATTGCAGTGGAGAACGTCAACTCTTCATTGTGTGTGATTTAGAGGCTGTGAAATATCAGCTAATTTATTGCCAAATTGAGAGATAGCTTCATCCAGAAGTTATCACAGAGGTACAGATTTGAGAGATAGCTTCATCCAGAAGTTATCACAGAATTTCAGGTTTGGGAGATAACTTCACACAAAAGTTATTACAGATATTCCAGTATTTCTTATTTAGTTTTTGATCCAATAAGTTATACAGATATAGATCTGCTGTGTTAGAATCGTATATTTTTGAGATCAGGTTATTCAGCTATCAGGGGTTAAGAACAGACAGGTTGGTGGCCGTACTAAGTCTGTACAGGTCCGTACAGATCCGCTCAGGCACCGACCTCGGCAGACAAAGAGCTTCCAGTGACTGACATCGGTCGACTGAAGACCGACGTCGGTAGAAAGCCGACCGACAGTGACCGACGTCGGCGAGATATCGACCGACGATGGCGTCTGTGTGTCGACACAAAAAAGCAGAGACCTTCCAGAATCCAGATTTCACTTCCAGATTAGCAAAAGCCAGGGTTTTAAGACCAAATTTTAATATTCTTTTATTTGTATAATAGAGACTCAATTGTGTAATCATCCAGAAGAACAAGTGATGAGATCTTTGATTTGCTATTGAGATATTATATTGTGATTTGTTTATGCATATGTGAATCTATTCTACAAAATTGTATCTTGTTCAGAGCTTTATGTGTTTATATATTCCCTATTTTAAAGGGGATATTACAGTTGTTCAGAGCTTATTGTGCAGAAAAAAGGAGCCCCTAAGTAAGGGACATCACACAAACGCATTAGTGGATGGCCCACTAGCTAGCTCTATAAATGTAAACATAGGTTGAGTAAGTTCAAAAATGCACCTATGGATCGTGATGATTAAATCACTTCTTGTAACATAAAAATTACATATATATTATTCAATTTATGTGTAAATTAATAATTATCTTTAAATATAACTTAAATTCAACATGAAATTTATATAAAAGATACTTGTATGCATGTAGCAGCTGGTGTGTGCACACTAAATGTGTGTGCTAAAAACTCATCACTCAAGAGTATATCATACAAGTATTATGAAGCACCACCACCATCATCCAAAGGCTTAGTTCATATAGCACCACAAGATCTATATGGGTGGGGTTAGGTACACACACTAGGTGAAATATCTCTAGCATCAGTTTTTCAAAGCCTACTTGTATGATGAATGAGTGTATTAGTAAGTACACTAAGAGCATGTAAAGTATCAATCTCCATGACATCCTTCACCATAGATTGAATCTCAAGATGAATTATTTTTTAGGTAGGGATCCTTTCAAGTTGATTAACTACATGTTTTGTACCTAGTCAATCCTACACATAGCCTTTCTCTTGGCCCTAAAACTCCCCATAGTCAAAATAGTTTGGAATCTCATTGAGGATAAACTCATAGTAGAGTTTACTAAAAAAATACAATGGTACCTCATGGTTGTTACATGGTGGATAATCAAACACCATCCACCATTGGTCCCAAAAAATGGCTTTAATCAAGTTATGTTGGCATTGATGGATTGGGAAATATTTAATAGTAAGAGAAAATGGTGTATTAGTGGCTAGGTCAATGAATAAGGCACACATTTTATCTTTTGTTATATCTTTGTTCTTCACCTTTTATTCTTTTTTTATCATAGCAAGCCCTACATGTATCCCTATATGATTCTCATTTGTCAATTTTATTCGTTACTGTAGACACCTAAATTTTATATAATGTCAAAATGTACCTAAATCTATTAATAATTCTTCTTAAATTAATTCATCACATCTTCCTCCAAATTTAAATAATTAAATAAGTCAAATTAGTCAATTAGGCACACTTAAATCCTTATTTTAAAATAATAAAATATGGATTTTACATCTCATCCAAACATCTCTCACCTTTTTCTCCCTCATCCCAACCAAATCCATAACTTTCTCAACCTCTTATGACTCATCCCTTGAGTTGTCAAGAAAATTGACTTAATCCTACTGACTCAACTAACCAACCCCATGATTTTTTCAACCATTTTGAAATGGTCTTCATCCTCATGGGTGAGGACTCATTAACGACTATTGTTCACTTGGATCATTGAAAAACTTTAAATGATACTCCATTCGATCCTTATCCAAACATCTATAAATAAACTTATAAAACTTCATTTTCAAGAGTCTTGAAATCCATCCATATATTGATTATAATCAAGCAATCAAATCTCTATACACAAGTAAATCAAAATGAATTAAGGCAAATCAAAGACTTCTTTTTGTAACAAAATGTTTCCCGTTCTCTTTTGTATTAGAGTGAGCACCATATTTTAAAAAGAGAAAATAGAATTCATATTGTAATGGAGAAAGCTTGTACATTAAAAGAATAATGTTTGTGATTTTTATTTTCTTTGTTTGTTTCTCTATCATATGTTTGAATTTATCTTAGATTATAATTTGTTTACTTTCTTAGCATGTCTAAATTTAGTTCACATATATTTGGCATGCTCGATGGGACTTTCCCTCATCTTTTTCATCTTTTGATCATCATTTTTTGCATTTAAATAGCATTTCTCATTTGGTTTTTGTTTTTTATTTTTACATATCCATTTAATTTTTTCTTTTTTGAGTGATGGTACGAGCCACAAGTTGTTATCAGGCAATTTTTATTTGGTTGTGTGTGCTCCACTGCATAACAATGAATTACAAACATAAATAACAAAATTGTAGACCATAAAATCAAAATTGTTTTGTTTCTTCTTTTTTTGTGTTTTTTGTTCTATCTACAAGATTAACAGCAATTTTTTTAAGAAACAATGATTTCACCATTCTCAACAGTGATTTTGTCAAACTCAGCAGCAAAATCATTCTTTTTTGTAATGAATTCATCATTATCAGTAGCTAATTCATATATGTTAGTAGTGAAATATTTTTTCTAGGTAGTGAAATCATTTTTAAAGCATGGGTTTATTTATTTTTTGTCTTTTCCTTGTATTGATTTTATTACAATTTTGTTTTTTCTATCAGTCTGTGTAATTGCAATTTCGTAATAGAAAGGTGCTTTTTACTTCATTTTTTGTGGTTTTCACTTATTCTATTATAGGTTATCTTATTCCAAGCTTAAGTAAACATTCTAATAACTTGTTTACAAAATTCTTGATAAAGAAAATTAATAAAAAAGATAATCAAAAAGACAACTTTTTTTAAATAATGATTTTAAATTTGCTTTTAAAATTTTATTTTAGTAATTACATTATTTTGTTTGTGGTTATGGAAATCATGTATGCTCTTTCCTTAGCATCACATTGGTGATGATACTTAAAAATAAAAAATGTTTCCATAATTATCTATGTTACCCAAGTAGTGCCTACATGTGCTCTTTCCTTGATATTACATTGGTAATGATACTCAAAAATTAGAAATGGATACTTACTTTTTATTTTTTTACTTTTAGGGGATCTATTGACTATGGATTTCACCACCATGTAATAGGTAAAACCTCATTTATTGATAGGGTATATAAATCGAGATCCAATGTCATGTCCCCTTTTGAGTTGACATGTTCAGAGTTGAGGATTAGCCTATTATGCGACCTTCGTAGGCTGATGGGATGGATAGAGGGTCTTGATGGAGCTGGGCTTGCCTTTTTTGTTTGGGTTTTTTGGATATGAATTAAGGGAGATATTAATATTTGATTGATTTAATCAAATATTAATTATTTGGTCTAATTAATTATTAATTAGTTGGTCTAATTTTAAGACCCTAATTCTAATTTAAGAATTGGTCTAATTTTAAGACCCAAGTTCTAATTTGAGGAATTCTAATTTAAGAAACCCAAGTTCTAATTTGAGGAAATCTAATTTTAGCAAGCACACCTTTGGAGGGTATAAGGGTTTCTCATGGGAGAGAGTTTGGATCATGCATTGATTATTAATTATTGATTTTGAAGAATTCTTCTGTGAAGACTGAGCCAAGGGTTCCAAGATTCCATCTGCATTAGAGAACGTCAACTCTTCAGTGTGTGCGATTCAAAGGCTGTGAAATATCAACTGATATATTGCCAAATTGAGAGATAGCTTCATACAAAAGTTATCATAGAGGTTTACAGATGTGAGAGATAACTTCACACAGAAGTTATCACAGTATGTCAGGTATTTCTTATTTAGTTTTGATTCAATAAATTATACAGATAGAGATCTTCTATATTAGAGCCACATATTCTTCAGATCAGGGGTTGAAAATAGACAAGTTGTGCTTATTTGGCGGCCGTATGAAGTCCGTACAGGTCCGTACAGATCCATGCAGATACTGACCTCGACAGAAAGAGATCTCCAGTGACCGACATCGGCCGACTAAAGACTGATGTCGGTAGAGAAGGACTGATAGTGACCGACGTTGGCAGTATATCGACCGACGCCGACAACTGTGTGTTTGACACAGCAGGCCGAGACTTCCAGATTCAAGCTTAACTTCCTGATTTGTAGAAGATCAGGGTTTTTAGATCATATTTTAATATTCTTTATATGTATGAGCAAAGACTGTAATTGTAATTATCTGAACAAGTGATAAGATATTTGATTGGCAGATAAGAGATTTACTGTGGTTTATTATTTATTTGAATTTATCTTGCAAAATCGCATTTTTACTCATGCAAAATATTTAAAAAGCAAAATACAGAGAGATAGTCAGGGAAATATCCAGTTTCAGATTTGAGGGGAAATTGGGGATATTACAGTGGTATCAAAGCCAAATTCTTGTCATCTTGTTGGGCACATCAGAGCTAAATTTTTCCATCCTAAGGGTGTGACAATCTTATGCAGCCACAAGAGTTGGGACCACACAGGTATAACACACGCAGTAGAGCCTTACTTGAAGGTACCCAGTTGTTAGAATAGCAGCGGATTATCATGAGTGACAGACGTGAGGGTAGCCCACCCAAGGGCCACAGGTATGATGTTGATCAGGACACCAAAGAATTTCACCGTGCTATGATGACAAGCCAACAGCAGATGAATCAGACACTACAGGCACTTACGACTATGATAAGGGGGATGAATGCACTTGATAGATAGAACGGGGAACAAAGAGATGACAGGAGTGCTACGGTTAATCAGAGACCATAACAGACCCACTCCAGAACAGTGGATAGACCTACACGTCCTACATTTGTTCAAGAAGAACCAGAGGCACCAGCAGAGGAGGAGGCAAGAAATTCCCCATTTGCAGATGTTTACATGGCTGCAAATGATGAGTGGGACTTATTACCTCCTCATGTTCAAGAGAGGATGTCCTTTGATCATTTTGTTTAGCTGAGGAGAGAGCACTACAGATTAGTTAGACAGGACAGGAGGCCTAGGGTTCAATTCAATGAGCTAAAGAAGGCTACTGGCAAGCTTTCTTTGACCACTTTTGACAGGAGCGGCAAGATGACAGCTCAAGCTTGGGTGCATAAGCTTGACACCTTTTTGGCATTGAGACCAATGTCAGAGATAGAGGCCATCAAATACACCACTTTGCACTTGGATGGAGTAGCACATGATTGGTGGTACCATGGTATGGTAACACTTCAGCATAACCAGGTGACAAAATACCAGGACTTTGTGGATAGATTGGTTGAGCGGTTTGACAGGAAAGATCTCGAGGTTTACTTTTGAGATCTGGCATAGTTGAGACAAATAGGTAGCTTGGAGTCCTTCATTGGTGAGTTTCAGAGATTGGCAGTCATGGTGCCCAATATTTCCGAGCGTAGATTGGTAGTTTTCTTCATGGAGGGATTGACAGAACCATTGAGAGGTTGGATCAAAGCCTTTGATCCTCCTTCATTACAGGTAGCTATGAAGAAGGTGCGTAGTATGGAGATGGCAGCCCCATCCAATAAATCTAACTCCAGAGGTACTTCTTCATCTAGAGACCATAAGTGCTCCAACGGAGATACAAAGAGACCGGATTTCAGCATAGATAAATCAGGTGTAAAGAATGATTCAAAGGCCAATCTAGCAGCACCACCTTTGGATCGTGAGGCACTTAACGATCTACGCAAGAAGAAGCTTTGCTTCTACTGCAAAGGTCCATATGATATCCATCACAATTGCCCTTTGAGGCCTAAGGGCAAGGCGAATCGTGTGATGTGGGCATATTATGAGGATTCAGATTCAGAGGATTCTAAACAGTAGAATAGTTCTGAGGAGGCAATGGTAGAGTTAGAGCTTCACATACAGGAGGCACGCCTATCCAACATTCAGTCGGATGAGTCATTCAAACTCTGTGGAGTTTTAGCAGGGCAGAAGGTCATCACCCTTCTTGATACAGGAGCCACACATCATTTCATAGATGCTAGATTTGTGGAGAAGCGTGGACTCACTACTGAAGATTTTGAGGGCATTAGAGTTAAGGTAGCCGATGGTCACACTCTTAGGTGTGAGCGTATGATTAGAGACCTCCCATTGTGCTTGAACAACTATGAGTTCAAGGCTGATTATTATGTGGTGAACATGGGGGATATAGACTTAGTCTTGGGTATGAAGTGGCTTCATTCATTTGAGGAAGTTACTCTTCATCTCAAGGACATGGAGGTTCACTTTGATGTTGATGGGAAGACACATATTCTTAAGGCAATATGGGGCAGTAGCTTCAGATATATGTTTTTTCATCGGATGGAGATGCTCATACGACATGACATGATAGAGTGCGATGACGAGTGCACATTGGCACCAACACAGGAGAGATATGAGGATGAGTTTGGTCTTGAGGTGAGTGCAGTTTAGGAGTTATCACATGTGGTAGGGACTCAACTTTCTGTTACAGTCGGGTCACGGGTTGATGATGATATGACTATTTCTAGCCTTCACAATCCAGATTTAGATATTATTCAGGTAAGGAGTTTGCTTGAGTTGCTTGCTAATTTTCATTTATTTATTGGATGTTGGGGTGCTTATCTTAGTACTAGGGATGGACATGGCATGGAGTTTGCATTGATTGACAGCAGGGAAGATCATGACTACATTTGGGATCCAGGTGGATTGATGGGTATATCATTCAGCGATTGCTTGAGGGCAAGCAATTTTAGGAGGGGCGAATTGTCATGTCCCCTTTTGAGTTGACATGTTCAAAGTTGAGGATTAACCTATTATGCGACCTTCGTAGGCTGATGGGATGGATAGAGGGTCTTGATGGAGCTGGGCTTGCCTTTTTTGTTCAGGTTTTTTGGATATGAATTAAGGGAGATATTAATATTTGATTGATTTAATCAAATATTAATTATTTGGTCTAATTAATAATTAATTATTAATTATTAATTATTAATTAGTTGGTCTAATTTTAAGACCCTAATTCTAATTTAAGAATTGGTCTAATTTTAAGACCCAAGTTCTAATTTGAGGAATTCTAATTTAAGAAACCCAAGTTCTAATTTGAGGAAATATAATTTTAGCAAGCACACCTTTGGAGGGTATAAGGGTTTCTCATGGGAGAGAGTTTGGATCATGCATTGATTATTGATTATTGATTTTGAAGAATTCTTCTGTGAAGACTGAGCCAAGGGTTCCAGGATTCCATCTGCATTGGAGAACGTCAACTCTTTAGTGTGTGCGATTCAGAGGCTGTGAAATATTAGCTGATCTATTGCCAAATTGAGAGATAGCTTCATACAGAAGTTATCACAGAGGTTTACAGATTTGAGAGATAACTTCACACAGAAGTTATCACAGTATTTCAAGTATTTCTTATTTAGTTTTGATTCAATAAATTATACAGATAGAGATCTTCTATATTAGAGCCACATATCTTTAGATCAGGGGTTGAAAACAGACAGGTTGTGCTTAATTGGTGGCCGTACGAAGTCCGTACAGGTTCTTACAGATCCACGCAGACACCGACCTCGATAGAAAGAGATCCCCAGTGACCGACATCGGCCGACTAAAGATCGACGTCGGCAGAGAAGGACCGACAGTGACCGATGTCGGCAGTATATCGACCGACGCTGGCAACTGTGTGTTTGACACAGCAGGCCGAGACTTCCAGATTCAAGCTTAACTTCTTGATTTACAAAAGATCAGGGTTTTTAGATCATATTTTAATATTCTTTATATGTATGAGCAAAGACTGTAATTGTAATTATTTGAACAAGTGAAAAGATATTTGATTGGCAGATAAGAGATTTATTGTGGTTTATTGTTTATCTGAATTTATCTTGCAAAATCGCATTTTTACTCATGCAAAATATTTAAAAAGCAAAATATAGAGAGATAGCCAGGGAAATATCCAGTTTCAGATTTGAGGGGAAATTGGAGATATTACATCCAACTATTTCAATTTCTTAAGTAATGTGTTTTAAGCACACTATGATGTAAGGGGATTTCATGCTTCAATACCCAAGGTTTTAATAGTTGCCTAGAAATATGATATTATATATTTTCAACACACTGAGACTCATATGGCTATATTGAGTTCTTTGGGACAAGACCCAATAGTGTGCATCTGCATTATCTACTTCTTCCATAATTTTTCCCCTAGATATGCTTGATTAAACTTTAAGCCTAGGATAACCTCTTTTATCATTTGACTTTGGGGCATTGGTTTATGATTAGTGTTAAGAAGAAACTTTCTACATACCATAAAAACTAGACTCAGTGGGCCATGGGAACAGTAGGACCCTCCATAGTTAGTGCCTTGAACCATTAGGTTATAGCTAAGAGTATAGATGAGTCAATGACAATGGAAGGCCCAATAATTATTCATGACCCTCATCCTAATTTTTCACCTTTTATGTGTAATTTCTTGACTATTTAAAATAAAAATTTATTTGTTTTTTCCTTGTGTCTACCACATGCTATAAAATCCTTGTTTACTAAAAAAATCTTTTAAGTTTACATTCTATCCTAAAAATAACAACTTCTTTCTAAAAGCTCAAAAGTATTTAGTTAGCAATTAAGCTTTTAGTCACTTTGGTAATTTGCTTTACTAGAGTCTAACTTCAAGTCTTTTTCATTGTTGAGTCAAGTATTTCCTTAATAACATCACCTGTTATAAGAAACATGGATATGTAGAATAATAACTTGATCAATTCAGTCACAAATCCAAATTCAAATAATAATCCATGTTATAACCTAGGATTCCATCCAACCAATTTTGATTCAAACACATATTCGAATCAACATCACATCAATCATCCAATAAATCTAAATCAAAGTTTCAATTACATTTAAAACTCACCAATCAATCATCTAACAAATCCAAATCTGAGTTTGAATATGTATTCATCCTCATCCATCAATCAATCAAATCAAAACTTGAATAATCACTCAATTTTACAAATCGATCAATTCAACCCAAACATCAATCGATCAATTTCAAACTTGAATACTTATTCATGTTAACCCATAAATTAACATCCAAATTTTACATTAGAGACAACATCAAATAATTTTTAGGCTTTGGTATTAAAAATTATTTGAACTCTTTCACAAGTTCCACCCCATCCATAAATCAAAAGTCACCAATCACAACTCAAAATGAATTCAACAATCCATCTAGTTCTAACCTAAGCATCAATCTAAATCAAAGTTTTGATTCAACATTACCACCACTTTAAAATATATATTTTAACCAAAACCCATTCATAAATCAAACCCAAATTCATTCAAATCCAAATATCTTCCATAAAAATTAACCTTTCAACTCCTACATCTTTCAAAACTAGCCTTTTTGCATTCATCAAAATCAACCATTTGGTTTTACATCCAACCCATTCCCAAACTTTAACCAAACTACATCAAATTCACATTTATTCACAAACCTAGTAGATTTAATTCCATCAACCTTCACAAATGCACCAAATCCAAATATTTTCACCTTCAACACAAATCTAACAAATACAACCTTCTAAGATCAATCTACCTCTCTAGCCCACTTCATTACTAGGGAATCCCAAAACATTCAACATCAACATCATCATATCACTAGTAACCCTATTTCCCAAAATCAATCAAGTCTCCCATCCACTAGTCATAGTCTTAATTCAAACATCCCTCATTACACTAGTAAACAGAATCTAATTCTAGCACCTCTACCATCTAGTATCATTCCACCCCCAGAGTTATAACAAATCAAAAAATCCCAACATATCAACAACATTACCATGCCTATTAAGAAAAAAATCACTCCTTTAGGGGAACCTTATGATGTATTTTTTTAAAAATTTGTCACTGTAAACTTAGTCATATTTCCAAACACCAAATACTTTTAACCAAATGTCCCAAAACCTGAGTGGTATGGACCTAACAAATATTGTGATTATCAAAAAATTTAAGGTCATTCTACAACCCATCATATGAGATTAAAGCAATATATCCAAGATTTGATTAAAAAAGGGTACATCAAGGTAGACCCAAGTGTATCCATGTCTAAAAATCATAGCTTGGGGATATGCCAAGATGTTTTTCCTATGCCTAATCAAGCGACACCACTTCCAAGCCAATGTCATTACCTTCCATCCATTTCTGAATTCCCATTTTTGACATATCCATTTTTAACCAATCCATAGCCAAACAACCTACCTTTGATAACCATGGTTTACCATCCATTTTTTATGAAGAGCCCATCTTTATTATAGAGTCTATCTTTGACCAAAAACCTATCTTTGATGAATATCCCATTTTTTATCAAAATCCCATTTTTGACAAAGATCTCATTATTAACCAATATCGTATCTTGTAAAAAACCTCCTTTAACCAACATAGCCTATCACCTATTATCCAAACACCCAAACCCTTATCACCTATTGAATCTCACATCATCCCATACCCCAAGTGATAGAGGTACTTATAGACAAAACAATCCATGAGCAAAGAATTATTGAACCCATCCACCTTGAAGTAAATGCTAGACCCCATAACATCAGATACAAACCATTTGAAATTAAATGTAAAGATGTCAATGATACTTTTGTGGTTTCTAAGATAATCTCATCCATAATCAAAATAGGATCCATTCATAGTCTTTACGAGGACTATGTTGCCATCACTCCTTTCATCAACATCACCAATCATGCCTTCCATCTTACAAGACAATGTCCTACACCTTTTTGAGACCAATGATCTTACTTATATTTAACTTCCTTCCATGATAATAAAATAATTTTATAATTCCTAGTTGGTCTCCTACCAAAAGAGCATCAATAAACATCTGCATATTTTGAGGAATAACAAGTGCACCTCAATCAAAATGAATCCTATGGTATAAATATAAAATTGACATCTCATAGTGAAAATCCTTTTGAGGCACTATCAGATGATCAAAATATAAATTACTGTCAAAATCCAAATTGAAATATAAAAAATCAAAAACATGAGTCTTTTAGTAAAAATTTGTTTGAGGTGTTATTGGACAATAAAAATCTAAATCCCAATCAAAACAATCAATAAGAATCCTTTGGTGAAAATATTTTTATGGCACCAATGAATGAGAAAATTAATGTATCCTCTGTATTAACATAGTTATAGGATGTATCCCCATCACAAATTGAAGATATCATTAATGCAACATTAAATTTTCAAATCATCCAACTTGTAATTTCTCCCCATCTTTCTAAATGTGAGATTGTTGGTCCTAGTCACTATTTATATCATGACACATATACTTATCCCCAATATAATTCCATCCCTCCAAATCCTTCATGCACTCAACACACATCCTTCATCCAACATAATTTCTTCTTCACCATGTATGGCAATACCCTTTATCATAGGCTTTATGACTCTATCTAGGTAAATTTGGAATAATCCAACTTAGAAATTAATGAAGTTACTGAAGACATCTTTGGAGTGCATACCTAAAATATCAATAGTGGTAATAATCATGCATCTCAAACCCTTTTATAATTGATATTCCAAAAATAAAATCAAAAGAAAAAGAAAAAACAAATAACATAAATCAGAAAGAGAAAGAGAAATAAATTTATCCAAAGGTGAAAACCATTTATATGGTGCCTTAGAAAAGTACCATGATGAAAACCAATTTTTGGCATTATGTGTAAAATAATCAATTTTCTACAAGTACCCTACACTTGGGGGGAAGCTCATTCCATTTCAATCCTAATAATTCTAAATCATGCCTCCATCCTTACCCATCTTACAACATTATTAATCCCATCTTTTACCATCATACACTTACCCTAAACCATCCTTATCCTAAGTTATCCTAAAGCATGCTTACCCATCCTACACCTATTTAAATACATCATAAGTTCATCTTCAACCATCATACACCATCCTTGAATACCCTTACCTATCTAAACACATCCTTATCCATTTAACCCCAAATCCATCAAAACTCACCTAATCCTTACCATCATAAAACCATCTTTATTCCCATTTTAACCTTAGTAAAGAAGTGAAAATGTCTTGAGACCTATTCTTAGAAACATCTTGGTGTATACTCACAATGTTATTTTAATGACTAGACACTCAGTTCTTACATCATGTGTTCCTTAGAGTTATCATATTAATTCCAATCCATTCCTATTCATCCATACTCCATATCTAATATATTACTTTCATCCCCTACCACTCACTCTTTGGTATTATAATATGGTTTTTCCTTTACTTGTATTCCTTGTGTATACACCTATACCAAAAAAAAATAAAACATTAGAAAATTTAAAAAAAAAAGCAAATCAAAAAAATCAAAAAATCCCTTGTTCTTAGATATGTATCCTAGTCATCCTTTATATGGATTACTCATTAGATAGTTTAACATTATCAATAATTACATATGCCAAAGGGTTATAATCTACCCAAGGATGTCTAAAAAGGTAATTTTCTTACTTTTTAAAGTCATTTCCTTACCTATTTATATAGTCATTAACTTTATTTTACATCATGGGTGTTTACTTGCTTCCGCAGTGTTTGTTTACTTCCATGTTTTTTTTCACTTACATCATTTTCATTATGGCAAACATCTCTTTTTATCTTATCTTTATTATTTTTTATTGTGTCTAAATCACTATGTGCATTACTAATGGTGTTATTATGATCTTCCATATCATGATGCACTAAGTTATGTCCTTGGAAATATATTAGTATCACATAATATTCATCATGGTTTATTTATACCATTGGTGCATATTATCATGTGTAATATCAAAAGTCAAGTTGTTCAACTCTTACTCACTTGGAATTATTTTTGTAAATCAATGAAAGAATAAAATGAACATAATGCAAATATCATACCATCTCATGTTCTCAGATAAAGCATGTGTGTGTCATCTCAGAATAAGTCATTATATTTATGAAATCATTTCTCAATGAATTCACCACTTTGTTTAATGAATTCATCATTTTTCATACCAATTTCATCATTCTGGTAATTTTGAAATCATTTTATTCTCCTTTTCTAAGCATTTAACTACATAAAACTAATTTTTTTGTACCATAATAAAATCTGTCTTCCATCCATACTTATCTCATCCATATTATCAAATCATTTGATTTGTCATCATTAATCCATATAGTCAATTCATTTCCTTTTTAATGATTGCATATCAATCATCCACAATCATTTCCTAATCTTTTTATTCAATCTCTCATACTTTTTTATTAGGACTGATAAAATTATAATATCTATCCTTTCAACATCAACCCATCACTTGCTCAATCAATCAATCCACCAATTAGACAACCAATCTAAGCTTCCAGCTTTACAATGGGATATATCATTCCCACATCCATTCCTATGAACCCTGATTCATAGGTCACCTTAAAGCATGCAACTTCTTTTTGGATATATCAATTCCCAATCCATTCCTATAATATATCATTTCTTGGGGAAAAATCAATCCATCATCCAATCATAATGTGCAAACATTAACTTAAGTATGTTAATAGCATCCATGGGTTAATCATCCACTTTATCATCACTTATCATATTAGGAGAACTACATCTAGCTTGATATCCCCACTTAAACATTATCTAATGTGGATTATGTAGGCAACACTTAGAGACATGAGATCTCTAAGGTTAGTTTGGCCACCACCATCATCCAAGCCATTTCATCCACATTTTTTACTATCATTTAATCAAAGTTCTATTTATCCTTATCAATGCTTGCAAATATCAATTTTGTAAATCTTTATCATAAATCTAAAAATATATATTTTTCATTTTATATCATGTGACTTACCATTGTTGGGATATATCGTTCCCACATACACTCGTGATACCCTTGAGTTTGAGCACAATCCAAATATGCATTCTATAAAGGGGGAAATGTACTTTTTTGAATATCTTCTATAGTATTTATTAGCTAGGGGTAAATAGTTTTACATGTACTCTCTACATTTTATCAAACATTAGTATTAAGACAAGTATATATAATATTTATGATAGTTTTCTCATTTTAATCTCATAATCCAACTCATTCTTCATCCATTTATCAAATTTATAGAAACATTAAATCAATTCATTCTGAATTTATTTTTTAAATCTTGCAACAATCTATCTACATAAAATAAACACAATCATTTGAAATTCAATATAGTTTTTATATTCATAGATCTGTAGCTTATTATTGCTAGGATATATCATTCCCACAACCTCTCAATTTAACCATGCATCATTGGCAAAACAATAACCATGCAATTTCTGAATGGTTAAACTATTATTTTTCAAATACATACTCTAGTTTTCATTAACTATGGGTAATCTTTTTACACAACCAACATCTTGCAAGTTTGACATCAATTTTAAAATAAGTTGATTTATCTTTCTTCCACATCACTTTGATCATTTTAACTTTTCATCAATTTTGAGCATTTGTCTCTTTTCTTGGCTAAACCCTCAAGGGGGCATCATCATACTCATTTTCGTTCTTTTAGAGCACATTTTTTCTTCTTAATCATCAACACTCTAATTTTTATACTATAATTTGAAATAGTTTTGATTCACAACACTATTTCAGGGAAAATATAGACACCTAAATTTCATTTACTGTCAAAATGCACCTAAATCTATTAATAATTATTCTTAAATTAATTCATCACATCTTCCTCCAAATTCAAATAATTGAATAAGTTAAATTAGTCAATTATACACACTTAAATACTTATTTTAAAATAATAAAATCCAAATTTTACACCTCATACAAACATCTCCCACCTTTTTTTCACTCATCCCAACCAAATACACAACTTTCTCAACCATTTATGACTCATCCCTTGAGTTGTCAAGGAAATTGACTTAGTCCTTCTAACTCAACTAACCAGCCCCATGCTTCTCTCAACCATTTTGAAATGGTCTTCATCCTTATGGGTGAGGATTCATTTTCCATCATTGATCATTTGGATCATTGAAAAAATCTAAATGATGTTCCACCATTGGATCCTTATCCAAACATATATAAATAAACTTGCAAATTTTCATTTTTAAGAGTCTTGAAATCCATCCATATATTGATCACAATCAAGAAATTAGATCTCTATACACAATCAAATCAAAAAAAATTAAAGACTTATTTTTCACTAAAATGTTGCCCATTCTTTTTTGCATTGGAGGAGTGAGTACCATATTTTAAAAAGAGCAAATCGAATATATATTACAATGGAGAAAGCTTGTATATTCAAAATGTAAAGTTTGTGATTGTTGTTTTCTTACTTTGTTTCTCTATCATAGGTTTGAATTAGCGTAGATTAGAATTAGTTTACTTTCTTAACATGTCTAAATTTATTTCACATAGTTACTGAGCTAACTTGACCTAATATCGACTCTAGGGTATTGGCTAAATAGGTATGGTGGGTGTTGATGGAAGTGGGGTCCCTCATTCTTTTAATTATTTGCTCAATTTCAAAAAAAATCCGCTATATGTGAAGCTAGATCCTCCTGACTACCTAGGGGATCTTTTGGAACTATAGGAGTGATAAGAGGGTCAGGTGAAGAGTTAAGAGGAGTTTTAGGTGGAAGGTTAGAAGAAGGTTAGCAGGGTGGCCTCTTACAATAGAGTGGGCTATTTAAAAAACATAATTTAGTAATTAAACAATGCAAATAATAAAAAATTATGGTTATTAGGTTTAGTTTTTTATCACTTACCTCCTTTTCATGGTGGCATCATTGATGTAAGGAGGTTTTTAGCTTTCCAATGGAGATCATGTGGTAGGAGAAATAAGCAGAGTAAAACATGATCACATGATAACACAAACTACAAAGCAAAATGAAAATGAAACATTTACCATTTTTGGGGGCTCAGGTGGGTTTTATAAATTATTTTTAAGTGTTAAAAACACATACACATTATAACATGTATGCATTATGGCTTGGTATCCCAATATTAGAATCCAAATAATGCATACACATTATGGACATAACATGTATGCATTAGATTCATAATGTGTAAACATTGCAATAAATCTCTATAAAATTATCCCCCAACTCTGTGCACATACCCATGTAGGTAGTGCTCATTGACAAAGGGGTCTTTGGGATAGTTTGACACTATGTGCCCATTAACCTATTCTTTCCATAACCAATATAAAGATGAATAATTAGGGTTTTGAAATTTAATAAGGGGCAACAATCCATGACCTAAATTTGAATGCATTAGAGTGAAGGTGACATAGAAACCATAATCATCTAGGTGGTCATATCTAGTTTCAGTAGATATTTTGTACTAAACACCTGTGTTCAATCTAGACAATAGCATCAACATAACCATCCTGGGTTGACAAAAGTGTCCAATATTATAGAGGCATGATTTATGGAATCAGAGGATTGTTCTAGAATCCAGATCCAATCTATTTTTTGTTTATTCTAGATCCATATTTATATTAGCATTAGAACCAGGTAAGTATATTATTTTCATTGTTATTGCAATATTTAGCAAAGTTATACTTTTTATCTTTAGCATCTCAACATAATAAATTTAGTATATGTTTTATTTGAGTTTTATAATTAATTGGCCTACTCTAGAGATAGTCTACGATCTTTATGCCCTAAGTTATCTATTACCCCTTTAACCTTAAATTCCCATCTATAGATTTTATGGTTAAACATTTGGTGAAGTTGATCCGAGGACATCATTCTTGCCTAATTGTACCATATAGGATGTTTCTTACCTGCCTTATCCTAATATTTGTGTTATTTATCTCTCTATGATATTGATTGCTTTTATGACAATGATTATGAAACTCTCCAACTTTCTATCAAATAAGGGATAAAATTTGATTACTCTTGTATTCTTCCAAATGCTAAAGCACCTAATCTTAAATCTTTAAATTATGGTAACTACCATCCCTCTAATCAGGTCCATACTCCCACCATTTCAAGAGATGAGTTGATCCATATTAAGTAAAATAAAGAGCCTTTATTATTACTTCTTACACCACCATCATATGATTTTGGCCTTTGGTATTTACTAAAATATGGATACAAAGGATAAGGAATGGGAAAACATGATCAAGGTATAACCCACCCTATATATTTAATATAATACATATGGCAAGGCTTAGTATTTTCATAAAAACCTATAAGACACCAATAAGGCAAGTCATATAATCATGCCCTTCATGCACATTCTACCATAAAAGTGGGTAAATATGACAAAGATGCTCATTCATATAATTGTCAAAAGTTTCGATAAACACATAAATAAATTATGACTAATTTACAAATTGCTTATAGGGGATGTTCCTTCAAATAAATTAATTCAAACCTCCATAATTCCAACATTTCCAAATAATGCCCCCCTTATCAAGGGTGGTAATTCTCTTTTCCCTTCATTTGACATTGAAAGTTTTTAAAAGTTTAACCAAGACATCATGACATCTTTACCATATAGATTTAAGGCACCAAGAAGAGGGAAGAATTTAAAACCTAAAGTTTCAAAGGCTCCTAATGTTATAAGTATTTCAAATGAGGTCTTTAAACCAAGGGATCTTTCTCTCTTAAAAGATTCATTCATGCAAAAGGTTTATACCATACCAAAAAAGGTACATTTACCCTCCTATACTAATTTTTGTATCACTACCAAAGGTGAATGAACCAAGCTCTTCAAATGATATACCAAGGGTACCACTATTTAGAGATCCAATACCATTACTAAATTATCTTAAATTTAGTTATTCATAAATTGCACTTGTTATCCATGAGGATGAGGATACTCATATGCCTAGATTCAAGAGAGGGGTGGTGGATTAGAATAAATGATAAAACCTATGCCAAACACCACCATTCCCATGGAGTATCTTATTTTTATGATGATAACTATTGAGGATCTTCAAAAAAATGTTTTTATACTTCAAATGCAAATGGTTTTTCATAATACTAATGCAAATGTTAACTCGTTCAACAATCAACCTCTTACACAATTTATATTTGAATATCCTTATCCACAAGATTTTGAGATACCAAATTTACCTCTCTTTTTTAGTCATAAGGACCCATTAGACTACATGATTAACTATGTACATTCTTTTCATCAATGGAAAAAAAGATGAAAAACTATTACTAAAAGTATTCCATATGAGCATTTTGTATGAGGCTCATAATTGGTTATATAGCCTACCAAAAGGTTCCTTAACCACTTTTACACAATTAGAAGATGAATTCTTCATAGTTTTACATATCCTTAAGGTGTCAAAACTTACATTAAAATAGTTTCACAATTTCAAACAACATGATGATGAATCCCTTCAAGATTATACTATTCAATTCAAAAGTACATCATATGAGCTAGCATTTAGACCTTTAGATTTGGAGTTATAATTTATTTTTAGTATAGATATTCTCTATCCATTGAAATAAAGAGTATTGCATTAAAAATATGAGTCAATTACACATTTATATGTGGATGTGCATAAATATGCTTCATCTATCCTTACTCATCCAAAGGAGCTTAACATATCCCCTTTTAAGTACCACAGTTTTATTTTTCACACAAAAGATGGAGATGAATTACCAAAATAACATTATGAATAAAAATGTAGAATGCCTAATATTTATATAGGAGATATACAAGGGTTACTCAATACGGGACCAATCCAAGGTCTACATCCTATAGAAAAAAACCCAAGGTGAACAACACAAAAATAATCCACACCAAAAATATTTGACAATCACATTATTCATAGATGGTGCTTATTTTTGGTATAACTGTATTAATCCCACACAAAAAAAAACTACTTATAATAAAACATGTTTACAATATATTTGTTTTGATCTAAAAGACATAAAAAAAAGGAGATTGGAAAGACTCCTTGGGTAACATAACACTACCAATTACTTGTGTTCCTAAAGTGATTCAACACAGGTTTAGGATATGCCACAAAAATATCCATATGCATTTATGTTAGGAAATATTTGGTGGAGGCACAAATTGACCAAAATTCAACAAGGTATATCCTTTTCTCATGAATTAAAATTGATCCATATTCCAAATGATAGCATTGTTTCTTTTATTGCACATGTAAGACATGAGGAGAAACATGACATGTATCATTTCCACTTATCCAACCATTATCCAAACAATGTGAAAGATCCAAATTAAGGTTTCAAGGTCTCATAGATCCCAAAAATACTAAAAAAAATCAAAAAATTTCATAAGTCTAAAAATATGTTCATCATTTACACATCATATTAGCTCTTTGGTATATATGTTGTTGGTTCTATGTTGGTAGATGACATATCATTATTTATTATATACTTATGTGTTTCATGCATCTTTTCAGTGTGATTCAGGCATACATAGAAACATGATCTATGCACTTTTGGATGTTGGGTTTTCCCTCTATTCACATCACCAGAATGTTGAGAGCATCCACATATATGATCATGATACATCCAGGTTATATCATTAAATGTTCATTTTACATTATCATTTTTGAGCTCATATACTACACATGACTTTATCCATGTTTATATCTTTTATAGTTTATTTTATATGCTATGTACTTGATGTTTTTTGATAACACATATATCTAGGGACTAGTATGTTATGTTTATGTGGTTGTTTATAATTGCATGTATGCACTTATTTGAGTGTTTTACCTTGTTATTATCTTACTTGTTTTAACATTTGAATATGCTCCATTATTTTTATCCCCCATGCCTTTGTTTGAATATGTCATTACTTGTTCTATGTTGGCATTTAAATATGTCACTCTTACTTTTGTGGACATTTGACTAAGTCATGTCCCTTCAATTTTGTGACATTCGAACATGCCCTTTGTTTGTAGTGTGCTTGGACCTTTGTATCTTAATTTACTTTTTGATTAATCTTGTGTGTGTGCTTGATTATTTTTTGATCTTGTATTGTTATTATCTAGATATTGACATGATATGCATCATGCATCTTAAGACTTAGTGTGATCAAATTCTTAATTTTTTTATGATATATCTACCTAAACATGTTCCCTCTATATGCTACATGATACTTTCACAATTTACATAATTATCTTATCCTTTTGAGGTAAGGTAAATACCACTTGCTACTTCCCCTCATCTCAAAATGAGGGCATATCAATGGGGACTTGCCATAGAGGCATGACTTCCACATTAGTTCTTGATTTAGATTGCAGTGGGGGTTATGTTTAGAAAATAGTTTGCCACATTTGTCACAGTTTCAAATTCAGTGAGGGCATGTTTTAGAAACTTGTTCTCCATATTTATTCAATATTCAGCATACCTAAATTATAGTGGGGGCATGCTTTAGGAACATGTTCTCCATATTTATTCAATATTCAAAATACCCAGATTACAGTGGGGCCATATTTTGGAAACATGTCCTTCAGATTGGCACGTATATAAATTTTTATATTATAATGGGGGCATGTTTTGGAAACATGTTCTCTACAATTACATAATTTTTAAATTGGATAAATTACACATTTATATAATTCAGACACATACTTATAGCATAATTCTATACATTAATACCATTGTTATACACAATTTTATCATGAGACATATTTAAGGTGCATATGTTATGAAATGTGCACCTAATATTACAAAATCAAATCAATTTTAGATTCTAAATACTTTCAGGGACTATCATCACCCACTAGGTTGGGATTTTACTGACTGTATTAATCTAATCTACTATAATAGTTGGTTGACTTTTTAGTATGGTTGAGATGATTAAATCACTCGATCTTGCCAATTTTATAGGTTGGACTTGATTACATCATCCAGCCTCACTAGCATGAGTTGATTTGGTTCACTCACACTCACTAGGTTATAAGTATGATTGGGTTACATGGTTGAGCTAATCTCAACTGATGGGTGGCAACTCATCTTTTCTCCAAGTTTGGGGACATGTTCCCTTAAATATCTCTCCCTATCTCTTTATATATATGCACTTTATAGATTTATATTTGTCCTAATCTTAGTTTCAATGATTAATAATGATACATATTTCAAAAAAAATTACCAAAAAGTAAGTTGGTTGTACTGATACATAGGTGTACTCCTAAACCTTATTTTCTTTCAATTTTAATCATTTAAATGTTTTAAATTCTAGATTATATGCATTTATTATATACTATAACATGCTCTTGGATATAGGTTAGTCACTAGTAAGGTACCCAAGTTGGATTCAAGCAAAGGCAAGTTGTGTTATGCACAACTAAGAACACATTTAGTTTTCTTTAAACTAGAAATTTTATTACTATATTAAATGGGGGGAAATGCAAAAACTATTTATGAATTATATATCACTTCAGTCTTGTACACTTGAAAAATACATATCATGGATGTACCTTAAACTTCTAGACTTTTCTTGTTGCCAAAAGGCTCACATGATCTCTTTGTGCCTAATTAATTATCTCTTAGTCTGACCTATGTTAATCTAATGACTCAAACTTTTTATCTATCCCAGAATGTTATAAACCTTTTTATCTTCCATATCTACAAGTTTTAGACATGCAACTATTTTCTAACTACCCAAACACTTGTGTCCTAGTCAAACCCCTATGTTGACGCAAGTGTATTATCCCAACACAAATGTTTAGTTCCCTAAAGCCATCCAACTTCTAAATGAAACATATCCTAAAGGTCAGCCTAAGTTATTTAATGCAAGATATTATCCAAAAGTATTGGTATAAATAGAAGATCAACCCTCATTCATTTCTCACCTGACACTGACATAACAACTCACAAGGCAACTTACCAAAAATATTATATCAAGAACTCAAGTGAGTAAAGCTTCCTTGTTTTATCTTATTTACATATTAGTCATGGGTATAACACATCTACATGTCTGAAGTATTAAAATAACATTTCATGAGCCATATTTTCTAAGTTACAAGCTAGATCACTATTGTACTTACTTATTATGTATTGCATGATTCACACACAAGCCAACGCATAAGGGAGAATTACATATGTCTATGGCCCTCTTTGGAGTATTGGCTATGTAGGCAACACTCATTGATAAAGGGGTATTTGGGAAAACTCAGCACCATGTGCCCACTAACCCATTTTTCCTACAACAAATATAAAAGTGAAGAATTAGGGTTTTTTCTATTTGATGAGTGACAGTCTATGACCCAGATCTGAATGCATCAGAATTAAGGTGACACAAAACCTAGAATCATTCAGGCGGTCACATCTAGTTTTAGTAAGTATCTTATATTAGATACATATATCTGATCAAGATAATAGTATCGACACAAATGTCCCAGGTCAATACAAGTGTCTGAAGCTATAGAGGTATAATTTATAGAATTAGGGGATTATTCTAGAATCCAAATCTAGTCCACTTTCTAGATGTTTTAGAGCCAAATCTGCATTATCATCAGAACTAGCTAAGTACCTTGTTTTCATTGTTATTACAATATCTAGCATAATTATACTTTCTATCTTTAACATCTCAGCATAATAAATTCAGTATATGTTTTATCTAAGTTTTGAAATTAAATAGCCTACTCTAGAGATAGTCTACCATTCTTGTGACCTAGTATGTCTCTTACCCATTTAACCTTAGATTCCCCATATCTATATTTTAGGGTTAAACACTAGGCCCCAAGATCATATACGTCAATTTTTTAGTAAATGACAATCAGGAGAAAATTGTTTTTAGTGATTGTATTCATCATATTCAAGGATATAGAAATATCATTGTATTAACTATACTTTGCATCGATCACTAAGAAATTGCACTTCTTCTTGAAACCTTAATAAGACATTTAAAGTTACAAATAATAGGGAAAATTGTTTGTTTGGGGCCAAGTGTTGAGGGTCAATAGGGTTATTAAGCACTAACTACTTATCAAGTCCCTCAACAATATACAATATTGAAAAAAATATATCAAGTAAATGCAATGATGCTTCAACTAGGAAAAGTAGTGTGATGCGATGTTTCACTACTTTTAACTCCAATGCTACAGTGAATGATCTTTAAATACTTGCTTGATTTCTATATAATTCTTGTAAATGCTTAATATATTTTTGTGATGATAAATGATAGGATGCTCTTTCAAATTTTATTTAGATTCTCTTGGATGCCCTTTAGATGCCTAAATGTAATAAATATTTATAGATGTATTAAATTCAAATTATGATCTTATTAGTATGCAAATCGATATCAAACAAGAAAAAAAAGGGATAAGATAGGACCACAAACCTTCTAAGGACCTTAATGATCAAAAACACTTAAGGCCCCTAAAACATATTGGGGGACCATTATAAACTTGAGAAAATAGAGGGAAGAGAGAAGAAAAAAAGAGAAAGAAGAAATAGAAAAAACATTATGAAAACGACAAAAATACACTAATTAAATAGACAAATACCTTAAAATAAAACAATTTTATGACTAATAAATATTTAAGATTTATTTTTTAAGTATATAAGGTAAGCCAATAATATGATTTAAAAAAATTCCATGAATACTTAATAGTTAATATAAGGTGCATTAAAAAATAATTTTTATTTTATCCAGATATTCAAAGTTTAAAGGTTTGAAGATAGGCCATGAACAGCATGGCACAAAATTGAGGCTCATGGGGGAATTGAGAGCAAGTGAGAATACAAAGGGAATTCCTCATTACATCAAAAGCCTTCACCATAGATTCATCTTCACATGTTCTTTAGATCGCTTATTTGCATACATCACCATGATCAATATTGACTATCTATACCTCTTCCATTTACACGTGGCAGTCTTCTTCAGGGAGTGTGAATAAAAAATGGGATTCCTCTTTATGCCGAAGCATTTTTATTATGAATCCTTCACCATAAATTTGTCTTTGTGTGTTCTTTGGATATCTTGTCCATATATATTACCATGCTCAACATTGATGATCTACACCTCTGCCACCTACGCTTGGCAGTCTTCTCCCACCATTACATAACTGCAACGATGATTTTACTCAACAAATATAACTAATTAATGCCATAAAAGCTTGACGCTATAGTCATAAGATTAGTTATTATTAGTCTTTACCAAAACAAGACTAATATTTTCATTTTCAAATTACCTTACTTCTTTATTAACCAATCAAAAACTTTAAAATAATATGATTTTAATAATTACAAAATTTTAAATAACAATAACCATTTAAATATTGACATATTCCTTAAATATTATTTAAGAATGTTCTTTTAATCCTCATCAACATTAAATACAATTATTATGAAATGATTATAATAATTATACCATATTTAAATAATAGCAAGGAAATATAAGGAAACATGGAGGAGTCAACAGCGTAATAAAGAATGCTTGCTAAAACATTTAAAAATCATAGATAAACTAATGTAATTAGCAACCTTTATTTTGAAAAAGATCATCATCATCATCATCATCATCATCACCACCACCACCACCACCAATATTTTAGATTTGATTATTTATTATACATGTTGTGTTACGTAAAATGGAACTAGTTAATTTCTAAAGCTACGAATGTTTTTCGATAAATCGGAATTCTTGAATGTTTATTGTTATTGACGCTGATCTGATCTCCATACCGATGTTCATCCTCTAATCAATATATATCCATACATATGTGGATATGGTTACTATATAATTTCAAATTTATTTTGTTATAAACTTTTCAATTCCACCTTTATAACAATTTATGATTTTGTTTTCAAAATTTTATTAAAATTCGAACATTGATAATTATACTTTTCACATTATAGTAATAAAGGAGAGCAACATCATATGGGGAGAACATGGGGATACATTTATTGTTATAGGGATATACATATTATTCTCATATTAATGTTAACATTTACTGATTATGTTTTAGAAGTTTAATCATACAAAAAACAATGTTACATTTACAGATTTACGTATATTTGTTGTGCACCTCCCACGTAACCACTCATACGAATGATATCATTTTATTATTGATTATCTATAATGAAAATCTTTGATCCCTTTTATAATTCATATTGGAATTGCATTAATGTACAAAATAATATCATATCATTTCCAATTACCATAGCTTCCTAATACTAGATCAAGATAATAGTACTATAGAAACAATGCAAACTGTAGAACAAGAATATTTTGCACAAATTTCAATTCTTTTTACATGACAACAAATATAAATAGTTTTTCAACAATTATGATACGGACTAACTATTACGCGACATCTACTTTTATTTTCTTTCTTTCTCTACAATTAGTGTACTACGTGACAGGTCTCATTTATTCAACATGTAAGCCAGTTATCCAGTGCTCAACTTGGTATGCAATTGAAAATATCATAAATGTTGAAATATTTTTGCTGGTTATTTGAAGCTCGCACACAAAATTTACCTTGGTGGCCCCAAATTAATCCATGACTACACCTGGAAAAAAGCTCAATGTATCAAATGGCACCACGAAGCTATTAAAAACTATAATAACCTATAATTTTTCAATTTTGTCTATTATTATTGATCGGCCAGCGCATTTCTATTTTCACATACATTTTTATGATGGTCACAAGTTTGAATCCTCCACAATATACAATATTTTACTTATTTCTTGTGGTATATTTTTTATATAATAATAATAATAATATTATTATTATTATTATTATTATTATTATTATTATTATTATTATTATAATATTAACAGTATATATTAATATATTAATTATAATATATATTTAAATCTTCATCATTTTTGACATATTAATATTTAAGTGAAATTAAATTTTATCTTGATAATTATATCAGTGACCATCAAATTAATAAGAAGAAAGTGAAATAACAAATCTAAATGAAAAAAGGAGGTGGCTCCAAACTATCTAGTAATCTCTATTTGGATGTAAATTACATCTCGGTCATTAATTGTAGAAAATGAATGACTTAATCACACTTTCAGAATAAAAATGATTGTAACTATATATGAGAAATTTAATGTAACTTGATATTTATATGTTAAAAATTTTGGCAATTCAAACATCGGTCTTACTTTGAAGTTCTTAAAAGAGGTAGGGGAAATATAAGTAACGGTTTGTATCAAATGGCAAAGTAACAGCAGTTGTTGTTACTTACCTTAGCACTACGTTTAACCCCTTAAGCCACAAATCTGTGTCTAGTGTTAATTGTGTTTAGGCTAATTATGGAACATTGGTCACAATAGTATTTTCCACTTGATATATTATAATCATAGGCCCGACTACAATATAGAGAGGATCTAATTTCTCAATAGTTATTTAGACTTAACCCAAATGAAACCCAATATTTTGACCCTCTGTACTTTTTTATCATTAGATCGCTACCTCATTTTGTATTTTTATACTAATTATAATACTATTTAGTATAGTATATATAGTGTATACTATATTAATATTATAAATATTTATAACATTATATATATATATATATATATATATATATAATATAATAATATTATTATAATAGAATATATACATTATGTTATATAATTATATATATTCACCACTTGCATGGTTTGTATGGCCTTACCCTTTCCCACTATTTCCCCATTGTTCAAGCTCATTTTGAAGAAAACATCTCCTCTCCACACAACGCATTAGCATGCCCTATGAAGAAACATACAACCTTTTTTTCCATCAAAACTATAAGATTATTATATGCAATAGGAATCCAAAGGAAAAGATGCATTAGTCACTTGTTAGTAGAATCAAACATCCAAAAACAAGATTGAGAAAAAGCATTCCCAAGCCTAGATACTAGGTGGAGCTTGATGATAGCAAAACCAAATGAAACACAAATAGAAGGACAAAAGACAATCACTTTCACCTTCCTTGTAGCTCTAAATCGCTTGTTGAATGGTATTTTTCTTGTTCGGCTTGTGTCCAAATTTGAGTCTTTGTTGATGCTCTTGCTATGTGGAAAGCACCTCCCCCTTATCCACTATGGTTTTGGTTTTGGCATGTGTAGGTCTATGAATCCTCTCTTATAAATTTTGCATAATAACTTTAGACAAAAGAGATTGATGGAAGTGAGTGTGAGTCCTTCTATTTATATGTTTTAAACTAAACCCAACCTAGGTATAGTTAGGTCTAGGTTAACCCTAAGTTAACCTTGCAAAGCCAAATACAATAAATAATATCTTTAATTATGCATTTATGGAGGCATGGATAAACATTTCTAATTTGTAAGGTATTTATGTTGATATTTTGGAATTCATGAGTTTGAGGATGATACTATCCTCATAACCTTATTTCTTTTTATATTTGTTGAACTTTGATTTTTGGAAGTTATATTTTCACTAATTCAACATGGATTATTTAACTAAGCATTTAATTTTATTTGCTTGTTAATTAATTTTGCTTAGGCCTTTGGTCATTTCAAGAATTTGAGCAAGTGCCCCACTTAATTAGTCTAAAATGTCAATTTGTTAGGTCACAACCTAACTGGGGATCAATCTGCAGGAGGTTATTATTGCATATAGGGTAATACCCAAAATAAGGATGCTTTGATTTAATTCTAGTCACTTACATCCAATGTGCAGATGAATTTTGGATGTTCAGTGATTCTTAGGCTTAACTTACATAGTTTGGTAGAAATCAATCTGAAATCTGCTTAGACACGGATGTGGTCGAAAAAGAGTGTCTACATTTTGCCCCTATTTGAGTAGGTGTTGTAAGACACAAACACAGTAATGTCTTCTCAAATAATGAAAAAGTCATTATGATTTGGTTAATGCCCTAGAGGGTGGTTGATTATCCCTAGATACCCCCTCCAGGGATTGAGAGGGAAATAATGTCATTAAATGAACCCTTAAAAAGAGGAAACAACACTGTCTAGTGGGAATGGGTGGAAATATTGATTTTCCCAAAGGCAGTTATAATCAATGGCATAAGATTTTCCTCTATAGGGCAGATGGATCAAAATAATGATTTTCCCAAAGGTGGTTATCATCATTGGCATAGTGAAGATGCTTCAGTAGGGTGGATGTAAGCATGATACAGTTTTAATTTTTCCCAGTAGGGAAGATGTGATTAGTGAATGTATAAATAATTTACCCCGTTATGGAAAATTGACAAAAGGAGCACACACAATGAACCCTCAATTATGGATTAACGGTGAGCTAGCATAGAGGATAGGTATAAATTTGGGTTACCTACTAGTACAGAAATGCACATCCTAACTAGCGGTGATTACCATTCATTTGTGGTTTAGTTACTCCATGTTTGGGTAGGTTTGTTGTGAATAAGGGGAATTGATACTGATAGCTCTGCTTGATAACTCCATTTGGCCTCATTTTTATTGTAGCTTATGATATTATGCATCATATTTATAGACAACTATAATACAATGTGTATCCTAAGCATGGAAAACTTAATTTATAAGCAAATATAAAACACTTAGGTTTAAGATATGAACAATAAAATCCCAAGTGAATATAAGGTAAGAAATTATGTGTAGGAATGAATATAAATATTCACAACTCAAGTACAATATATGGTTAATCAAGACTCAAGTGTAAATAAAATGTAACAATTCTACGGCAACTGAGGGGAAGGGAGGCACAAAAACACAATCTAAATTCAAAAAGTAAACAACTCAAGCCCAAGTTGTAAGCAACGCTCAAGTGTAAACTAGTTGTCCTTAGACACACACCACTCAAAAAGAAAAACCATAAAGTAATAAACAAGTTAATCTAAAGTGCAATGAATAAACAACTAATCTAACCATTTTTGCACGTGTAATAGAAGTGTTATGATTATCACAAAGGCTTTCCTTAGGTTATAGGTAGAAATGACATAGGTATGATGATAAAGGTTTCCCCTAGGCTATAGGAAACAACGACACTAGAAGTAGAACAATCAGTGGGAATAAAATAATAAGGAAGGGGTGGCCGAGTTATCTCTAAATGCACTAGAAAATTAGGCATTGCCTACATAGTTCCATGGACACAAGTTCAACATAGACCTCAAGCCAAATGTAGTTCTCCTAGGATGTGGGATAGAAGAAAATTGATGACAAGTCAAAATAATCAACTTATAGAGGAAAATATGAATGGGTCCTCAAAACAATGAGAGCATAAAAAAAAATGGGGTGACGCTCATGATTATGAGAATGTTAGTCACAAGAACTCTCAGAAAGTGCAATAGTGTGGTGTAGTCTAAAACCACACTAAAAGCCAAAAGGTGAGTGTTCACAAATGAACTTAGTTGATATTTCATAGTGTTCACTATGTCTAAATCTTAGAATGATAATAATCTCATAAAATGGTGAGAGAGTAAATGACTCATAAAATGGTGAGAGCGTAAATGACTCATAAAATGGTGAGAGTGTGAATGACTCATAAAATGGTAAGAGTGTAAATGACTCACCTAATAAGAAAGATAATAAAATCAATCACCAGATTAACCAAGCTGACTCCTAATACACTAAGCAATTGGATGTTGCATGCATAGTCCCATGGACAAGAGGTCCAACATGGACTTCAATCTAAATGTAGTTCTACCAAGATGGGAGGGAAAACTATAGGAAAATGGAATAGGCAAATGGAAATGGTCATGACATGATTCATTTGAAAGCCTAATTGATAGCTGTCGATTAGGAGATGCACATCCTAAATATTATAGATACAATCTAAATAGCCTAGTGTTAGAGGCTTGTTTAGGAGTTCTTCTAACATATTTCCATGTTTTTTAGTTTTTTAGGCATCTCAAATCAATGGAAAACTATGAGATATAGAATGAATTAACTCTAAAAAAGGTGAGATCACAACTTAAATTACTCACATGGCAAGAGTGTTGCTTAAATTGCTCATAAAATGGTAAGAAAATTGAAATAAGGGTGGTTAAACTGACCTCAAAAAACATTGAGCACTACCTACATAGTCCAAATGGACCTCAAGCCACTGTAGTTCAATCTACAGTGAGGAATATAAATAAGTAACACCATGTTCCCAAATAGGAAAATAGCAGGGTATGAAACAATAATAAGGCAAGGATGGTAAAGGGTTGCTCCTAGGCTATAGGAAATAACAACATAGATAGGTTACCTTTATAGAGAAACTAGGTCAAAATAATGATTTCCCCAAAGGTAGTTATAATCATTATCACAGTGAAGTGCCCCAATAGGGTGAATGTAGAATATTTACTAAAATGAAGGATGCAATTGCCAGACCACTATCATATTAACCCTAATATACTACCCCTTTGTGAATGAACATGATCAAAGAGTTATAAAACTAAATCATCCATTGAAACTACATCTAAATCTAACCAATGAAGGTGCCCAAAGTATCATTGAATCAAAACCAAGTTTAATGTTAATAGGGGAGGTAGAACAAACTTTGGCCAATAGGGAAGGTACGGGGGGAAAGGTATATGGTAAGGTATAAAGAAAGTGATGTTACAACACAACTTAAATGATCCTCATAGATAATATTTTAGATCACTCAAGCAAAAAGGAACTAAAGATGTATTATGTTCATTAGTTCATCAAGTTCATCTCCTTCTGGTGTAGCCAACCTATATGTTCCAAAGCCATAGTTAACAACAATCACATAAGGTCCCAACCAATCAGGTTTGAACTTGCCCTTCTTCTTGCATTTGGCATTTGTGTTCTTATAGTTTTATTTGAGTACAAAATCACCAAGCTCAAACTCTCTATGTTTCACATGCCTATTATATTGACCACATAACTGATTTTGATATGCTTGAAGACTATTCACAACGGCCTTGTATTTTTCATCTAGTAGTTCTAGCTCTTGCATTTGAACTAATCTGTAATCCTCATCATAAAGGATATATTTTAATGAAATGCATAGAGAAGGTAGCTCAAACATGATAGGAATAATGGCCTCAGTGCCATAAAATAGTGGTATGGCACCTGTTGGAATGCAAAAATTAGTTCAATAAGCCTAGAGGGCATGAAGACTTACAAGTGTCAATCATGACCATCATCATTCATGATCTTCTTAAGAATATTGACAATGGTTTTATTAGATGCTTATACTTGGCCATTACCTTGTAGGTAATATGTAGTGAAGCAATGTTGTATAATGTTGAATTCAACACAAAGGGATTTGACATCCTTATTTTTAAATAAACCACCATTATCAGATATAATATCAGAGGGGATACCATAGTGACAAATAAGGTGGTTGAAAATGAATTTGGAAATTTTCTTGCCTATCACATAAGTTATGGGAATGGATTAAACCCACTTAGTGAAGTATTCGATGGTGGTAAGGATATGTATATGGCCATTTGATGAGGTAGGGTTAATCTTCCCTATGAGGTTGAGTCCCCACATTGAAAATGGCCATGGCATAGTCATTGGTTTGAGTTTTTTGGTTGAAGCATTATCAAATTGGCATGCCTATGACATTTTTACACCTTTTAACATAAGCAGTTGCATCTACTTCCATGGTTAGTCAATAATAACATGTACATATTAGTTTCTTGGCAACGATAGTGTGGGACAACAAACTCCTTCATGTACTTCCCTCAACACTATTCTAGATTATGTTGAGGTTAAAAAGTGAATCATGGTTCCATTAAATCTTATATGATAGAGTGTAGGTCCAAGCAAGGTATAATGATATTTTTGGTGGGTGAAGGTCTTTTGCTGTTTACAAAAAAGGTCTAGTGGAAAGACTTGATCGTGAAGGTAATTATATGGCTTAAAATACTAGGTGGAACTGGGACCAACAATATCACAGATCATTTCATTGGCTAAAGGTTCATGAGCAGGCATTAGAAGATGTCTAATGAGGAACTGATAATCTCTTGCTTTGTCTATGATGTAGATCATAGAACCAATTGTAGTCATGGCATCTATTGTTATGTTATTGGACCGAGGTATCTATTCAAACTAAAGGTGGGTAATTTGTTGTTTAATAGTGTCCACCATAGATTTATAAGGTACTAACTTCTTGTCTTTGGTCTAGAATTGATCTATGACCTGATTAATGATAAGCTATGAATCTACATAAACTAGTTGATGTTAAATTTTATATTGTACTACTAAAAGAAGCCCTGTAATGAGTGTTTCATACTCAACTATGTTATTGGTACAAGGAAAGTTGATACAAAAGGATTTGGGAATGAGATCCCCATATGATATTATTAATAATAGTCCTAACCTCCACTGATGAGACATGATGAACCATCAAAATAAAGCTTCCATTGCTTCTCTTTAGGAGGTGTTTCTGTTATAGTCATGATAGACTCATTTATAAACCTAAATGTAAGTGGTTGAGTATCAATAAGAGGAGCTTCTGTAAGCTGATCTATAATTATCTATCCCTTGATGGCCTTTTGGTTAGCATATTGAAATGCAAACTCACTTGAAAGCATGATCCATTTAACCATATGGCCCTATAAAGTTGTTTTATAAACTAGATACTTGAGTAGATCTACTTTGGCAATGACAATAATCTTATTATTTATCATGTAGTAGCACAACTTTTGCATTGCAAAGACCATAGCTAAACAAGATTTATCAGTTGGTGTACAATTATGCTCATACATGACCATTTTTTGTCTCAGGTAATAGAAAACATGTTCCCTTCCCTGCTCATCATGTTGGTCCAATAATGCCCCTAGGACATTTTAGTTGTTGAGAGGTAGAGTCATAATGGCTTGTTTGGTGTAGGTGGCAAAAAAATGGGTGTTGGAAAATATTCTTTCAATTAGTCAAATGTCTTATATAAATCTTCCATCCATGAAAAATTAGTTCCCTTTTTCATTAGATGGGTAAATGGATGGCACTTATCAGCTAGTTGTGATATGAAGCATTTTGATTAATTGTATCTTACCCTACAAATTTTGGAACTACTTAAAATTATAAGGCAATGGCATATCAGTATGGCCTTGACTTTGGTTGGATCAAATTTAATTCCCTTATGAGAGATAATTAATCCTATCAATTTTCCATAAGTTATGTCAAGGATGCACTTGTTAAGATTTATTCTGACCTTGTCCTCCCAATGTAATTCAAAGATCTTACAAAGCACGGTTGCATGTTTGGCATGGGTATTCAATTTACCCAAGATGTCATCAACAAAGTCCTCTACTATATCATGCATCATATCATGTAAAATTACCATCATGGCCTATTGGTATGTTACCCCAACATTATTGAGGCCAAAAGGCATGACTTGATAGCAAAACATTACCTAAGGAGTGGTGAACATTATCTTGTGTTGGTCCTATGGTATGATGTTGATTTGGTTATATCTCGAAAAACCATCCATAAGGGAAAGCATTTCATAACCAATTATGGATTCAAAATTCATGTTGATATTCGGTAGAGGAAATTCATCCTTTGGGTAGGCCTTTTTAATGTCATGGAAATAGTACACAATATGATACATTTTGGATTTTTTTTACTTGCATAATATTGAATATCCACTCTGAGTAATCAATAGGATGAATTCACCCTATGTCTAATATTTTTTTCTATTTTTTTCTTGACTAAGAGGGTAATATGAGGATGCATTTTCCTTTGTTTCTACTTAACTAGCTTGGCATTAGGGTGTACAATAAGATGATGTACAACTAAGGTAGTGTACAGACTTAGCATGTCATAATAATTCTATGCAAAAATGATGATGAACTCCCTAATAACTTCTATAAAGACCCTATGTTCCTCCTCAGTGAGGGACGTGCCTAGTTTGATCCACTTAGGATAGATCGGTGTTCCAATGTTGACCTCAAAAGTGTCCTCCACAAGAAGTGTAGAACCATATTTTAGGAGAGTCAATAAATAAGTGAATTGGTTAGAAATGTCAAATTCCTTTGGTCAAACTATCCAATCTAATTCTCCCAAACAAGATGAATCAAAATCACCCAATGGTGGCAAAGGCCATAGAATAAATACCTCGGGACATTCTTTAACAATCTATTCAAATGCATGTTGTTGTTCTTCATTGATTTCAGACCTAAAAATGATTATGGCCTTGGTAGAATCCTACACTTAATTCAAAGAAGGGTGAACCTCCCCATCTAATGGTACCTAAAACAAGTTTTATCTAAGAGATTGGCCTTTTTCTTGTCTTTTACCTTGGTCCAAAAGCACCTCAAAGAGGTTTTCACTTTTGGTCATCAATGTTTTATTTTATTTTTCTTTTTGGCAAAGGAAGTTCACCCACTCTCTGAAATAGGCAACAAGATCCAATCTAATAGAGAAAACCTATTTATGATCTCCAAGTAGAATGTGGTCTCTTAGGCTTAAGAAGTCACAAATAACCTCTTCATTCTCAAACTCATCAAGTGACACTATAGATTATTATTGGTCCTAGTTGATGAGTTATGGATGATTAAGTAAAAGTGTTGAAGGTTAGATAATAATCATGATGATACAAATGACATGGGGTTAAATAGGTTGGTATTAACAAGGTCTTCATATATACTATAATCAGATTATACATCATTACCAACATCATCAACACTAGTTGTTGGCATTAGAAAATGGATAAGGTATGCAAGGTCACACCTAGGTAATTTAAATCCAATACCATGATTTCCTTTGTACTTGGTGATGAAAATTAGCTCAAGAGTAACTTGTTGAGATGTCCCAAGCCTCTACCCTGATAATCTTGATTATTCATGATCCAGCTAGGGATAGGACACTTTTTTCTTTAGCAGTATTTAATGAAGTCATCATTATATAACCATGAATCATCTCTGGCCAATGGGTCTTGTTCTTGGCTAGTGGTCGGTGTGAAAATAATATAATCTAAGGCATTAAACTTATCTTTTTGTCTTCATTCCATGTGAATGGCCTTAGCTTTGGGTCTTGCATAGGTTTTAGGGGCTTTTAGAAGTTTAGTTACATGGAATGTATTATGCATGAGGTATTCTCTTGGGCATTTTTTAGAGATGGTAAAATGGTTAGATATTTTAGACAGGGGTGTAAAGGAAGTAGAGGCAAGGCTCTTAGGGTTTATGTAATTTGAATCCAAAAATTCAACAAGTAGGTCTTTGTCTTTCTTAGGCTTAAGGTCTAAGCCAAAATGGTAATTATAAATTTCATACTTGACCTCCATATCTTTATAGAATTGGTATGATTATGGGTCAACAGCAATAGTTACCTCTATCCTAGTATGAGGAACTTGATACATTAGTGTAATGTGGAAGGTATTGCCCAAATTTTGTGTATCCACAATCATCCCAAAAGTAAGTTGTATGATAGGTCCAGATCCATCACATGGCAAAGTGTGTTTTTGGTCATGGTCCCAATGACAATTGGTAAATATATTATTCCTTATGATTCTCATTCTTCATTGGCATAGGCCTTGATGGTAATAATCTTTGGATAAATATCAGCTTTTGTGTATCCTAGATGTTTAACCAACTGTAGAGACATAATAGTAAGGTTTGATCCATTATTTATGAGGACACACTTAACTTTGTGCCATGTTATGACAACTTTGATATACAATGGGTTATTTTAGAGAGGTCCCAGACATATTACTTTGGTCAAAGGTCAATTACTAGCTAGAAGCTAGGTGTTTGACCAAACCTTGGAATTTATCTACTATAATGCCACTTGGGACTTGGGACTGGCTCAAGAGTTATATAAGTATTTTTTTGTGAATGGTAGATGTACACAACAAATCCAAATTAAAAATTGTGTGGGTGCCTTTTGTAGTTATTCCATAATATCATGCATTTTATCCTTAATATTGGGAATTGGCTTACTCTTAGCTAGTATGGTGGATAGAATGAGATCATTAGTATAAGGTAGTTGTAGTCTTGGAATGGTTAATTTAGTTTGTCAAGTCATGATTGTGCAATCTGGATTGGATAAAGGGATATTATAACGAGAGGAAGAAGGAGAAAGGTCTGGGATGGTAATCCTTGATTATTGTTGTGCTTGGTTGTGGTCACAAGTCAAAGAAGGATTACCAGCATAGGAAGGATGATAAGAATTGTTAGGCAATGGTCTTGGTCTATTGGCATTTAGTTTAGGTTTGATCATGATAGTAGTTATTTGAGTTCCCATAATACAACCTACAACTTTATTATTTTCAAATTTGATAGCGTGATAGGCCTATTGGTCAAATGGGTCATTTTGACCTTGGTTCTGACCATTACATTGTTGTTTCTATTTTTTTATGACTTCTATTTTTGAGCTTATGTAGATGGTCTTCAGTGTTGTTAATTTTGATTGGTAGTGGTATGTTTTAGAAAAGGATCTCAGTAAAAACCCAGGATTTTATTAAAATTAGAAGCCATATTATCAATTTTGATCTCTCCATTTTCCAACATATTTTGGATAAGATGACTTAATTTCACACATCAGCATATGGATTGGCCTTTAACTTAGTGATAATCATATAATTCATGTTCTTTGTACTAATCAGGGAAAAATGTATCTTCCATAAATGGTTTTGGGATTGGAAAACTAATCATATTGGTAGTGAATAATTTTTAGAATACCAACTCAATTGGTTCTCCATGATCACTCAAGACTCTATCCTTAGGTATTCTTCTTCGAGGAGGTGTTTATAATGGAAGCAGTAGTAATACTTGCATACGTGGAATTGGCTATGTATGTGGAGCAAGCTAAGCTTGTGGACTAATCTGCACATATGGAATTGGTTGGTTATATGGGGTTGGTTGAGCAAATGATGTTTGCACTATTTGGACATGGCGTGACTCCATAACTCCATTACCAAAAAAATATTTTTTGTGGTTATAGGTCTTTGGGTTTCTCAAAATTATTGGCATGAAATGGCATAGAAGCCTATATTTGAATTGTACTTTGGGTTTGGTTTTGACCTTGATTTGGATTTTGGATTTGGTTATGATTAAGAGAAGATAATTTGATTATCCCATTATTGATAAGGGCATTCTCAATTTGTATACCCTTTTCAATGATATCCTAAAATGTATAAGCACACTACAACTCAAGGTGATAAGATATTTCACTATGCAAGTTCTTGGTAAACACAATGGTCAACTGTTTGTCAGGTAAATTATGAATGAAATTTCTTGCATTTGATCTCCACCATTGTAAGTAGGTTGTAAAGATTTCACCAACCTTTTGTCTATCCTAACCCAAATCTACCACAGTAACCTCATTTTTGATATTATAGGATAAATGTTGTAAAAAAAAAATTGAGAGGTCATCAAAGTTAGATACATAATTCTTTAGCATTTTAAGAAGCCATTCTAAGGCCTGTCTAGCTAAACTTTTGGGGAAAATGAGAAGCAAGTAAATATCATTACAGGCCACTGGCTAGAAAACAACAAAGAACTCCTTCAAATGCTCCTTAGGGTCACCTTTTCACTTGTATTTGTAAAACTTTAGTGGCTCATAACCCTTTTAAAATGTTATTTAAAGGTACTTCATGTTGAATGGATATTAACATACCTCATCCAATTTAAAAAAATTCTTTTGCTTCCCATTTGAATGGTTGTAATAACATCCTTCATTTGTTGCAGTTCTTGGGATAGAAATATAGATGCTACATTTTTCTACTATTGTGGATAGGTGGTCAAAGTGATGGGGAATCCAGAACAAAAACAGCTTTGATCCCACTTGTTAGGATCTTGCTCCTCAATAAGAGCACAATATGATTACCTTGTATAAGCAACTAAACATGCGGAATTAACCAGAAGCAATAAGTAACTAGAGTTCACAAATGACAAAGAATATGAGAGACAACACAGTTTGTATTAATACTCATCCAAAAAATAATTCAATGAAGAGACGTCACACTCTTCCACACCTTTTAGGCTTCCCACACCAAGTGTACAGTAATTCTCCTTCAAGAGTTCACTCTCCTACCAAAAATGGTCCCAACACACAACTCAAACACAGAGTTGGTGTTCACCTCCAACCAATCAGTAATAACACTGCCAGTACAAAAGTACTTAAAGTACTTCAAGTAGATCTCCCATGAACTTGCAACAACCTGCAACTCAAATGATCTTACTTACCATGTAAAACTTCTCCCTGATCTTGCAACAACCTGCAGATCACCCTGTTCTTACAATTGGAAGGATCTACCTTGCCTTCCTCTATTTTGCTCTAATTACAATACATGCCAATGGGTCTATAAATAGATCCCACACTAAAAAATAACTTAGACTTCTAATTTACAATAATTAGACACGCAGCTCAAGACTCAAAATAGCCTTTTACATGTAAACACTCAGTTTAACGAACTAACTGTTCGTGCAACGAACAGTTCTGGAACTGCCACTGGCGATTGACATCGATCCCTGTCTGCCTGGAGTTGACCGATGTCGGCTGACCTCCTACCGATGCCGGTTGCCCTTCTGCACTGTAGATGACTGACGTCGATTACACTGTTGACGCCGATATCCCTAGAACTCAGAAACCTCCTCCATGTCTGCATAGTTAAAGCTTTTAGCTCCACAACCTAACAATCTCCCACTTGGAGATAAATAGATGCAATTGTACCTGTACCTATACATCATCTAGTTTGTTCCCTTAGATTTGTATCCCTCTTTAAGATCACTCTTGAAGACCAACCACCACAAATCCTATGGTACACCTCCTATCATCCAAATCACCTACCATATCTGCATCTACAAACCCATGTAGAAAATAACTTGACCCTGCATAGCATGTGCACCTGCTGTTGGTCCCTCTAAGAATCCACTGAACTGCCCTCTAGTGCTTCTTTCCCAAATTGGCTCCAAACTTGTGATAGCTCCCACTACTTGGGAAATCTTAGGTTTAGTACACATGTACTCAACTTCATCATGTGAATCAAGACACTGTACATAGAACTGTCCAACCATTGGTGTGCTAACCAGTTTCACACAATCATCTGGAGACAAAATCAACCTATGATCTTCCATGTTTCTAGAACACACTCATGTCAAAGAATCTTGTTGCTCCCATATTCCTCATGACACACCTCTGAACTAACTTTATCTTTAGTTCAGCAACTCCCTGAATGTGTAACCCTGCAACAAGAACACAATACAGTAATAGGATAATGTAGCTAATATCATCCAACCTGGTAAAGAAAAACACAATGGTCAAACCTCCATTGCCCTGCAGCTTACTCAAGACCATATACCCTGGCCTTCTGTCTCACGTGTCCATTCCCACTCTTTTTTATCCTTAACATCCATTCGTCTCTCAGTGCTTTCTTCCAGCTGACAACTTCACCAAAAACTCCCATTTGGTTCTTCTCCAAGGAATCACATTCCTCATCCATGCCAAGCTCCCATTGTTTCCTGGAACTACCTGCTCTGCTTCTTTAATAACTTCCTGGTTCTTGACCATTAGTGAGCAACAAGTAGTGTAAAGAAGGGAAATGATGAATTTGAGGCCTACTTGCCCTTTAAGTCCTCCATATGGGCGCTTGAGACTCCTTGACAGCTTGTTGTCCGCCCAAAATCCATCTCAGTGACCGATGCCGGTCACATCTCAGTCTGCACCCGACCGACGTCAGTTTCATGCAACTGCCTCATCACCGACATCGGTTCCCCTTGACTGACGCTGGTGTTTATCTGTCCAGAGTCACCGATGTTGGGCTATGCATAGCCAACGTCGGTCCCTGTCTGGATGCCGATGTCAATTTTCTAACTGACATCGGTCTCTGTGTTTTACTTATGAGCGATGACTTCTACCCACGAGCTCCTTTTGGATCAAACCCTTGTCCATATCAACCTTGCTCTGCTTAAAATTCCTTAGCCCCTTACACTGATCTTTGTTCGTCATCTTCTCCTTGAAAACCAAGGCTTTCTTGTTCTTGTCACGAACATCAGATTTCTCAAGAAACATCACATTCTTCTTTTGCTTACAAAAATCTCGATCCATGCTTTTCAAATTCAAAAGCATACCCTTTGACTCAAGAACATGCATCTCCTTCTTATTCATGTGACCAAGCCTATTAAGCCACATTTTCAAATCTATAGCTGAAGTAGATAAACCAGAAGGAGAATCAGTAATACAAGTACATAGATAAAGCGTACCTACTTTCTTACCTCTTGCTACAACAATTGCACCCTTGGTAACCTTCCAAGAGTCTGCTGTGAGAGTTACTGTGCAACCCTCATCACCTAACTTTCCAACAAAAATTAAGTTCCGCTTCAGGATTGGGATATGCATGACCTCCTTCAACACCCATGTGTTTCCTGTCTGCAATTTCAGCTTCACTTTCCCTTTGCCAACCATTTGACAAGGCTTACCATCCCCTAAATAAATTTTTCCAAAGTCTCCCTGGACATATTCATGAAAAAATTCCCTATTTGGGGATGCATGGAAAGAGGCACCAGAATCTAAAACCCAAGATTATACTTTATCTAAGGAACATACCAGAGCAGCCTGTGTAACATAATCTGCCACATTTGATTTTTCATGTCTTTAATGATGATCTTCATTCACCCAGCAATCTCTCTTTAAGTGCCCTTGCTTTCCACATTTCCAGCAGGTTATTCTACCATACCTGGACTTGGATCTCCTGCCTATCTTGGACCTTGATCTCCCATGCTTGATCTTCTCTCTTTGCCTTCCCCTGCTTTCAACACTCAAATCATTCCCTGATGATTCACCTGTGCTTTTCCTGTGAATTTCTTCATTCAAGATTACACTCACAACATCATCCACTTTTAAGATTTTTGAAGCAGACACAGTATTACTAACTACCATTACCAAACTCTCCCAACTTTCAGGTAATGAGCATAAGATTAAGAGAACCTTAATTTCATCATCAAAAACAATATTGACTGAATTTAACTGGTTTACCAAACCATGGAAATCACTAAGATGATTATGAACAGATCCACCTTCCAACATTTGCAAATTAAATAATTGCTTCATAAGAAATACCTTATTCGAAGCTGAGGGTTTTTTATATAAATTTGCCAAATATTCCATCAACTCTACCATTGTCTTAGCCTATGATAAGTTGGAAATCACAGACGATGCAAGGCTCAACCTTATAGATCCCAGAGCCTTCTGATCAAGAACCTCCCATTCTTCAACCTTCATATCTGTGGGCTTGCATGCAACCCCACCCAATGGTAAGTACAAATCTTTCTGATACAGATAATCTTCTATATGCATCCTCCATAATTGATACTTCTTGCCATTAAACTTCTCCATTCGTAGCTTACTTTCTTTTGCCATTGCTATACTCCCACTCAAACAGAAACCCCTGTGAGTAACCTGTAATCAACACACACTAACCAGATCTAAAACACCTATTAGTAACCCAATCAAAAGCTCTAATACCAGTTGATGGGGAATCCAGAACAAAAATAGCTCTGATCCCACTTGTCAGGATCTTGCTCCTCAATAAGAGCACAATATGATTACCTTGTATAAGCAACTAAACATGCGGAATTAATCAGAAGCAATAAGTAACTAGAATTCACAAATGACATAGAATATGAGAGACAACACAATCTGTATTAATACTCATCTAGAAAAGAATACAATGAAGAGATGCCACACTTTTCCACACCTTTCAGGCTTCCCACACCAAGTGTATAGTAATTCTCCTTCAAGAGTTCACTCTCCTACCAAAAATGGTCCCAACACACAACTCAAACATAGAGTTGGTGTTCACCTCCAACTAGTTAGTAATAACACTGCCAGTACACAAGTACTCAAAGTACTTCAAGTAGATCTCCCATGAACTTGCAACAACCTGCAACTCAAATGATCTTACTTACCATGTAGGACTTCTCCCTGATCTTGCAACAACCTGCATATCACCCTGTTCTTACAATTGGAAGGATCTACCTTGCCTTCCTCTATTTTGCTCTAATTACAATACATGCCAATGGGTCTATAAATAGATCCCACACTAAACAATAACTTAGACTTCTAATTTACAATAATTAGACACGTAGCTCAAGACTCGAAATAGCCTTTACATGCAAACACTCGGTTTAACGAACTAACTGTTCATGCAACGAATAGTTCTAGAACTGCCACTGGCGATCGACGTCAGTCCCTGTCTGGCTAGAGTTGATCGACGTCGGCTGACCTCCTGTCGATGCTGATTGCCCTTCTGCACTATAGATGACTGACGTCGGTTACACTGTCGACGCCGGTATCCCTGGAACTCAGCAACCTCCTCCATGTCTGCATAGTTGAAGCTTTTAGCTCCACAACCTAGCACAAAGGTAGATTACCTTGATTGGGTATAATGGAGGAATATGGTATTGTAGAATATTGGCTTGGTTAATCGACTAATTTGAAATATGCACCCCTTAGCTAGGATTGTATTATTGATATAATATGTATTGTTGGTAAATAATTTTGGTTAGATTTGAAAGTACAAATTTTTTTTAAGGGAACTATGGATTAGATGGAGGTATTTGGCCTTGTGGAATGTACTACACTTGTTGGGTTTGAATAAGAACATGATGTTGACTATTTGAACCCTATTGTATGAAAGGCACCCATTACTAGATAGAGGTATATTGCTAAAGGTATTGTGTATTAGGCCCTTTTTAAATGTGAGGTATTTGTTGGCAAAAGGCAAATATTTCCTAGTGTGGTTAAGCCCCTATTATTGGGTGAACACTTATTTCCTGTTTGGTACTTTTTGCATGTTTGGCACTTGTTGTTGACTAGTTGCTAGCTGTTGTTGACTAAATAAGATACATTTTTTATTAGATAACATTTATGATGGATTTATCACTTGTTTTGGTTACACATTAGTTAGTATTTATTATCTTGAAATTTTGGTTACCACCTATTGGGGTGGGGTAGTGTTCACCACCTATTGAGGTGGAGGATTGGTCACCCCCTGTTAGGGTGGAATGTTGGTCTCTATTTAGTTATTTTCTACTTGTTGAGTAATCAAGGAAGTGGTTGGTGGAGGATTAGTCATTTGTTGCATTTTTGAACCAGACATTCATTTCCCCTACTATTATTAACTACTTAAGGTGTTTGTGGGGGAAACTTATTATGGGGTGCTCTGTTGTACATACAACCTAACTTGGTGTAAATTAAGGTGCACTTGCATGTTATCCATAATGTTTTTCAAAGGGTCTTGTGTAGGAGCCATAGATTCTTCTCCAATGGTCAGGGTATTAAACATGTCCTCAACTTAGTTACTTTATGTGAATGGGTATGTTTTTGTATTGACATAGCCTGATGACTCATTTTGTACCCCAGTTGATGGAGTTAAATCTATGAGTGGCATATTGGAAATCATCATTGCATTTAGATTCTTGGAAAAGTTTAGATATGTTTGGTATGATTGTTGCATTTGTGCCATTTGGTAATCAATTTGACCTTTTACTTTTACAAGCACAACAAGATCTTGGTTATTCATTGGTTATTCATTAGTACTAGGGTCTAGTTATGGATAGATGATGCTTGTTCAAATGGTCTAAAGTTAGGTGCGATATGAAGATATCTAACCAAGCTAAATAAAATTTCATCTAGAAAGTTGGTTGAGAATTCAGAACTTGCTTTTATCACCCTAACAAGGATTTCACATCTATTATCTAAAATATGGAAATCAAATAATTAAGGATCATAAGTGGTCTAAGTTGGAGAAATCACATAGTAAAGTTTTTAATGTTAGACCTATTCCATACTAAGCAATATGCTAGCAAGGTATTCCATTGTTTGGTCTTAGTCTTGCATTGGATAAGAAGGTGTGTTAACAAAATAATATTTTAATGGGTCTTGGCCCTACTTTGTATAGTGGACATCATATATGGGATATGGATTTTTTGCATATGATATATCATCTCCATAAGGGTCTTGAGAAAAAGGGTCACTTAAGATAATGTTTTCATTCTCTGAATTATACATGGTTCTACTACGTGTATAGTGAGGCATGGTTAAAACAATGGTAAATGTCTCCTAAAAATATCGGTCTATTATATCAAATGTTTGCAACCTGGCCTAAAAGCGAAACTTGAAACAAACTTAGTCTTGGTCTAAAACTATCACAAAAAACACACTTAGCTCTTGGAAAGAGGTCTAGAGGTGAAACATGAATGTTGTCTTGGTAAAGGTATAAAACTAACAATAAAAACACATTTAGCTCTTTAAAAAGGTCTAAAAGTGAAACATGAACAATGGTCTTAGTAAAGGTCTATGTTAGGTCTAAGGCAAACTTAGAATGCAAACATGAAATGGGTCCTTGGTAAAGGTCTTAAACTATCTAAATGTAAAACAAGCTTGGATTTATAAATGAAACTATGTTAGGTCTTTGGTAAAAGTCACAAAGCTAATCTTGGAAATGAACTTAATCTAGGCCTAAAACTTGAAATGAACCTAAATCTAGGGCAATTGGTCTAAAACAAAGAGTGCACTTGGTCGAGGTAAACTTAGTACTAGGTCTAAAGTTAACTTGGTCTAAAAGGAACTTGCAATCTAAAAACAAAGGTCTGAATTTTTTCTAAGAAAAGGTCTCTAAACCAATTATAAATCCAACTCAAGTATCAAAAACTAAGTGCCAAAAGTAAAACATTTAAGCCCAAATGGTAGGCAAGACTCAAATGTAAACTAGTTATACTTAAACCTACACTTGGGAAGTGGATTTTGAACTTGGTTTAAAAATACAACTTCATTCTCAGCACAAGGATTGAAGGTCTACGTGAACAACATAACCATGCTATATTTTAAATTGACTCCATACTCCTCAGATGATTGGAACTTGGTCAAGAGTAACTCTAACTTGTCTAGGTAAAAATAGCCAGCATAATAACACTGTTAAAAAATAAAGGACCCAAATGGTCTAGGTCTCATTTTGAACAAGGCAAATAGTTGGAATAATTTTGGCAACACAACACTTATTTGTGCAAAGTGGTGTGTGTAACATGTGTTTATCTGATTTGTTTTGATTTGGAAAATTAATTTTCAACTCAAACAATATGAGTAAAATAAATAGTACTTAAGTGCATGCTCTTATGCTAAAACTGACATGAGGTGTGCATAGTATCCACCAAAATTTCCACTGATATACTAGTCTTGAAAGGAAATAATTATTAATCCAAAAATAAAAGAGTGAATGTAAGTAGATTTTTAAATCCCCCTCTGTCTCTCAAGAAATGATACATAGCAAGGAACTTAGAGTGCCAAATCAACTCAATATTTGGCAAAATATTTTATAGTGAGGGAGGTCAATTATTCTAAATTTTTGACTTGGTTTATCTAGATAGTCCACAAGTGCCTAGAAACACTTGGGCAAAAAATTTATGTCAATTAGATCTAAACTATATAGATTGTTATGCAAAGCTCTTGTCCTTTACACAATGACTTCAATTATATACTTTTTAGTGAAGTCTGATGTCTAGACCACCACATGGCCCAAAGACCCATTAGACTTGTTAGGCTAACCTCTCAACCACAATCCAATCCAATCCAATCCAATGGTACACCCAATTTATACATCCCATTAAAGAGTGGGGTTGGATAGTTTTGGGAGATGAAACCCAAGTCAAATTCCTCCTAAAGAACCCATGAGGAGGAGATGAAATCTCACTCACAAGCCAATGCAAGAACATAAATGGAATAACTAGGTCATTTCTGAGTCACCCAAGTCCCTAGGATCAAGGGGAGATGATACGTGACATTTATTCAGTTTTGAATCAACAAAATAGGTAAAAAAGTGCATTTTTGGTTACCCAAGTTCTCTAAAGGGGACAAGGGGAGAGTATACATGCAACGCTTTATGAAAAAGAAACTAATAAAGTGTTAAAATGAAAAATAACAAGCAAAGTTTTCTTAGGATCTCTAAGTCTAATGTGGTTGTTCTTTTTAAAGCACTTATTGTAATATTATTGAATTTTGGCCTTCATTCAAACTTTGAAAGTTGTTTTTAATTTTTTTAAACAATAAATTAAATGTGAAATGGTCTTGTTAATGCTTAAAAATCTCTTATATTTTGCTTACTTTTCTGCAAAAAACATTTGAGGATTGATTGTGTTTGATTAGTTAATGAAAATAACCTGAAAGTTAGTAAATTAGCTTCAAAAACTATGAAAAAATTCTCTTTGTAATGATTTCATAGTTACATAATCAATGTGAACTACAAAATTATAGGTTAGTAAAAAACACAAAAAACCTTACAGTGTAATTTCTTAGTTCCTAAATAATTTCTCAATCAACCTCATCGATTTCGTAACTCTATTGATCAATTTCGTATTTCTCTTAGTCAATTTCGTAGTTATCTTTACCAAATTCATAGTTTCCCTTATCGATTTCATAGTTATCTTTGTTGAATTCATAGTTTCTTGATGAATTCATAGTTGTGCATTTTTAATGATTTTGTATTTTTTCCTAAACCTGTAAAAATACAGAAACACAAAAAAAAATGATTTCATAGTTTTGACCCTATGAATTCTCAAAATAGTGCTTCAAATCTATCATTCCACAAGTCTAGTCTGAAATAAAGGTGATTTCACAATTTTCCAGGATGATTTCACAATTTCTTATGATGAATTCATAGTTTTTGTCTCCAAATTCATAGTTTTATGATAGATGAATTTGCACTTTTGTAGGCATAGGTAAAACATGAAAAATTTAGGCAAAAAATGTAAGAACACGAGCATTACTAAGTTTTTATTCACTCCTAAGAGGTCCAAAAATGCTCCTATGATGAGAGTGGGGTGTGTGGTCCCACCAATCATGCCATTATATATGCAATAGGAATCTAAGGGAAAAGATGTGTTAGTAACTCATTAGTTGAATCAAACATCCAAAAACAAGATCGAGACTAAGTATTACCAAGCCTAGATACTAGGGGGAGATTGATGATAACAAGACCAAATGAAACATAACTGAAAGGATAAAAGATAAATCGCTTTCACCTTCTTTGTAGCTCTAAATCACTTGTTGAATGGTAGTTGGATTGCTTGGCTTGTTTCCAAATTGGAATATTTATTAGTACTCTTGCTATGTAAGAAGCACCTCCCCTTTGTCCACTATAGTGTTGGCTTTAGCATGTGTTGGTCTATGAAGTCTGTCTTATAAATTCTACATAATAACTTTAGAAAAAATAGCTTGTTGGAAGTGAGTGTGAGAAAGTGAGTATGAGACCTTGTCTTTATAGGTTTCAAACTAACCCCAACCTAGGTGTAGTTAGGTCAGAGTTAGCCTTGAGAGGCCAAATGCAATAAATAATGTCCTTATTTATGCATTTATGGAGGTGTGGCTCAATATTTCTGATTTGTAAGGAATTTATATTGATATTTTGGAATTCTTGACTTTGAGGATGATGATGTCATCATGACCTCATTTCCCTTTGATATTTTTTGAATTTTGATTATTGAAAATTATATTTTAACTAATTCAACATTTATTATTTAACTAAACATTTAATTTTGTTTTATTGTTTAATTAATTTTGCTTAGGCCTTTGGTCATTTCAAGAATTTGAGCAAGTGCCCCATTTAATTGGTCTAAATTATCAATTTGCTAGGTCACAACCTAACTGAGGATGAATCCACAAGAGGTTATCATTGTGTACAAGGTAATACCCTAAATAGGGATGCTTTGACATAATTTTTGGCACTTACATCCAATGTGAAAATGAATTTTGGATGTTCAATTATTCTTAGGCTTAATTTACATAGTTTGGTAGAAATCAATATGAAATCCACTTAGACATAGATATGGTTGAAAAGGAGTGTCTATAATTATTATTGATACAGGTTGATAAATCATGGATGTCGAGTGAGGTATGACTACAAATTTACACTCTTTCAATTTAACAAACCCCACTTCACCCACACAATAAATTACATCACTTCAACGATAACTTGCACACTTGGGGGAATTGTTACTATAGTTTTTTTGAAACAAATCATAAGATGAGATAAAATGTATATCTATTTATATAAAAATTCACAACAAATGGAATGTATGTCATTCTCTAGATTAATGACATTACAAGAAAAAATTTGTAAGATTGATGTGGTACACTTTCTTAGCTAAATGTAGTATTGATTGAACAGGGCTTGGATTCTCACAAGGGAAATTTGTTGGAAGTATAAATCTAAAACTAACACATGGTGAAAATTATTATTTTTGGTCTCCCTTAGGTCATTCCATCTTGTCAATTTTATCATACCATTTTGGTAGGATTTTTAGGTCTTCTCACATTAATTTTTATATTAATTATGTCAAAATTTTATATAATTGCCTCTTAAGTCTCATAATTATTGTCGTAGTCAGCAGGAAGCATGGTACCAAAATAAGCTCAAAATTTTATCTCAAATGTCTATGATGAGGTAATGAATATGTCAATCCTACGTAGTTTAAATATGTGATATTAGCTTTTAATGATGTTGAAATTTTTTTTAAATAATATGAATATGATAGCCTTATTTATTACAATGTTGGTTGTATCCCCTCTAATAAAAATCTCTAAACATTGGTTAAACACCACTAAAAAACCCATGGGATCAAGTTGGGATGTATTCAAAACCTTACTAAAGTGTTTTTTAATGTCATATATTAAGGATTCATTGAATGTGCAAGCTCAAGTTATCAAGTATAGATGTTGGTTCATACATAATACTTTGAGGATTTTATTGCATTGGACTTAGGAATTTAAATTCAATAAACATGGCTCTCTCAAATTTCATATTTAGTTTGAGTTACCTAGGCTATCAATCCCTTTGTGGGTCTTCCTTAAACAAATAGTTCAACCCTATCACACAAAACATTTTAACTAAATATATGAATCTGTGTTGAGGTTGAACTCACAAAAGACTTGAAAGAGACTTATCCAAATGGGAACTATGTGTTTCACATAAAAGGTCACCTTTACTATCATGCCTTATGCATGTTTCTATTTTCAATCCCAAACCATAAGATTCATGGCTATGTACTCATGGTCTACCCAAACCCTAAGCAAGCTACTAAAAAATCAACTACTAAAAAGTAAGATACAATAGAAAAAATGATGGTTGGACTATTTTTGGTAATAAGAAATTTTCTACAGATAATAAAACCCCTAAATTTTCTCTATACCCTTAACTTATAGTGTGTCTAGGGATATGTATGGCCAACTTGTGGCTTACATACCTTCATATTATCTTATTGCTTTTCTCTATGTTATTAGCATGGTCAACCTATGGAATAACCATGGCTAAGTGGAGTATATATAAGAGATAGTGGTTAGTCTTTTATCATCATATTGTGAATTCTATTCATATTGAATTATTGTGGAGGTTGCCCTTTGAAGTGGCTCAGTCATAATATTCAAATATTCTACTCTTTTACCAATTATTATTGTGGATATGTTTATTTTATTCTTAAATCTATGATATATTATTCTATTGTTGTGAATCATCTAAGTAATTTCATTATAAGTAGTATTATAGCTTCGATTTGGCCAAGTTTATGTGGCATGATTTTTTTTAGATCTGGCATCCTGAGCACTATAAGGTCAAAAAAACATAACTTATGATCCAAGAAGAATTGAATTTTTTCATCACTATAGATTATTTATGCTTTTTTACAAAATATAAATAAATAAGTAAATATTTGTTTTTAAAAGTCTAGAAATATTTTAACCTTGTATAAATTACCTCTTGTTATATTCATCTATGTGAGATAATTACAATAGTGTATTTCATTGGTACACTTTTTCAAGCTAAACATTTTCACCTTTGTGTGCATTAGTAGTTGTTGGAATCATCTCAGTGAGGCAATCACAATGGTTTCATTTGTTGTTACATTTTTTTTGAGGTTAAAACCCTTATAGGGTTTGTGCATGGTTGGTCCTAACACTCACAAATGTAGAAAAAGGTAAGAAATTCCTATAACTCCTCACAGGGATGATATGGAGTCTAAAACTTTGGATCCATGTATTTCAGAGGTAGTTCAACAAACTAAATCAGCGTTACATGGCATGGTGTAGAAAGATGATCTTGATCTGATTAAAGGGGACATCACGACACTGAGAGGGGACCTGAATAGCTCACAAGATCAATTATAACAAATAATTAGAAAATTGGCCAAATTTATAGCTCAACCATTGTAAAATAACCCTCCACCACTCTAATTTGGTTCTCTTACTCCACACAATCATAATTCTAATCTAGTTCAAAGCTAATGTTCCAAAAAATGGACCTATACAAGTTTGATGGTAATGATCCAATCACATGGATAACTCAAATTAAAAAATTATTTGATCTACATCAGAATCCATGCTCACAAAAGGTGCTCATGGCCTCTTTATATCTAAAACCTGATCAATTCATTTGGTATTGATGGTTATGTGCTCAAAATTAAAAAAAGGGTCTCACAATTTCCTTCTCTGCATTTTCTAAAGATTTGTGGCTCCAATATCACAACAATGTCTCAAAAATTTACTTCACCCAACTAGATAAACTATGCCAAATAAGGACTATAAAAGATTATATTCATCAATTTTAGAATCTCTCCTTACATGTGGTGGACATCACTGAGGAGAATGACTGACATATTTTTAGGTGACCTCAAGGATAGCATCCAATTTTAAGTTCACATATTTAGTCCTAGTTTAGTATCTAAATCCATCCCAAGGGAATGCATGGAAGACGAAAAATAGATTCTCAAATGAATACCTTCACTAATTTCTATGAATTCACTTTCTTAACACCATAATTTCCTCATCCTACCTGATTAACCCTTAATAAATTAAGTAAAAGCATCCAAAAGGTTTGTGTTTTGGTTGTGATAGCAAATGGATAAAATGACAATGTTGTGCTGAAAAGAAATTGTTTTACATTGAAGTCACTAATGAGGATGATAAAGGTGATGAATCCTTAGGTATAGGTTTGGATGAACTCATGGATGAATCTAAATATTCTCAACCTAATATTTTTTATCATGTACTTTCTAGTATTAGTACTCTTCATACTCTTAAGGTGATGGGTTTCCTCAAGAAATAGAAGGTGACTGTATTGATCGACTCCGGGAGTACACACAACTTCATCAACAATAATTTGGCTACTCATTTGAATGTTTCATTTACCTAGCTCTAGAATTTTAGGTCATGATTGTAGATGGTGGTACCATAAATATGTTGTAGAAAATGTCATAATATTAAGCTTGTTATGGGAGACTACCTGTTAGATTCTCATATGTTTGATATTCTCATGGGAGGGGATGAAATTATTCTAGGAGTGCAATGGCTCTCCATATTGGGCACTAATGAGATGAATTTTATGTACTTTCATTCAAAAGGCATGGCATTTGAACTGTGTGGATCATTGGCTAAATATCCACAATTAGTTAGTTCCCATCAAACGACCAAGATTCCCAAAAAAGGTGTCAAAGGATTTTTTATGAGTTTGTTTTCCATAGAATTTCAACCATACAAGGATTATATCTATCCTAATTTACAAATGGTGTTGGGTGACCATTGTATTGTTTTTTATGACATGCCAAAAGGACTTCTACCAAGTTGATCACATGATCATTTCATAATATTACTTCTTAGAAGTACACCACCCAATATCAAACCTTACAGGTATCCCAATGCCCAAAAGAGTGAAATTGAAAATATAGTGTAGGATATGTTGGAGGTAGGAATTATCCAACACATCCAAAGTGAATATTCCTCCCCAGTGGCCATGGTGTGGAAGAATGATGACACTTGAAGGATGTGCCCAAACTATAGATAACTCAATAAGTACACCATCAAAGATAAGTTTCCTATTCTAGTAATTGATGGTTTGTTAGATGAATTGCATGGTATAATTTATTTTACCAAATTAAATCTTTGATCTAGGTATCATCATATTCAAATCTGAGTAGAGGACATACCTAAAACAACTTTTATAACTCATGAAAGTTATTATGAGTTTGTGGTTATGAATTTTGGCCTCAAAAATTCACCATATACATTTCAGAGTCTAATAAATACTATTTTTAGGCCATTTTTCAGAAAGTTTGTGTTGGTGTTTTTTATGATATCATCATTTACAACAAAAACTAGGAAGACCATTTAAAGCATGTGAAACATGTACTTTGGGTTCTAGAAAAACATCATCTTTTTTCAAAACCTTCCAAATGTGTTTTTGTCATCCAAGAGGTGGAGTACTTGGGGAATATTGTTTCACATGAAGGACAGAAATTTGGTTCTAAAAAATCTAAGCGATGATGGAGTGGAAGGTTCCCAAGACACTCAAGAACCTTTAGGGATTTATGGGGCTAAATAGTTACTATCTTAAATTTGTAGAAAAGTATGGTAGCATCACAACTCCACTCACATATTTATTGAACAAAGGCTCATTTTAATGGACTAATATAACTACCAAATCATTTAAACAGTTGCAAATGGCTATGTTCACCACTTTAATTTTGGCAACTCTTGATTTTTCTAAAGTTTTTGTTGTGGAATGTGATGCATCAAGATATGACATAGGGGTAAGTGCATAGAGTTAGGGGATGATTCTATGGGCATTACCCTAAAATGAACACATTAATTAATAATTTGATCATGTTATTTAATTAACATGATTGCATTAATTAAATTTAGGCTCAAGATTGTTGAGTCACAACACGATAGCATTATGTAATAATGTGATCACTTTATATTAAACAATAACACGATCGCATTCTTAATTAATGTTATCATGTTATTGACATAAAAATAACATGATCAAGTTAATAACATGATCATATTCTATGTGTGCAAAAAAATAAAAAAGGAAACCCAAATGCAAAATTATTCATTTTGCATTCATGTTTCCTAGCTTTGCCCTTATTTCGTGATCGTGTTTTGCTCAAAAAACTCCAAAGAGTGTTAGGAAGCTGCTAGATTCATTCCACAGACCTATTGATCAATGATGTATCCATGTAGGATATGTAAGTGATCAAAATATTCCGTATTTAACCCTAATTTTTCATAATCTTCATTCTTTAACCCATGTTTTTTATTATAATTTGTTTTTTCTTAGAGCCCATCTTTTTAACCCTCCATAAAACCCTCTAGTTGTTACTCCTCCTAACCCTCCACAAAACCTTGTTATTCCTCCTATCCCTCTACTTAACCCTCCTATAGTTCCCCAAAACCCCCTGGTAATCAAGAGGTTTTTATTGATAACATTATGGGAAACAAACTTGAAATTCAGGACTTAATTAACAAAATGAGGGATCCTAGATTGAACAACCCCCATTGCACCCAGCTAATCGATTCCCTACAAACCTTATTAGGTCAAATTGACTTGATAAAGAGTCAAATTGATTGATAGACCTCATATAGGGATACTTTTAGGGCATATTATGTTGACAAGTTGTCAACCCTTTAAGTCAATAATTTGGATATTTTAAAAGATGACATTTGCACCCTATTCATCGACCCAACCACCAATTTCCCATTTCTCATAACCACTAAACATTTTATTATTTATCATTGTGTACATAACTTAATCATGACCAAATTTTAGGATCGATGATGGATGTTATTTGACTATCCACCATGTAACAACCATGAGTTCCCATTATATTTTTTTAGGAAACTCTACTGTGAATTTGTCCTCAATCAAATTCCCAATTATTTTTATTTTAGTGAGTTTCAGGGGCAAATAAAAATATTTGTGTAGGATCAACCAGGTACATGTCATATGCCTAATCAGCCTACATGGATTTATATCCAAATGCCTCTTGAGCTTGATATACCATCCATGGTTCAACAATTCATGGAAATAGACACTTTCCATGCTCTTAGTTCACTCATTGATACACTTGTTCAATATACAAGTAGGATTTCACAAAGTGATATTATAGATACACCATAGGCTACCTGACCCTAACCCCACCCTTACAGTTCATGTGGATCTATGTGCATGAGACTTTCTGATGATGATATCATCGATGGTTTAGATGGCTTAGATCATATTCTTATGAGTGATGAGTTTTTGGCATGCACATTTGATGTGTAGACATCAATCACCACATAGATACAAGTATATTTTATATAAATGTCATGCTAAATTTAAGTTATATTTTAAAATTTAATTTTTAAGCTAAAAATTAATTTACATAAAAATTTAATATAATATATATGTCATTTTTTATGTCTCAAGATGTGATGGCTCCTTATCATCACAACTAGCATCAACATTTGATTTATTAAAGCCATTATTTTCATATTCAAATCCAACTGTTGGGCCATCCATGATTGCATCTGCCTCTATTAGGATGACACCATTTACATATACTGAGGTAAAAATTATTTACATATGTGTTTTACACTTTGTATTTGTTATGACTGTAGTTGTTTATATATATATATATATGTATGTATGTTTTATCCTTTGCATCTAATTTGTAACTTCTTTTCTCAATAATTAATGCAAAAATAACACAACCGATATGCAAAAATAATTTGTTTACATATATCCAATGTACTAAATCAAGGTTAAAAAAATATGCATTATATTCCTTTTCAATATTGGCATTTTTATAGAGGTTATGGAATTCATTTACTCTATATCATTTAAGTGGATATCCAACAAGTAGTGTTGTCTTTCTTTGAACGTCACCCAAGTGACTGTGGGCATTTCTAAATTCACAATTATTTCTTGATAGTCCCAACACAAGGCTACTTCATCTAAATTTTTTAAAATAAATAGCATGTCCATAATATTTATTAAAAATATCTTATCCCAAAGCACCTTTTCATACCTATTAGCCAAGTGTTAGCTTCCCTAATAAATATTAATCCATTGAATTTAAGACCCCTTTCACTGTATTTAGTTTATGGGTAATTCCATCCAAGCTTTGATGTGTGTCACCATTGTCATGATCTCCCCTAGTGGATGATATTCCATGTAATATATTAGTATCTCTCTCTTACTGAACATTATGTTCTTAATCACACTCATGGAATTATTTTATCCTATTCTATAAAATAGATACAATGGTGTGACCCTAAGGTCCTATTGGAGGCAGTTGTCCCCATCTAGAGGTTGTGCCTTGGGATCCTACTCATAATCCTACGATAATGTCCCACTGTTGATGAGTGATGTGGGATATAATTTCCCTACTTTTTTTTCTCTTTCTTATACCTATGTGGGTGATGTATCTCCCACTATTTTTTGGCTAGATGGAACCTAACCTCCCCTAGCCCTAACAATCTCATTGAGAGTCTTCACTTGAGACTCTAAATGAGCCAAATTTTCCTCTAGGACAACTATCTCTCTCTTATTATGAGGGAAATCCACATATGTATGGTAAGTAGGGAGAAAAACATATGTATGCTTGCTTATTCTCACATGGAGAACCGCATCCACCAAATTATTATCGAGGCTCAAATAATCCTCACCTAAAAAATCATAACCAAAGTTTCTCTTATCATGCTCCACCATTAAGTGATTCACTCTAAAACCATATAACAAGAAAAGACATTAGATCTCTAGTCACATAAAGAAACAATAACTAAGCAATAAATTATAAAGTAACATAGAAAGTAACTAAAAATATACCAACTCACTACTTGGGTAACTTCAAGTTAGTCTAGGTATAATTCCTAATTAGACCTCATCTTAGTATTATCCTCTTATCTTTTTGGTTCCTCTCTAAAAAGTGTATGTTCACCCTTGTTTTCTCATCAACTTCATCTCCTCACCCTCTATCCTATGCTTGTTTCTATATCTAAGTATCTACATATTATGGTGTTGGTTGTACTTAATGTTGGTATCCTACCATAATTGCAACCTACATAGGATATTTTTCTAAACGTACTCCTCCAATTAGTACTCTCTCAATTTTGCTCGTGATGGTAGTAGAGTGTCCACCTCATTCACAAACTATCCTAAAATACCGTAATATAGTAGAGCTACCAAATATATCATTGACAGTGTGTCCACCACTCATGGAAAGTCTCTCAATGGTGGCATACATATCCAACTAGAAACCATGATGCCCCCCACTATCCCAATATCTAACCCTCACTGGTAAGGGGTTATGTGCTCATACACCTAACCAATGATGAGTGTAGGGTGGTTGATAACCATAGCCATAAACCTCATGATTTGATATATATCCCTATAATCATATGCTAACACCTCTTAGACCCATGAAAATTTCCATCCTCACTCCTCAATTATCCTAACAATAGGTGCCCATCTATACAAAAGGAAATATGTCCCTTTGTCTCCCACTAGATGGAAGGAAAAGATCCTCATTTAATATAATTTTAGAGGGTCAAAATAATTACCCACTCCACCCCCACTAGTCTTACCATGTACTTAAAACTTATGTTATGTGCATCAGCATCACCAAAGTATTACACCCAATTAGCAACCTTACCTCTATCACAATCCTCTATCAAGGGCACAACCTTGCCTTTAGCCAACAAGCCTAGTATCCTAATGACAACCTTGAAAGTGATAGTCCAATCTCAAGGGACATATGGGAAAATTAAACTATTTTACATGACACATCCTAGTTGGTGAATAGGTTGTAAAGGAATCTACTCGATGGGACAATAATCCTCACCTACACAATCTAGAGTATCCCTATTATATATAGTGTGTCCAAATCATTAGTCATTAATTTCTCTATAATCTTAGGAATCCAATCATATTTCATCACTCTACTCTGTCAAATATAGGCCCACCTTTAAAACACAATTTAAAATATCCTTAAATACTCTAAGTTAATCATGAAAATTCATCTAAAAAGTAGTTATGAGGGTCCTACCTAAGTCAAATCCATATTTTTAGACAATTAATAAATCAACAACCAATATAGTCCAATATGTAATTTAGCATAAATTTAAGATCTTGACCTAAATATATTTATATTTATCAATTTGAAAAAAAAGAAACTAGTATATTATAAATTCCCTTTCATAGTTTTAATCCTCTAATTTTGGTTTGGGTACAAGGTTGTTGCTCTAACACTTCAATAGATGGATTATCAATTTAGATCTAAATGTATTTTCACATACATGATTGTATTCTTCTTTCTTATAATGTGTCATTGCATTCATGTACTTATATAGATAGATATTTTATATATAAGTGCTTTTATTGATCATTTTGGTCACCATGTATAATATTTGATGTACTTTATATAAAACTAAGTGAGACCTTGTTTATATGAATAGTTAATGGATAGTACTAACACTCCTACCTCTCTATGAGCTAAGATAAACATAGGCATTGCTATTTCAATGTCATCTGCATAGGCACTAACAAAGGTATATATTAGTTCTTGTAATTTTTAATTGTAAAAATAGAATTGTTTTAATAATAAATTATGTAAATGTATTGTGTATATAGGGTTGTACTATGATAGCTAATAGTCCCAGTCAGATGGTGATTGGGGTAACTTCTCATGTTCCTCCTATATTTGAGATGCTTATTCAGAAAACTAAACCTACCATTGACTTGATTGAGCATGAAAAATAGATTGAGCAGGATCATGAGCTTATAGTAAGTGCACACATTTAAATTATTTTTTATTATAGTTTAAAATTAATTTATTAAAAAAAAATTGAATGTATTTTATGTTAATTTCATAATAATTCTTGTATTTGAACAGGCTCAGCGGCAAGCTAGATATGATCATAGGACTCGTAGTTGGATCTTGGAACAATCCAAGGCATTAGAGGGGTCTCCATATACTAGAAGGGCATCCTAGGGAGAGTTCTATTCAATAAAGGCAAAGAGAGGGAGGCTATTAGATGAATAGTATGTATTACACATAAGATGTACTTTTTTGTATGCCTATATGGTAATTGATGCATTTTTGGCATTGTATATGCACATATGACATTCAGCCAACATTAGATACTATGTTGGTAGATGTAATTTTTTGTATGCCTATCATGAAAATATATGTATTATTGACATTGGACATGTATGTGCCTATATTGTATGCCTATCATGGCAATCTATCTAATTTATATTTATTTTTTATTTCATTATGTATTAGTGTACAGTGTTGTTTTGATATTCCAAATTATTATCTATTAGATCTCGTATTTAATTTTTTACTTGCACAAATGAGGATTAAAAAATTATTATTTTCAATTCTATATATCTTAGATATTACATATTTTTTAAATTGATTTTTTTATTTCATTATGTGTAGTGGAAATGACTAATGACACTCTTATCACTTAGGCTTAATGGCCTAATTCTCTTAGTACCTAATTATTGTACACTTTGGAGACACTTATTAGTTTCATTATACCTATTAAAAATCTCTCACATTAATTCTCTAACTCATTTCATACATTCCATTCACAAATGTCCTCTCACTCTTTCACTATCTTCTCACTAGGCAATCCTCTTAGGTTTCAATCTTACCAAATTTTGATATAGGTCTTAAGGAGTCAGTATTTTGTCATAAATTTTATTACTTGGTCAAATCATACCTACCTTAACCTATTAAAATCACTCAAACACACTTCAATATTTAATTCCACATATAGGGTACAACAAGACACCCTACACAATAAGGTACCATACAAGCCTATGATAGCAACATGGAGTATTAGTTCAATTTCAAATCTCTCATGCATATTATAAGATCTAAAAAACCTCATTTTTTTATGGGACCATCTTCCAAGTCCATAACTATTCAATGGCATACTTGAAAATATTAAGAAACAACTCTTACTTCCCTTTGTAATGTGATTGTTAACCCAAAATAGGGTATAGACAGGGTTTCTTTGTTATATAGATCAATAGGTAAATTACTCAATGCCACCTAATAGGTTAATAGGTCAAAATTGTCAAAGTTTTAAAAAATTTCCAATTTGTCAAAGTTGTCAATAGGTCAATAAGTCAATAGATCAATTACTGATTAAGTTTTTAGGTCTCTAGTTTAAGTTGTTAAAGTTGTCAAAGTTCAAGTTATGGTTGCAGAACTTTGGTTCCAATTATTCATGAGTGAAAAATGACACCTATAACATGTCCAGGGGGGAGGATAATGTCTAGGACCAAGTTTTTGGCCTCCCATCAAGCCCGATCAACAAACCCACCACACATTCTGGCCTCAAGAACACCCTTCCCAATACAAGAAAAATGTAATTTTTTAGCCTAAGTTCAAACATGCATAAAATGAAAATTGTAAATCACTTATGTGAACCATCAGATCCCTCACATACCTCCTTAATCCCTATAATTACCTCCTAGATCACTTGGGTGGAAGCTTCAATAGCAATCCATTATACAAGTTGTGGTGATGGGTCCAAAAATGCAAGTTTTTATCAATGAACAAGCAACATCTCAAGCTCCAACTAGCATTTTTACCTTCAGGACCTCCACTTGAAAATCTATCACTTTTGTCACATCTAGATAGATAAATTACATGTTATCACATCACCATGATGTTTGAATCCACCTAAAAGTGAATTTTCACTACCGTTCTGGAGAGTAGAAACACTAACAATAAATGTTATCAAAGTTCAAGTTATGGTTATAGAAATTTAGTTTCGATGCTTCCTGAGTGAAAATTGACACTACCAACATGTTCGATGGGGAAGATAACATCTATTAATAGGTTCTTTGCTTCCTGTTAGGGTCGATCGACAAACCCACCACCCATTCCATCCTCAAGAATACCCTTCCCAATACAATAAAAATGTAATTTTTAGCCTAAGTTCAAACATGCATTAAAAGATTGTAATTCATTTCCAAGAATCATTATATCCATCACATACCTCCTTAAGCCCTATAATCACACTCCAGATCACTTGGGTGGAAGATTCAAGATCAATCTGTTAGACAAGTTGTAGTGACGGGTCCAAAAATGCAAGTTTTTATCAATGAACAAGCAAATTCTCGAGCTCCAACTAGCATTTCTACCTCTGGGATCTCCACCTATGAATATATCACTTTGATCACATATAGATAGGAAAATTACATTTTATCACACCACCACAATGTTTGAATCCACCCAGAAGAGCATTTTCACTACCATTTTGGAGAGCAAAAACACTAACAATAAATGTTGTCAAAGTTCAAGTTGTGGTTGCATAACTCTAGTTCTAATGTTTCCTAAGTGAAAGCTAACACTACCAACATGTCTGGGGGGTGGATAACCATTAGGATTAGGTTATTAGACTCCCATAAATCCTTATCAACAAACCCACCACCCATTCTGACCTCAAGAACACCCTTCCTAATACAAGAAAAATGCAATTTTTTAGCCTAAGTTTAAATACCCATAAAACCTAAGATTCTATTAGCTTTAAGAATATAGAATTATTTACAAGAAGTGATAACCACATGAAGGTGGAAGCTTATATAGCACCACTAACCTAAAAATTCTTGTTAGTAAATAATTAAAAATGAAATTTATAAATGTACTACTTAGAAAATAAAAAACACTTGGTAAAATTGATTACATCTACATTTAAAAAGTTAACATACCTCCATATTTCAATCTAATGAACCATTAATATCTTCTCTAACCTTGATAGTATCAAGAATAACTTCATGATATGACTCTCAAACTTTCCATAGTTTCTTATTTAATGGCCTCCCATGATATTTTTGTAATTGAGTATTTGTTGCAATAATCAAATTTAAATAGTGCAGTATCTTCCTATGCATTTCAAACTCTTTAAAAAACCATTGATCTAAATTTTTTATAAGATATCATTGAAACCAATTTCTAGTGACTACCATTGACCCAGTGGGATAATCAATGTTTTTTCCATTTGTAACTGAGGAAGTCAATTTTTTCTTTCTCTCTACACATCGACACAAGTATAATCAGTGCCTTCTTCATTATCCTCATCTAAAATAATTGTATAAACATGCCCTGTACATCAAAAAAAAATTAATGATAATATCAAGATATATAAATAATGATAATAAATTATACATAATGAAAAATATTCTACCTAGCTGCACTAGATCAGATACATGGTCAAAGTCATCTAATGATGTCATATATGTAAGTGGTAATGTTGTTGGAACCTGATATGTGTTGATTGGAATTAAAGGTTTGGAATTCCAATCATCCACCCACTCTTGTGATTCACACTCATTCCAAATAGATTCCATGCATGCAAAATAGAAACATGCCAAGTGTCTCGTATGAATAGTCCAAGAACTTGCATTTGAGCTATGAAATTAGTGGAGGTCACTTGAACCCATTAGAGTCATACAATCCTCATACTTTACCAAGTGTTATTCCTCTATTAACTATAAATGTCTATGAATAGTATAATTTGGTTGAGCACCATGACACATGTTCTTATTACACCATTCAGCCATATTTTTTGCATCTGTCAAATGAACACCCTCTTCAAATTTCAACTCCTCTATTGTAATATCTCTTTTTACACATGCTCCAGCACCATTATGCTCCCCTTTTTCATGGCCTGCCTTGGTGAAACCCTAAATGTGTTATAAACCTATGGTAATGTGCATCTTACTCAACCAATAATAAATTCATGCATTTTTTAATTATGATGTGTAATTGTCTAACTAAATGTAATGTTGATTGAAAGTAATGTTCCTCTAACTCAATTGTTCATAGAACTTCTAAAAAACAACCTTGCACATACTCTGAACAATGTGATCTATCATCAATGATATATAAATGGTACTCCCTTAATATTTTTTGTTATTAGTTTGTACTATCAGGTGTATGCATGAATGTTATATTCACGAATATGGTAACTTGTGATGAGTTATAATACTGCGATTGAACTTCCATTTGGGGTTTGAATGTATAATTATATGAAAAATAAACTACTAAAATAATGAAAGCAAGTGGGAATGTATCCTTACATATCTTAAAATTTTCATCCAAACATCTGTCCATGTGTGTGTGTGTGTTGCATAGTCATAAATAATCTTCTCCCTAAATTTGACCAAAAATTCCAAAATAGATATCTTTTTTGTAACAAGCTCACACATTTTAGATTCTTTGACATATTTTACTTGATAATTCACTAATTTATATTTGATTAAACCAACTAATTCCTATTCAATTTCACTTATAATCTCCTCATGGATACATTTTTTTAAATTTGGCAATCCACCATAAATGCTGCAATTTCCATTTAAACATGATTTGTTGTAAAATAATTTCTCATCTAGTCTTTTGTAGAAGATAGTTGTAATAAATTCCTTGGATAATTTTGGTGGTAATTCAATTCCACACTCCTGCAAAATGTTAGTATGCAAATTATAACTAATATGGCAAAAAACATCATAGTGCATTGAAAATTCAACATGTTGCCGACAATAAGTGGTGCATGTTTGATTTATTTTAACATGAAAAGGTTTTGCCATCTCAAAATATCTTCAACAAATAGAAATTTGTGGATGTTTTTCCAAAATTTAGAGTATAATTATGTTTGATTCATATCTAATAAATGTTTTGGATGTCGTTCATGATTATGAAAACCAACTCTTCTTTTCACAACATCTTTTGCATTGGGTGAAACTCTTATATTGTCTTTTCAAAACTGAACAAGTAACTATTTGAGAGTATCAACTATAGCCTTCTCCTTTCATGGAAGTCTACCAAGGAATGCCTAGAGCTCATTGGTATTAGGTTCATTAAGTATTTCATGTCTTGCAATTGCTTTCATTAATGTTTTTCTATTTAAATCAAGTGTTTGGCTTATTTTTAAAATCAATCATTTTTTCACTATTTCAGCACTTATTGCACAAGTTGTCATTATACATCAGGCAACATTATAATTTTTTTTGCGTGATCTTTGGACTATAGTATGATATGCATCATATAGATTTTAAATAATTTCATCATTTTCATCATCCATGTTAGATTTTATTAGTCCTAATGTATATATTATAGGTCTCATCTTAATCAATTTTATCAAAGAAACAAATAATTGACATCTTTGACTATCATACTCCAAATTATGAAAGAAAGTATCCAAAATTTGTTGAGCCAATCTTCTTGAATGGTGATCAGACATTTTTTTATGTATTGGTTTTAAAATATTTTCATCGACTTCAATTAAGTACTTGTCTTTTCTACACACAATTCTTGGAGGTGTTGGTAATGGTGGAATTTGTTGAGAGGGTGTTTTAAAACCATTATTACTTTCATTGTTTAGAGGTGGGATGACATTAAATTATTCATTTTTAATATATTCATTATATTTTTCCATCAAATTTTCTTGATGGTTAATTTCATCATTGTTTGTTTCCATCAAATTTTCTTCATTCATGGGGGGTGAATCATCATACATAGACTCATCATCAATGAAATCAAAAACTTAGAAATTTGAATGTGAACTTCCAACATTAACTAATTCATTATTTTTAATTTCATTATGGTCAATTTCATTATTATTCATTTCATTATGGTCAATTTCAACATTATTCAATTAATTATAGTTAATTTTATCATTGATTAATTCATTATCATCAATTGGCTAATTATCTATGGCATTTAGTTCATTAGGATTAGGGTTTGTACCTTGTTTACCTTGAACTTTTTACATTAGTAGCTTGTGTTTTTATTTGAAATATTATAATTACTTTTGTGTTTTGTTCTTCAATAATTTCCTCTTCCTCTTCAAATGTGATCCAAAACACATCAGAAGGGATAATTAACAACTTTTCAAAGGTGGGGTCAAGTACACAGGTACACAAATCTCATAGAACTACATAGAGAATGTTTGTGGGGATAGAAGTCTTGATTTGGGCTAAAAATAGTCATTGATAAGTGAGCTTATCACTAAAATAATAATAATGTGATCATGTTATTACATAATGTGATTAGATTATGTTTTATATAAGGTCCCAGCCCATCCAACCCATCAAGAAGTTCATATAGATAATAATGTGATCATAACATGATCATGTTATTACATAAAATGATCACGTTATTGTTGATATAAGCTTTAGGGTTAGAAATTGGCAATGAGGACCAAGTGTTTCCTATGTTAATAATGGCATGATCATGTTATTAAATAACGTGATCACATTATAATTAATATAGATAAGGGATTATGGATTGGGGATTAAGGCATTAGTGAATAGGGTTTATGGATTAGGGATTAAGGATTACAATTTATGTTTTAGGGATTAGGATTACAATTAAGGTCCAAAGTGAAGGTGTACATCTATCAGGACCTTTACCCTATAATGGCTTGGCTTTATGAATACTCATGTCTCTCCTTGCGTTAAAGCCCATGGTTTTGAATTGACATTGTGATGGAAGGGAAATGGATCCCCATAAATTAAAATGATGTGAGCATTTAATAAAATAGTAGGTAGTATGATTTTATGACATATATGGCATGAAAATGTTTTTGAGAATGTTTCCCAAAGTACATTAAATGCCATATCACTTGTGGTTTCAATTTGTTAAGTAGCTAGCCAATATGTTTCCCAAAGTGCATTAAATTCCATGGTATTAATTCTTAAGTCATTATTTTTCTTCTCCTAATACTTGGATAAAGAAGCTCTAAGCACGTCAAAGCCCCAAAAAATAATAATAAGTTGTTAATAATAAAATGTGTTTTTGGGTTCTCATTATACCCTGGATGTCATCATGTAGATTGAGTAAATTAGTCAAATGGGGCAATTAGTCATGTGATTTAGGCCAAACTGAGACCTGTGAACTTTATTATTAGTCTAGAAATAATGTTAATTTGGGATAAAATGATTGGTTCAAGGTTTAAAGAGTTTATATTTGTGGTTTAGAGTTTAGGGATTAATAAATTTAGGGATTAGGGCTTAGATTCTAGGTTTTAGGGTATATTTATACAATTGTGTAGGCAATTGGGGAAAACTTGCAAGCCTTAAACCTATATCTTTGATTACAAAATGTGAATTTGGGATCAATTATCCCCACATCATCATAGATTGAGCCTACAAATTCAATTATGGTTATGAGTGATGCAATTTTAATAAATTTTGTCCCTGTGAACCTAATTCTTAATATATATATATATATATATATATATATAAAGGATTTTAATTAGGGCTAAATTTATTAGTTTAGGGTTTAGGATCTATAATTTAAAGGGATTAGGGTTTAGGGATTATGGCTTAGGGTTTAATGTAAATGTTATAGGGTTTGGGGTTAAATTTAAATGGTGTAGGGTAATTTAGGTTTTAAGATATCAGATATAGGGTCCAATCACTAAGGTAATTGAAGAACATTTGAGCTACTTATGAAACCTATTTATGGCGTGATTACCTTCATGTTTACATTTCTAATAAAATTAGGGTCAATTATGTCATGTACATGTTGCATACATGTTATACAACTAATTGAGCCATATATTTGGTTTAGGGGTTCAATTTTTCCTAGATCACATAGGGAATTGCACAAATTAACTAATTAGATCAATTCATGATAGAAGATCAATCTTTTAGTTTTTCCCCAAATCATATCTTGCTATTGAAGGGGTTTAAATCGGCCTCAAATGCCTCATTGATTAAAAGAATCAACTAACTCTCCTCCTCTTTGGTTAATTAGGTTGAAGGGGATCAAAATAGACCCAATTCATTAAATAGATGCACAGCTAGATTGGTACTCCAAAAGATTTAGCCATAGGTTTAAAAAGTACATTTTATGACATCTCATGATAAAATTAGTTATATTGTAAGGCATCTATGTTTGTGGCTTATAGTGTTAATTAGGTAATAGGACTTATAATTTATGTTTTAGGGATGATTAGTGATTAGGACATAGCGTTTAGGTTTAAAGAGGTTTGTATATTAATGTTTAATCACTAGATATGCCATGTGTTCAAATTGGATTCTTATTATAAAGGATGTTAATTGGGACTAAATTAAAGTTGGTAAATACCTAGAAATTAAATGGTTTATAATTTAGGGTAGAGTGTTTAGGGTGTAGGGTTTATGACTTCTAGGTTTTAATGCATATACATGGTTTAGGGTACGCAGAGTCAATCAAAAAGATAACTGAGGACAATTTGAATCACTTGGACCCATTTGTGACTATAGAATGTGTTTTTGGGTTGTCATTATACCATGGATATCATCATGAAAATTAAGTGAATTAGTTAAATGGGGCAATTAGTCATGTCATTTAGGCCAAACTGAGCCTTGTGAACATAATTCTTAGTCTAAATGATGTTAATATGGGATAAAATGATTGGTTCAAGGTTTAAAGAGTTTATATTTATAGTAAATAGAGTTTAGGGATTATGGATTAGGATATAGGTTTTAGGGTATATAAGATACAATCACGATGGTGATTGGGGAAAATTTGAACTCCTTTAATGTAGATCTATGAGTAAAGAATGTGAATTTGGGATTAATTATCCCCCACATCATCATAGAGTGAGTCTATAAAGTCAATTGTGGTAATGATCGATGAAATTTTAACCAAGTTCATCCCTATGAACCTATTTATTACTATATATATAAAGGATGTTAATTGGGGCTAAATTGATCTCAGGGGCCTACTGCACCTCAATATAAGGAATTTCATCCATATGATATCAATTGGGGATCCAAGCGCTTACCATATTAAAAAAATAAGTATTTCTTCAATTTGATATGCAATTCGGTCAAAAGGAGCCATGTACAATGAATTACATTCATATATAATGGAAATTGGGAACTATTTGGCCCTGATTTCATACCATATTAAACCAATCAAGTATTCAATTCTAGATGATACATAATTAGGGACAATCAAGGCTTGCCCAAGGAATTGTGTCAACATAATTTTAATTAGAGCCCTAATTGCACACCTTATTCAAATAATTGAGTGTTATCATGAATCTGATATGAAATCATGACCAATTGAACCCTCTATAAGGAATTACATCCATCTTTAATAACAATCAAGATTCTAATTATGCACCAAATTTAATTTAAAGGATATTTGGTTCAATATGATCTATGAAATTTAGTCCAAACAAGCCTTGTGTAAGAAATTTCATCTTTCCACTGTCAAAAGGTGGATTTGTTGGTCCCAAATACATAGCATATTAAATCAACCAAGTATTTAATTTAATTGAATATGCAATTATGGCCAACCAAGGTTCACGCAAGTAACTAAATATATCTAATGTCAATTACAACTTTGTTGGCCCCAATTGTAATCTATATCCAACTAATCATGTATTTGATTTTATCTTATACATAATTGGGGCCAACTGAGCCCCATGAAAGTAATTTTGTCCATATAATATTCCATTTGGGTTCCATTAGCCCTGATTGCACACCATATTGAACCGATTGAGTATCTAGGTTCAATATGATATGTAATCGGGCCCACTTAAAGCCCAAGCAAGGCATTGCATCCATCTTATGTCATTTGGGGCTCTAATTACACCATGTTAATTCAATTGATATTTTTTTCAATGCTATACACAATTGAGGACAACTAAGTCCTATGTAATTAACTACTTCCACCTAGAATATCAATTGAGGCATTTTTCACCCCATGCAATAAATTGTGTCAATCTATTTTGTTCATTGTGAATATTTTTCTCTAATTGTACATCATATTTAACCAATCAACTATTTTATTCAGTATAATCTATAATTAAGAGTAATTGGTCCCCATGCAAGGAATTCCTTCAATATAATGTCAATTAGGGATTTGATAGCACACCATATTAAACTAATTGAATATTTACTTCAATTTAATACCCAATCAGGGTTAAATGAGCCCTGAGAAAGGAATTATGTCCATATGATGTCAATTGGGTCTCTAATTACACACCATATTATAAAAAACCAAGTATTTAGTTTAGTTTGATATGTAATTGGGGCCAACTAAGCTCCATCCAAGGAAATATGTTTGTCTAATGTCAATTTGGGATCTATTGGCTCGATTACACACCATATTGGGATCAAAGGAACAATAAATTGATTCATAGGTTAATGAATCTCTAATTATCATTCAATGTTATCAATTCTTGACAAGAACATTGGTCCCAAACAACAAACTTAATCTGAAACCAATATTTGATCTTCAGACTGCTAGGCTTAATGGCTCTCATTTAGGTTTTAGGATGTTGAGAATATGTAATGTAATCACATTATTAATGCAATCACATTATTAAATACCATGATCACATTATTAATGTGATCATAGTATTTTAATTTGAATTTAATTCTCATGCCTTTTTGCCTGAGAATGGCTTGGATTCCTAGTCCAAAGGCTTAGACTATCAATGTACAGTCGAGTTTTGAAAGGTATGAAAATAAATGACAAATTTCAACTTTGATTGCCAAATACACTAAAAATTTCAACATAAAAATTCAAAACTTGATACCATTTCCATGAACACGCTCTCCTATTTCCAAAAGTATGATTCTTATAATTTTTGGACTAATTTAAGGTTTCAAACTATATTTATTTCTAATTATGCATTTTTAAGGCCACAACATGTTGTAAACATACATGCCTATATACCTTCATGTAATTTGACTTTTGTTGATCCAAGTGAAAAAAAAATTATATGGTGATGTAATATGCATAATTCTACACACATTAAAAAAAATTCAATTTTTTTAGGTAGTTAGGCATGACTCACGGATGACTATCCATTTCTTTGTCAGTTTTTAGGATCTATTTACTTGTAAAATTCATTAAAAAAAATATTCATTGAAAAAATACAAAAAAATATAGGTGATGTGCTATAAGATTTTATCTAAAGTTTCCCCAAAAGGTTTCAAAAAATATTAAATGTTGCTCAAAAAATGGTGTGCATCACGACCGTCTATCTACTATGTTTTTTGAAAAAAATAGGAGTTCCTCTTCAAATTTTAGATGTTTGACCTAGTTATACTTAACCATTTTTATTTTATTTTTAATTTACAAACAATACTCTAAGTGTTACATTTCATGTCTTTATACCATCTTCAAATTTGGAGTGTAGATATCTCAAATTATCTACAAAAGTTCAGATTTTTAAAATTTTATTAAAATTATGTCCACAGGTAGGCCACTTTTTGTTCCCCAAATTTGTGCACTTACCCATGGGGTTTATACTCATGAAATAAAGAAAACCAATTTCAATTGAGAGTCACAAACTTAAGGGAAAAAATATTCTCAATCCAATCTATGAGAAAGATATGGTGGTTATTTTGCGTGTAGTTAAGTAATGGAGACTTTATCTGATGGGTCGTCACTTCTAGGTAAAGACTGATCATGATAGCCTCAAATAATTTTTAGAATAATGATTATCTTTTGAATAAAAACAAAAATGGGTAACTAAAATGTTAGGTTATGATTTTGAAATAGTCTATAAGAAAGGAAAATAAAATGTAGTGGCAGATGCACTATCCAAAGGGATGAATTATTGAGGCATTGTTATGCACAATGATTATTTGGCAAGAAAATTAGCTAGAGGAAGCAAGATCAAAATGGGAGAGTGATAGTGCTTGTTATGAGCCACACTTATAATAATTGAAAATAATGTAGAATATAATGTATATCAACACAACACAATATATATTGGTGGACCAACATGTCCAAATATGAAATATATGTAGAAATAGAATGCCCTTAAGGTAGGGCAACACCATACAATACTCCTTTCAGAAGGAATAAGTCCAAAATGTCTCTTTGAGGGGACAACCTCTAATATCCTCTTACAATAGAAGACTCAATCCTTACTTGATACCTTTACAATGATAATCATCTCCTTTATATAAACCTCTATCTAACTAACAATGGATGGGTAGCCTCCTAATCTCAATGTAGGTTGACCATTACCCAATGCACTAATTCCACAAGTTACTCCATTATCCTAGTATATTGGACCCATATAACTAACTAAGGGGGATGTGTGCACATGTTGTCATCTCCATTAACCCATATACATTAATATTTCATGTCCCTAGATACAAAGCATTACTTCTTTCTTTGACATGTTTCATCTTTAAGACATAGGAAGAAACCAAATAATGAGTGTGCTTCATATCATTACACACTTATCTCCAATCTCGATCATCTAGCCATCCATATGTGATCTTGGTAGATGATAGCTCTCCAATCTTGTTTCCAAATTCCATTGTGCTCCTCTAATTCCATTCATGATCATAATTTTATTGCTTTGGTGTCCATGCATAAATATTTCTCTTATGATTTCATGTGCCATATTCCACTGAACTACTATGATTTCATCTATGACCATAGTAGGTGTTCTTTGGCTTCCATGCATATCCATAGTTATTGGAACTTTGATTTCTTATATAGCCAAAGTGCTTGTTATTATGACACTCCCTCACATGGTTCCATGATTTTTTACTCTCTAATGAGTGGGTGTCTATATACCTCAAATTTTTCTGATACTTTGACCTTATCAACATTTTCTTCTACCTCTTCCATGTTTTGCTTTGGTGGTTCCTTTGTTTCTTGAGTAGATGAAGTGTTTTGTTTTTATTATATTATTTCTTCATCTATGTCCTCATATGAATATTTCACATGCTCTTCATCACCTATTTCAATCTCATCCTCATGATCTACCTTGACTGTTATTGGTGCATTTCCCACTATGAGAGCCTGCAAAGTGACCTTCTTTTTCCTATACCTAAACTTCATGAACTTCTTATAAACATTAATATTGATTTTTCCCAAAGTCTTTAACCATGTATATCCAACAACTATATCCACATCATCCATATCCAAAGCATAAAAATCTGAATGCAAAACATATTTTTCCATAATAAGTTTCAAATCTTCAAAAACTCGAATATTCTTACCATCTACTTGAACCTCTTTGATATTATTTACTTGAAAATGTAGATTCTTAGCCACATTCATGTTGATGAAGTTATATTTGTTGGTAGGGTTTATGGACACAACAACATTCTTATTTTGAATGCATTCATGAAGTTTAAAAATTGACTCAGATTTATTTAGAACCAAATTATTTGAACGCTTATCTTCTTCTTCTTCTTCTTCTTCTTCTTCTTCTTCTTCTTCTTCCTAATTGTCATTATTTTTTTCCACTAATTCTTCTTCTGTATCATCTTCATTATTTTCTTCCTCTTCTTCATCCTCTTTTTCTTTTATATCCCATTGATCTAGGAAGACATGTTCCATGTCTTCCCATGAAGAAAATTTTTGTACAAAGCTCAACTAATTAAACCAATGTTGTGCAGGTCCATACAAAGAAAGAGAAAATTGTGTTTGCCATGAAATTGTTTGATTATTATTCTCCTTAAAAAGGATCCACCATTCTCTAGCATCAATATCATCCTCCCCTAAAAATACTTGTAACTTCATGATCTACAAAAAAAATAGGGTTCATGAAACCCTAAAATGTCAATAACTCATTCAAAATAGTCCTAAATTTTGACTATAGCTTTGTCTTATAACTTTGGAACTCCAGTAAATATCTTGTGAAAAAATTTCACAAATTTTGGTCTATAGAGTGAATATATTAAAAACATTAAAATTGTAATAACTCACTCCAAACATATCAAAAAAATCTAAAATGTTTTCCGTATCTTTCTTGTATTATGATACAACATCAGTAAAACTTTCACTAAAAAAATACTTATATTTTGGAAGTTATGATGAAATGAGTACAAACCCTAAAATATGAATAACTTCCTCAAAACTAATAAAAAAGGCTCAATTTTTTTACTCGGTCTTCCTTGAAATATTATTCATATTCATTAAAACAATTTGTGAAAAAATTCACCACGGATTGAAAGATATTGACAATTATAAAAAGCTAGGGTTTCACTCCACACAAATTGCCCAAATGGAAGCTCTGATACCACTTGTTATGATCCACACTTATAATATTTGAAAATAATGTAGAATATAATGTAGATCAATACAACACAATATATATTGATGGACTAGGATGTCTAAATATAAAATATATGCATAAATAGAATACCCTTAAGGTAGGGAAACACCATACAATACTCCTTTAGGAAGGAATAACTCCACAATGTCTCTTCGAGGGGACAACCTTCAATATCCTATTACAATAGAAGACTCAACCTTTACTTGATACTTTTATAATGATAATCATCTCCTTTATATAGACCTTTATCTAGCTAACAATGAATGGGTAACCTTCTAATCCCAATATAGGCTGACCATTATCCAATGCATTAATTCCACAAGTTACTCCATTATCCTAATATATTGGACCCATATACCTAAATAATGGGGATGTGTGCCACATGTATGCATCTCTATCAACCCATATACATTAATGTATCATGTCCTTATATACAAAGCGGTGCTACCCATGATTTGATTCAAAATCTTCAGCAGGGTTCTAGGGGATCTAAAAAATTTACATGGAAGGGGAATGCATTATGGTATAAAGATAGATTATACCTCTGTAAACATTCTCTCCTGAAACATAAAATTCCTCAAGAACATCATGCATCTCCATTGGGAGTTCCCTCAGGATTTTTGAAAACATATCATAAAATCAAGCAAGATTTATTTTGGGAAGGACTCAATTGGGATGTCCAAAAATATGTGGTTGAATGCATGGTATGTCAATAGATCAAAGGTGAAACCATTAATAGCCAAGGATTTTTACAGCCTTTATCCATCCCTAGTTAGTATTGGGAGGAGGTTTTCATGGATTTCATTACTAGGTTATCATAGTCTAAGGGTAAAAATGTTATCATGGTAGTTGTGGATCAACTCAAGTATGCTCATTTTTTTCCTTATCACAACCATTTGTTGCTAGTACATTAGCTTCTACTTTTCTCAATATAGTTCAAAAATTGCATGGTACTCCAAATATCATTGTAAGTGATAGAGATACCATATTTAATATTAATTTGTGTACTAAATTATTTTCATATTTGGGAACGTCATTGGCTCATAGTTCATCCTATCATTTTCAATTTCATGGACAAATAGAGGTAGTCAATAAATGTCTAGAAGGGTATTTTCATTTGTTTATTTCTAACAAACAAGACAAATAGGTTCATTGGTTGCCACTTTTTGAATGGTGGTATAGCATTTCTTTTCACACTTCTTCAAAAATGTCTCCCTTAGTGGCTTTTTATGGGTATCACCCCCCATCAATCACTTCATCCTTGATGGTGCATCCCAAGGTTTGAAACTTTGTTAAGGAACACATTCGCCATTAACATGAGGATAGGTGATTGGGTCTTTATGTATTTTCAACCATATAGGTAGATATCTCTAAAGCAATATAAAAATGATAACAAGTTGTCCCTTAATTATTATGACCCTTATCAGATCTTGCATAAAATTGGTAGTGTGGCTTACAAGCTAAAATTTCCCATATCCACTCATATACATATGATATTACATGTATTTTGCCTAAATAACATAATTTTACATATATTTTTCACTCAGATTAAGTTGCCTGAATGGATGAAGAAGTCTAAGTCATTCTAGAGCCTGAAGAGATCCTTCACACATGTATTAAGCAACTACGGATGAGAGCGATTGAGGAGTATTTGATCAAATGGAAGAATCTGCATTTTGAAGATGTAAAATGGGAGAATGAAGTGTTATTGTAGTAACATACTGGTTTGATTCAATATTGAGGATAAAAATTTTCTAAAAGGGAGGGCCATGATACACCCTTAACCTATAGTCCATCTACAGATATGTGTGGTCGAATTGTTACTTATATACCTTCATATTATCTTATTACATTTCTTGATATTCTTAGTATGTTTAGCCTATGTAATAACCATGGATAAGTAGAGTATATATAGGAGGTATTGGTTATTATTTTATCATCATATTGTGAATTATATTCTTATTGCATTATTGTGTAGGTTTCCCCCTTAAAGTGGCTCAGTCATAATATTCAAGTATTTTGCTATTTCACCAATTGTTGTGGATCTGCTTACTTTGTTCTTAATTCTATGATATATTATTATATTTCTATGAATCATCTACCTAATTTCATTACAAGTTTATAACACAATCTCCAACAATAAAAAAATCAATATGTAAAAAAGGTTGAGTATAGCCCCCTCTTCCTAGTAATGTGCCTGAGAACCAAGATACCCTAGTTATTCCTCATAGTCAATTTTATTTAGTTCATTCTATGTAAATAATTACTTTGAGTTTTGGATCATCCTTAGTGAATACTCCAACCTCCAAGAACTTGCACAACTTGCCTTGTGGTGATGAAAACACATTAAGGGAAGATAATGAGGCCAACTGCCACTCAATTTTGCTAAAATATTTTATCTTACCAACCAACATTCTCTTTTGAGAAACATATTTGCATATATGGGTATTGAGGAAGGGTATGAGGATGGACAAAGATAATTATTTATGGAATAATCCTCCTCATTAATATTCTCTCGTGGAATTTTTACAGTCTCACAGAGTCCTCTCAAAAATATTTTGTGTGGTCTGCATGTCAGCAACTTAGCACCTTCGATAGTGTTCATTTTTTAAACTTATCTAAAGCATATCTAGTAAGATACCACACAATTCTCACCTTTCATGAGGATGGATGTGGTATAAATATCAAATTTATTTCCATAAAATTTTCCCCTTCAATTGTTACATCAGGGGAAGACTTGTCACATTGTGTAATATGGGTCACCTTTGACATTGATGGTTATTCCCTAGAGTTTATTAATGTCTATGTGACTAATGGTGACCCAAAAAGAGTGTCATTATGTCAAGGTTGGGCCGATAACTTTAATTTTTCAAATTGGCTCATCTATACTAAGTTTAACATTATTGATTACATCAAAGACGAGGAAAGAACTTTGCCAATGTAGTGTTGTGTTTAGGAGCATAAAGTCTAGTTTTATTTTAAGAATTGTTGAGGTTTGTCAAACCCTATTTATCATAAATGGTCATTAAAACCATATCCTTGGTTTACATGGTCTAATTTTAGAAGTGTATTTTATTGTGTTCTCAAAATTCTTGACTATGTTATGTTCGCTAAGCAACATGTGTTCATTTTCCACATTTTTAGTGAGCAAGTCATCACCATCAACTCCAAGATTTTTCTCTTTGACCATAGTCCCATAAATTTATAACTAGAGTGGTGATGTGGCCTACATAAAATCTCTCATACTTATTTTTTCATGAACACATCACTCCTCAATCATGAGGGTACCTTCTGACTCATAGCTCAAGTTTTGAATATGGTGCACAATCATCTCATGCTACCAATGAGATCGAGTGGTGGATTGATGTGATCACTTGCATAGTCTAATTTATCATGCACTATGAAAATAAAGTGTAAAGGGTTTTTTAAAATGTTGATGACACCTTGGTCAAATAATTTCAAAGGGTTATTATGCATCTTGAGAAAATCCCATTCAATAACTAGTTGTATATTGTGGTCACTAAACTCAAACACAAGCTTAAATGTACAGAATTATACACATTCAAAGGCACGCAAATTAAATCCAATTTACATTAGTTCAAAGTGGAGGATTGTGCCTCCAAATATATTTTCAAAATGTTAAGGTCCAATCAAGTTAGAGATCATATCAAAGCCCTCAAAACTTCCTATGGCCACCTCAACAGTCATCCTAAAATCTCCTCAACATTTTTACACCACTAGAAATTGGTGTTTCAATCCCAAGAAGATCATTTGGAGTAGGTTCAAGTGTTTCAATAATACATGGATTTGGTTTATCGCAATATAATCCCTCCAACACAATGATTTTTTTATGCTCCACTCAATATTGATGAGATTTTTAAATAGGTGCAAAACATGGTCAATGATAAAACACCAGGAATGGATGGTTTCCCTTATGAATTCTACAAAGCCAATGGTAGTTTGTCACCTAGACTTGATTTAGGTTTATTGTGAAGCTCTGAACATAAAATATATTTGATAGGATTATTAACCAAGGAAATATTAAATATATTTTCTAGAGCAAGAGATCCAGTGCATTACTAGTCGAAGACCCAGTACTAGATAGAGACCCATCATTCTGATGAATTTATCTTACAAAATAATAGCCAAAGCCTTGAAACTACTCCTTTGACATATCATTCCTATAATTGTCATAACAAAGTAAAAATATTTTATCAAAATTTGCTACATCTTAGATAACATTATTGCAATCTAGGCAGGTGCAAAATGGGCATGTGCCTCTTGACAATGGAAATTATTTATGGACCTTTATTTTCAAATTCTTATTACTAAATTGAATGGATTTTTATACTTGTCATTTTAAAGGCTTTAGGGTTTAGGGGTAAAAATATATTGACTATATAAAATATCTTCTCTAATGTTGTGGCTTGTTTAACCATTAAAAGCCACAAATTTGAAAGTTTTGGCCTCTTTCACTCTATCATATAAAGGTGTATGCTTGCTCTTGCACTCTATGTCTTAACCATTGAATTTTTTGGCTATATGCTAGACCATAGAATAATAAAGAGCTCATTAGATGAACTGTACTTATGAATAGGAAGAGTCAACTTATTATCAACCACTATGTCGATGGATCTTTCCTTGCTTTTGCAAAAAATTAAGCTTTTTTCAAAGACACTTCAAATTGCCTTGATATTTTTTACAAAGTCTTGGGTTTTAATTTTCAAAGGGATAAATTTTTTGATAGAACATGATTCTTATACCAGATTGGATAAATAATATCCAATGGGAATGGATCATTAGAGGGAAAAGATTCAAATGCTTAGGTGTTCCCCTTACCTTTTATAGTTCCCCCTTTGCTATTTGGTAGTATGTGTCAAAGAGAGTTGAAATAAAAAATTGCCTATTGGATTACCAAGCCTTTATCTATGAAATGTAAGTTTCAAATTTATATTAAAATCATTTCTACTACTCATGTTTATTATTCTTCTTGTTGGGTGCTATCAAAGGTGTCTTATGATAAGCTTGTTAAGCTTTTTAGATATTTGTTTGGGGCTAATACTAAGCAAACTAAAGGTTTCCATAAAGTGGCATGGGATGTTTATTACGTCCCATAGGATAAATTAAGAATGGGTATCGTAATAATATAAAAATAGTGTTTCTTTATGCATCAAATGGGTTCTTTTTACCATTGATGGTCCTAATGCTTGGAAATTTTTGCTCCAGCATTGTATTGTCACATGCTCTTCTTATCATAAGACTGGTTAGAAAAATATTGGGTTACATACTTTTTGCATTATCATTGCCTTTATTAAAATTGGGGGGACTTTTTTGGCCAAAATAATATGGAAAGCTTTTGAAATAGTTAAACCATTTCTCAAATGGGTTGGGAAATATATGTAACTTTGATGAACCCACATTATTTTGATTGAGATAGAAATTACATATATAAAACCTTCACAAAATAATATTTAGTTTATATTATTTTATTTTTAAAGTTTATCTTTCGTAATAGAAGTCATTTTGAATGAGGTAAAAGTGAAATAAAAATAAATGAATTATATTTAATTACATTGATATGCAATTGTCTACTAGAATGAGCTCTATGTTCCATACATAATTGACTATTCCTATTTGAAGTTGGAGGATGAATATAATTGCTTTCCCTCCTACCAAATGTGGTGTGGGGTGGTCTTCCCACGTTTCAGGGTCGAGTACCTACCGATAGGGATGCATTGGCCCATCAACAACTGGTGGCAATTATGAAATGGTGAGTAATCAATAAATCCAAGCAATTTGGTGTAGGTACCTTCTACCATGCTAGCAAGTTTGTTTTGTGGATATAAATCTACTACGTTAGATGTCATTAATTTTTATTTCTATTTTAAATTTAATGCATATGTAAAGATGTAGAGTTTCGTTTGATGTGTTATTATGCCAAACTAGTGTTTCCAATATATATATATGAGCTCATCATCTATGAGAGAAATTTTTACAATTCATTTTGATAGCTCAATTTTGCATAGGCTATAGATTGAACATATAGTCATTGTGAGGTGAGTTCAACTCAAATCATTGTCTTTGAGTGAATGTGTCAAGTATATTCTATTTTTCTCAGTTTTTTGTTAACGTTGATGTGTTTTTTATTTAGTCAATACATTTCTTCATGTCATCAAATTTTGTATAGGTCTACAAGGTCATGATTTTGTTCTTTTCAAGACCATGTTTTGGCCTAAAAGGTGGTTGGGTTGTCCTCTAAATAAACAAAGAATTTATTGTGCCTTCATTTTTTATAATGTTATGGTTTTTTTTAATTTGTTGTATACATTGCATGTGTTACACCACTTAGGTACTGTAAAAATTTTATTGAAAATTCACATTTTGGTGATCTCATAGGTATTTTTACCTATAGTAATAATATGGATAGTGTTATTATCCATAGTTTTATGAGCAGTCATTATGGATGTATTCTTTCCCTATGGTTTTCGTATCCATAATATTGTAAGACTATTTAGGTAGTTACCTATTGATGTGCATATATATACTCACACATGCAATAGGGATAAAGTAGAACTCATAAGTACATTATTCTATTACAAGATAGATATGTTAATACAATAGTAAAAGAGGTTGTTGTGTTTTGTGTTTTCCTGTAAGGGTTTCCTAGATAAAATCTTTTATACTCTATAATATTGTGTGTGTACAATTTCTCATGTTCAATTTTAGTTTAAAAATTCTGTTAGTATTGCATATATTATATGGGTTTATTTATCATTATTTTCATGTTTGACGACACAGAATCATTGGCTTCTTATAAATAAAGCTCTTTGTGAATAAATAATAGCTCTTCTTAGGTTTATGTAAAAATAGGTTGTGGATTTGAAACATTGTGTTTTTTTTATAGTTAAATATGTATAGCCCAAAAATTGGCATATAGTCATTATAAGGTAAGATAAGCTCAAATGAGTGTCATTGCATGAATGTGGTAAGAACATTTTATTTGTCTCAGTTTTGTTGCTGATATTGATATCATTTTTTTTGTTTTAATCAATACATTTCTTCTTGTTATAAACTTATGTATAAGTGTACACAATCATGATTTTGTTCTTGCCAAAACCCTATTTTATCATTAGCTAGTAAAATTCGCCATCTTAATAACAAAAGAATTATATATATCTCAAAAAAATTATTTAATACTATATTAAACTTCTTATAAATAAATCTTTATAAATAATTTACAAATCATTTTAAAATGTATATAAAAGTAGATTTGAAATTTACAATGTTATATTTTTTTATAGCTCCATATACATAAACCCTATTTTTTAATTAGTATGTTTCTTCTTCTCACAAAAATAGGTTGATGTAACTTCGAAGAAAGAAGATGATGAGGCTTTAGATGAATTTATGGTTTCACATAGTTTTAAAGAGAATGAAATTTGTTGTTTATTAGTCCCAATGGAAATAAATATGTTGTCAGGGTGTGCAGAGCACAAGGCTAAAAAAATTGGGAATTTAATTTGGGAAGTTGGCCCAATGAGAGGGGTGGGTGCGTGTTGCTGAGAGGACGATGGAGAGGAGGAGAGAAGGGCAAAGTTAAGGAGAGGAGGAAGATAGGCTTTCTTGGATAATGCCTCTGATTTGCTAAGCCTTGATCTTTCGAATAATAAATTTAATTTTAGTGGGATCCGAACATGGAATGTGGCAAAAGAAATGACCGAGGTTCACCTCACTAGCTGTAGAATCATCGATCGCCTGAGTGAATCATCGATCGCCTGAGTGACTAGAACCCTGTGGCTACCTCCATGTTCACGTCAATTGATATATCTAATGAAAACCTGACAAGAGAAATAGATGATATCTTTGCAAACATGTCATGACTGGAGAGAATCTTTTTGTCCAATAATTACCTAAAATCCAACCTCTCAAAAATATCATTTCCTAAAGTAATCAGAATTGTCGATCTACACTCTAATAAGCTATACGGTTTGATTTTTATAGTATTATATGATATTTCTAGCACCTGCTCCTTACCTAGCGGATGCCTGGACTACTTAGATTTGTCAAACAATTTGATTTGCAATAATGTTCCAGATCTTGTCGATGGAGAAAGAAGATTGAAAATTTTGAATTTGTCAAATAATTTACTAAGCGGTAGCATTTTGTCATCGATTTTGATGTAAAGTTCTATGAGGCACCTAGATTTGTCTAGAAATTGATTAGAGGACAAAGTGCCAGTGAGCATTAGCAGGCTAGGGAAGCTGGCATGGTTAGATTTGTCAAGAAATGGATTCAGTAGAGGGCTTCCTGTGGAAATACTGGGGTTGAAGAAATTGAAGCATGTAAATTTTAGGTATAATCATTTGTGTAGGGAAATTCCTCAGGGGAAAATGCTCTCCATTTTTTTGGCATTTGCTTTTATTAATAATGATTGTCTCTGAGGAATGCCTCTCACTGTCTACAAGAAAGGTTGATTTGCTTGTTTAGCTGCCAAAACTCCTAATCTACTTCATCGCTATCTTATTTTATATTATTTTGTGCTAAATATGTTTTCTTGCTCAACAATTTTGAGCAGTCCCATTAAAATTCTATTTAAGGTTCTATTCTCAAAAATATTTTCAAAATGTTTAGGGTTAGTCGCACCATGTTTATGGATTTTTGGGCTTTTCATCATGCGTGTTCAACTTTCAAATTTTGCAAGCTGTTTCAAAGATGGCTATGGAGGCCTAGACATTGTGGTAAGATATAGCCCAAATCATATAAAATAGAAACAATTGTTTTTTAACTCTGGTTTGCATGTTTCTGTTCCTAAGGTCCAATCGGGAAGAATGCCAGGTAATCAAAATTATGTATGCCAGTATAAGTATGGCCGGTAAACACCATAATCATTTATCTTGGAATTGCATTATTTGTAGAAAATGGAAAGTAGAGATAAAAATTGAGGGAAATAAGATGTGCAAATGTGTTTATCTTTATAACACAGAACTCGGTTTATAATGAAATATGTGTTCGTTACTAGTTGATAAAGCCCTACTTATGATACTCTTGTAATGTAAGTTCACCTTATAAACAGATTGTAATAGTTTTGAGGCTTACTGTTTTGGTGATAATAATTTGAGTTGTGCCACTGATGTTTGACTTTGGAGCAAGTTTTAAATGGAGGGGGTATTTAATAGGGCCCAAAACAAACCAAATATTTCACGATATGGAGTGAGTAATTCAAATTATATTTTAAAGTTAATTTAATTTGCACTGAGCTAAAACATTGGATAAATTTTATTTATAATATTATATTAAAAAAATAAAAAAAATTCAACAATTTATGAAGGTAGAAGTTTAAATTGTAAGAATTATTTTAAACTATGAGCAGAGGATTTCTGGATAAAACTGTGTATAATAATTTTAATTATATCAAAATTATGTACATAGTTTTATCTAAATATAATTTCTCTCTTATGAATCGTGAAAATATTACAAATGATATGATGGATGGATCAGATATTTTTGAGCATAAAATGAAAATATTTTTAATCTTAAAATATAACAAATTAAATATGTTTTTCCTATAAAATAATATAAAGTGAAAATGTCTTTTACCTTAGAATATTTTAAATTTAATTGTTAAATATTTTTTGATAAAATTATGTCAGATTTTTTAAATTATTATTTTATTCATTGTAATGATGGTTCATGAAATATGAATAAAATATTTGATACAATTTTATTCAAAAATCTTTAACAATTTAGTTTATGATTTATAATAATGCTTTTTTTTAATCATAAACAGAATAAAAATCTTTTATCAAAAAATTTTATTAAAAAAAATCTCTTTCAAATATATTTATAATTACTCTTTTTTTTTTAATTTATATAGTTTCATTTAAATCATTTTACATTTATATCTTTTAAATTTTATTTATCTTTGAAACTATTACGGCAGTATTCTTCATAATTTATAATGAATTACTGTAACACATAAATATTATGATTTTTTTTAAGTATATTCCATCCAATGAAGTATTTGAAACTCCAACTCAAACCATTTGTAAGAGATATCTTTATATTTCACAAGTTTCATTGTACTTCTTAAATTATTTTAAAAACCAGTATAAAATCCAAAGTGAAGTAATAGGATCCGAACTAAAAATGATAAATGGGAAATTTTTATTCAAAATCCATTTAATATACTTTTGATTTGACCTTTGCACTACATGTTTTAAATATTGGTGACAGGTTTATCCTGGTCTCTTATAAGATTAGTTTTAGATGTTGTAATTGTCATGTGGATGTGAAAATTTATTTCGATTTTTTTCTCTTTTAGGGTGAAAACATTTGCAATATTTTGTCCCTAACGTCCAACCGGTGAGCATGCCAAAGAATCAAATTTATGTGTGGTAAGTATGGCCCAATAAGCACTATTGTCATTTCTCGTAGAATTGCATTATTTGAAGAAAATGAAACGTTGGCAAAATTAATTTTAGTAGGTCAATCAGAGGTTAATTAAGTAGAAATCTTTTTCATCTCTATATTACGCTGAAAATGTGCTTTGCTTTCAAAAAATCCTCTTTTAAATTCAAAAAATTTGAAGGTGGTACTTATTTCATTATTGCCTTCGTTTCCAAATATTTTAAGTTATTGATTAAAGATAAGCTATCTTGTCACGAACAAATACTTTCACATAGATAGTTTTTACAGATAATTTGCATGTTTTGTCAGAGGATTTATGATTGTTATTGACAAGTATTTTTACTGAGTACATCGGTTGTTCCTTGTAAGGATTAATAAACAATTGCTTTCAACTTCACACCTTTATCCTCCCATGTTAAATTTTTCACAGTTCGTTAATATTTTGCAGGCTCAAAGAAAAAAGGAAAATAATAAACATGCCTTGGGGGTATCTAGGTTTCTTAAAGGAAAGTTTAGATTTTAAACCCTTTTCCATGTCTCTACCTTCAATTTCTATTTACACAGAAGAAAATAGCATGTGAAGCACGAGTTATACCACGCTAGAGAAATCACTCATTGATCATGGCTTCATACAGTTTTATCATTTGTGCTTTTTCTTTAACTTAGAGGACATTCCATTGTTATTCCCCATTGGTAATGAAATGTGTTTATTGACATCCACTTGTATCATAAACTGGAAATGTAATTTGTTGTAATATATACTCATTTATATCATAGATGAGAATTGATTTGTCGTGTCAGGGATTATAACTTTGCACAAATCCCTATTATAATTGTGTTGATTTCGACCATATTTTTCCCTGAATCTTTTTACTGAGTGCACAAATCCTGTTATAATAGCATTGATTTCGACCATATTTCTCTCTAAATCTTTTTACTGGATTTATACAAAATCTACAAGCTCCTACAAAGACTTGACACAAGGCGCCTTGGTTTCTTGAGACTTATTCACACAACTCTCTTTTTATATAGACAATTCACACTATGAGAGGCAACGCATCCCAAAAGCAGTCAAGTCAGAGGAATGGCTGTACAGTTGGTCCAGTATTTATAATTATAATTATTCTATTTTGAATAACAAGATATTGAGCGTTTCGAGGTTGAAATAGATGAAACTTCCCTTGGCATGGGTGAAAGAACACCCGAAGTTCATCCCCACAACACAGTGCCATCCACCGCCATAACACTTATCAAACTCCTGCAATTACAATTACACACAACAAATTATATTTCTGAGTTCAGTTCAGTTCAGTTCTATTCTCATACCAGTGATGATAATAAACGAACCTTCTTTACATGGCACGCAATGTTTTCGTAGTGAGAAACATCATACAAATCAAGAGCTTCGGATGCACACACCATGGCATGCCTTTGCATCTTCTCTGGCATGTCTGTCCTTTCCACCACGCCCTTTCCTTCCAACATTTGCAAAGTTAAGTAGCTCTACAATCTACAAAAGGATTATGTATAAATTCTACAGAAATGCACAAGATATTGATGAATGAATCCCGCTCACCGATAAAAGGAGGCCCACATTTCCAGGCAGGCTTGCAGAATTTTAATATTCAGGCATTCTATTCATCCTTTTAAGAATATATATATGTATGTATGTGTGTGCGCGCGCGCGCGCGCGTGGGTGGGTGCGGGAGGTGTGTCCTCCCCATGATACTGTCTTTTGTATAAAGTGGGAGGAAGGGAAGAAAAACAGAGGATTAGATTTTGGCGTGAGGTGAAGATGCAGGTTCAATAATGGAGCCACCACCGTCCAAAACAAATGTGATCCAATGAGAGAGAAACCAATTCGCCTGTGGGCATTAGATTGAAAGTGAATTTTCTTTGTCTCCTACCTATGATTGCTACCGACAAATTCCAGCACATTAATAATTATGTCGATAAGGCATTCGCTTCGATGGAAAGGTGTGACATAATTATGTTTATAACTTTAAATGTATTCGACTGTTATATGATAACTTTAATAGAAGTTTTTTAATGTTGTTTTTGGGTAGGTTCTAGTGACATTTTTCATATGGTTTGATGGACTTTTCTCCATTAATGTGACAAGTTAATGTCACTTTGTGTGCCATTAATTAATGTTTTTGGTTATTTATATTTTCACACGGATGTTATGCTTACTCTGCTTTATATGTTTTTATTTTTTGATGTGTGCCTTATACGTTCTTCGATTTCGTGGCGTGCTTTCTTTGTTCATATTTTTTTACGTGTCTTCACATCAAAGTAAACATTTACTGGTATGTTAATGGAGTGATGGAATGTTATACTAAAAAATGTCTCTCCTTGCTTTTTTTACAGACCTCCTCTCAAATGACCATGGAACCTACCCAAAAGTTCTCGACCATGCAGCGTTTTCTAGAGGAATTTCAGTTGGCAAAATGGAGGGATGAAAACTAACGCTATTGTATTTTCTATATTCATGGTTTTTTTAGCATGCCTTTCTATTCGACTAAATGTTTACTGATATGTTACTCGAGTGATGAAACATTACACAAAGGTGTGTTGCCTATTAATGAACCTACATCCATGTTTTTTTTCTTTTTGCATGCTTGTTATTGTTATTATGCCTTCAATGCCCTTATTGAAAGATGTTTATTGGAGGGGTGAAATTTTACCCATTTCTGAACCCACGTGTTTTCATTCACATCTTGATCCAAATTTTGTTGGTATTTTAATAGAAGCCTTAAAAATTTTCTAAAATCATGTCATTGTGTGTTTCATTTATGTGTCATATTTATATTTCCCTGCATGACATGGATTGGAAGATGCAACATTTATTGTTATGTGGATGTAAGCCCCGAAAATTTTCATGCACATACCAATAATTATTATTGCTTTTGTATCAAAATTAAGGTTTACATTCACATAACAGAGAATGTTATTGTTTTTTGTATCAAATCAAATTGTATTGTCTTTGTATCTAATTTAAAGTTTTCATTTACCTGCATTAAACGACCAGCAAATTTTTAATGTGTTACTGAACATTTATGGGAATGTTTATGAAAGTCCCATAGGATTTGCATTCACATAGAAGTACAAATTATTTTTTCTATCAAAAATTATACCTTCTTTTCCATTACAATAAATGTTGACTTAAATGTATCAAACAAAACCCTCTTATATATTGTTTTTGTTGTGTTATTCATATGTTCCTATCAATTAAAAAAGTTGTATTATTCATTCACATTTTATAAGTTGCAACTTTTTTTCATTACCCTTATTGTTGATAAATCACTCAACATTTTTAATTGTGTGGATGGAAACCCTAAAATTTGTCAATATGTTATTATGAATTAATATGGATCATTAATTTAAAATGATGTGCAATGTTGAAAGAGAAGTATCATGATGCATAGTATTAAATTTTAAGGATAAACTTTTTTCTTTTTTTTTTCTTTTTTTTCTTTTTTGGGGGGCGGGGGGATGACTATAAAGAGCCGTTTTTCAAGGAAGTTAACCCTTTATTGCGTTAGCGGCCAAAAATTAGAATGCCGGCTACCTAAGTAAAGTCCATATAAATGGAATCGGAACTCGAAAACTTGCCAAGAAATTAGGCTTGGAATTTGTAGGTAGATTCCATTTTTCAATCTCCACTGACGTTAAAGAAAAGGTAAAACAACTATGTAACAATCAAATATTTTTCGAAGCTATAGAGCTATGAGGCAATGAGGCCGTTTGAGGATCGCGAAGGAAATGAGGATCTAAATCATCAATTACAATAAATTATTGATTATATTTCTTGAGAACATGAGGATCTTGTTGGACCAGTAAATAAAACAAGCTTTAGGGAAGTTGAGAAATTTTGGGGGACTGTTGTAAATTGTAATACTATTTATTTTTATTTTATAAAATTAGTTTTTTTTCCAATAGAATACTCGGACCTGTAATAAATTTTAAAAGTTTTGGCTTACATACCACCTATCTTTTGCATATAATTAAACCGTATGCAAGTCGTTAGAATACTGAGTAGAGTTTGAGAATGTGGCGGGGAAAATGCTAGGTCTGCAAACGTGGATTTGAGTCTTACATTTGCACTCTGATGAATTCCAACGGTGGAAAGGCTAGGTCTGATTTAGTACCGGTCTGCGCATGAAATGATTTAATCTAGTTTTTATTCACAAATCTGAAAATGTTAGTTGTGAAGGATAGACAACACACAAGACTTTTTACATAGGAAAGTTGCGATGACCCTCTTGTAGGATGGTTGTGGACAATGACATTATTCAGCCAGGGGATTTTAGTTTCAACCTCATTTCTCGAAACCCTGTTCTCAACCAAGGCTGCTGTGCTTAAGGGCTTTAAGGGTTTCACGCCCCACACGAAAACCCTTTAAAAATTGGCTGAAAATGCTGAATCTATCATCATTGGATTTTCAGCAAATAGAGTCACAGTTTGCATGGAGAATTGCTGTTACAAACTCCATAAGGTGAAGACTACTTTTTTGTACTTTTAAATTTTAATCATAATTTAACATTGAATCTGCTTCCACCATATGAACTGGTTATTGAAAATGAAGCTGTCAGAGTCCTTGGAAATCAGGTATCCAAATCATGCCCCGGTGGAGTTGAAATCTTTGAACTTCTTGTTAAGTCTTGTTGTGGCTCCACCATTCTCATAGACCAATTAGATGTTGCAGCCTTGAGATGTGCAGCTGAGTTTCTTGAAATGAAGTTTGGCAGAGGAAATCAATGTGAGTTCTACAGTGTTGGGAAGACACTGATTATACTTCACAAATGCCAGTGTATGCTACCCTTGGCAGATGAGCTTCTTAATCATAAAAAAATTCATTCACTTTCAACGCTTGCATGGAAGTTCTTGATCCAGAGCATACAAAAACAGTCTGGAATGGCACCAGACCGTCAATTGTTTAGTGAATTAAGCACAAGTTTCAGAGAAGCTATAGTTAAAGACTGGTAAATTAAGGACCTGTTGGATCTGCCTTTCCAGCTTTTTGAGAGGATAACAGCTTCCATACAGAGATGGGATGAAGAAAAAATTGTCAGCCGTGTCATAGTTATGTATGCAAACAAATGGATTCTTGATTATTAATGTTTGTGGGATTTTATTTATGTTTTAGTCATCTGAAGATGACCTCCATGAGTAGTCATTACCCTGATGACATTTTTCCTCGTGTATTTTTCCTAATAATCACAAGCCGGAGGGCCCACTTAACACACAAACACCATAAGGCATTTGTCAGTTTTTTCACCCTCTAGCCTTTTTCCCCATTGGAAAAATGTTTGGAGCATGTAATGCCTTATAAATCATACTTGTCTCATAATTCTTGGCAATGCGGGATTAACCCAATCATGTATTTGTGTCAAGTGATTGAAGGCTTCCACAAGCAATTTAACACACATTTTAAATAGACTCTTTCCAACAGAAGTCATACAGGCAGAAGTACAGTTGAAGGTACTGTATTAGAAGGCATAATAAGGTGGTTGCCATTGGGAAGATATAATGTAATGAGTATTCATGTTCCATTTTTTTCTCTCTGAACCTTTGACTTTAGACTCTAGCAATGAAAGCAAGGCACAATTACAAGCTAGAATTGCTTCTTAGTGCCACTAATGACGACTTTCTATTGCATGTGCCCACGGCAAACAATTATAATACCAGTATCGCATGTAAACTTTTAGTGGAGAGCATGACAAACATTATTGTATGCAGGGAAAAATGGAGGCGAGCCAGCCTACAGCTGCCATTGCAAATTGGAAGCCCAGGACACTGTTACCAATGCCCTATAATTAATAGACGAGACACCTGGCTAGCATTTTTTTATGTTGACAGAAAAAAAGAAGATGCCATTGCTGGGTTGGGAATAGGCATTCGACCTAGAGTTTTTTTTTTTTTTTTTTCCCCCTTTTTTTTTGCTGAATCTGATCAGGGAAAAAGGGACTTGAGGCACTTTTGTTGTTATGATAGACTTGTATGGCGAATGTGAAATCACATAGGCGTGATCAAGGTGTAAAGAAAGACCTCGTGTTTACATACAATGTATGGCTACTGTAACACACCCTATCAAAGAAATTTTGTGTTTTATTAATAGTTCAAAATTTTGTTCTCGGCAATTTCTTGGGAGGGCAAAATTTGAACCGGGCCTTGGATCTCGGGGATTTCTCGGCATTTCTCATCAACTTTATCGCTAGTTTAAAAAACATATGAATGGATTGATGTAACTCTTTGATGTACGTTGTGTGTTGCAGGCTGCCAGGGTCTCAGTGGAGTCGTCACTTGTGCACTATAGTCAGTTCTCAATTTCAATTTTCAAGCTTCAGCTGTATATTATAGCTTGCCAAATAGTAACACTATAAAACTGCATTGTCAGTTCACTCTCATTCAAAGCAGAGAATATATGTTATTATATTCTATACTGTATATATAGTATATAGTTATACTATGAAGTATATAAAGGCTACACGAGCAGTAAGCCCGCAGCCAGCAGCCCTATCACTATGCACAGTCCAGCAGACTACAGTATAATAGGCCAATCGATTCTCACTGTGAAGCATCAACAGTCAATCGATTCTCACTATGAAGTGTCAAGTTGCAAAATAATATTTACAAACTACAAAGTTCAACTTCAAACTTTTAATGGGCCCCAAAGTTCAAATTGTGGAGGCTGTGCACAGTGTAGGGTTTGGCATCAGATGGCGAACTTGCAACTTATTTGAGGGCATTGGGCACTGTAATATGCATGAGATGACCATAAAATACGAATATGAGGGCACGTTTTTTTGCTTTTCACTTAGCAATACTGTTTGTGGCCTGTACAAGAATGACAATTTACCTTCAATTTTTAATGCATCAGTTTTTTTTTTGGTATCCGAGAAATCACTGAGATTTCTCAGCGAAAATCATCGAGAAAATCAGGGCTTCTCATCTTACGAGATAAAGCCCGGTATCTCAGCAGGCTAGTATAATGCGATATCTGCCGAGAAACAGCGAGAAATCGCAGAGATTTGATTATGTGGTTGTTGTAGAGTAATTTCTTACTCTACACCGTATTCAATTATTTTTTATTCGAGCACTGCAATTTTGGTTCCTGCGCACTTTGAGCAAAGCCGCAGAGTTTTGGAGCAGAGGACGGGTTCGTTTTTTCCTGTGTCGAAGTGCAGTGAAAGCTGCCAAGTGTCGTCTTCAGAACGCAGTTCCATTTTCCTCCTTTTGTTCCTTTCGTTTCAATTTTGGCCTAAGTATTGGATTCAAGCGGAAGCAGCCACGTGTCGGCCTCCGGGAGACGAAGATGGACAGCTGGCGACTTCCGAGGACCTCGTTGTAGCTTTCCGGAGAACCACGGAATGCACCACATGTCACCATCTGCGTATCATAAGAGACACCCGTGTTTTTTATTTTGACAAAGACTTCCAACGAACTAAGCAACAGAGAGAACGGAAAGCACTAGGTGGCAGTTGCGGAGGCCCTGAATTACCTTTTTGAAGAAGCAGCAGAAGCCACCACATGTCGACTACCAAGAGTCTTTGTTTCAATCCCTGGGTCCCATGCTTTCCATTCAACGCATAAAGGCATCGTTCATTTTGCTAAGTATTGAAGTGCAGCGATGGCTGCCAAATGTCACCTTTGGGTCCCTCTCTACTCCATCCCCAAAGAAAGCAGAAGGCACCACATACCCCCGGCAGGAGAAGCGGAAGATGCCACGTATCTTCCCAGGAGCAGCGGAGGTCGCCACGTATCAACTTCCAAGAGATCACCTTCGAGCCTAATCGCCGAACGAAGATTGTGGTGGGTCCCGAATGATATTTCAAAGTACCGATGAAGCGTCGAGTGTCAACAAATGAAGCCTGCCACGTGCACCCATCCTTTCTTAAGGGTTGTCAAGACAAAGAACGCACTGAGTTTTGTTTCAATAAAGTTGCAAAGTATAGAGGAAGCGGGCTGCAACAAGTGTCGAAGGCGGGGCGTTCCTCAATGAAATATAAAGAAAGCGGAAGCATCCAAGTGTCATCCTCCGGTGCCTTCTAGATCAAGAGAGAAATTTCATAAATTAAGTGTCCTCGTGTCCGTAGGCGGAAGTTACTCCTGGTAGATAGAACAACACCGAGTAGATTTTTGGGGCTCTCAAGCATTGAAAGCACCCCCTGTTTGTCCCCTAGAAGCAGAGGCAGAAGAGACAGTTGAGCGGCCAAAACAAGGACAGAACGAAGAATTTCAGGCGCAAAGAGAGGTACTAGACACAGATCGCCATGCCGCAGTCAGGGCGATTCCTGATAAGACCAGAATGCATCCAAGGCATTGAATGCGCCGTCTGTTTTGTCCCTTGCGAGTAAAGGACAGAGTGGAATTGCGCGAGAAAGGAAGTAACACCAAGGAGCGATCTGAGGCTATAAAAGAGAATTGTAAAATCTAAAAGGGGGGGAATTCTATAGTTTTAGACTTTTCAGAGTTTTGACCAATAATATCATTTGCTTTTTTTCTATTTTCTTGAGTTGAAAGGTTTATATGACTGTGTGTTTCTGCATCTTTTGTATGACTGGAAGATTCAAAAGAAAATTGAATACTATGCCCTTGTTGATGTTATCTGTGTCAATTACAAAGTAGTTTATGCTTTAGATTTTCTAGTGTTGTGATTGGAAATGTCATTTGCTTTTGTCCCGTTTTCTGGAGTCCGAAGTTCTACATAACTGTGCGTGACTTCTGCGCCTCTTATGTGATTGGAGGATTCTATTAAGAAGATAGAACACTATGCCTTTGTTGACAATTCATGTATCTCAGCAAAAGACTCCCTTGTTGTGAGCCTCTGTTTTTGTTATTCCAATCTTTTACATTGATCATGCACTTGTCTGCTCTTAAATGTAATAGAATCCTATAATAGTCACTCTATGCTCAGGTTAGGATTTAGGATTACGCTCAGGCGCATCGCCATAGTTAGGTTTTAATTCCTGCATTTTGCGTTTCTGTTTAGTCTCCTATCCCTTTTCCCCAACACCTATAAAACAGAATAGACCAACTTCTTTAAAACCTGGAGGTTGTTTCAAGTCGCATTGTCCCACAACTTGAAACTTCCCATTGTTGATTGGCTAGGATCTAGCGCAATTTTATGCCATCAACAGTTTCTGGCACACCCGGTGGGACAAATCTTTCAAGGAGTTGAAGAAATTTTGGTGTATTCTTCAGCCAATTAGCCTTTGGAGGTTTTCATCAACACCAACGACTCTGAGTCATCAACCGATCAAGCAGTATCATCAAGAAATCCCTTTTGGTATGTATAACTCTGTTACTCATAGCTATGAGTCCTATTCTCCTTATATATTTAATCAAGATCAAGTTCCTCCTAAAACATCTCCAAGTAATGAGAATGCACATGGCCACGAGCTATACCAGTTTTATGCCCAGTCTAATCTCATTTTCACCTTCAAAAAAGCATTGCTGGGATTTAAAAAATGTGTTAGAGCTTGACAGCAAAAGGGAATATGGCCAAGAAATTCTTTGTCATGTCATCTATCAAGTGAGGGAAGTAATAGACTTGATCAAAAGTGAGTGGGATCCCATTGAAAGGGTAAATTGGCAAGAACTTACATATGAAATGTTGGATGTGTGTGGATTGATTGCATTTCTAGAAGAAAGGCTAAGCGTTCATGAGAACCAGCCTTACCAAGTTTACCAAACTTCATATCCACCACCACAAATCTCATATCAAACATATGCCACCCCTGTTCATGAACAAGGTCAGACTTGGCAAGATCGTTTCCCCAATAATGCAGAGTCTATGATAGCAGCAAGTCAAGAGGACCCCAAACTCTCACTTTCCCCTCAAGTCCCTTCCTTCCTTACTCAAGAAGGTTCTTGTTTTCCATCACAGCGTTCTTCTTCATCCCCTTTTGAAGAAGAATATATTTTGAAAGAGGCAATTGAGTATGCAGAAGAATATGCTCAATTCATGGCTAGTCAAGAGGATTCCATAAGTACGGATAAGGAGGAAATCACCGTAGATTCTCCTTTTGATGAGCAAGAGGATAAGCCACAAGCTTTATCCTTCACTTCAGATGAGGAGATCATTTCTAACTTTTTCCTTACTTTGCAAGAAGATACAGAGGAACATGGATACTCCCTTGACCAAGTCACTGAGACAGATGACACTATCCTGCAAGAAGGTTATGGATTGGCCAAGTATGGAGAAGACAACATCAAGACTCAGCTGAGTATACAGAAGGAATCCCAGTTTTCAGATTCATCCTTTCAAGAGGATGAAATCATCAAAGAGCATACTGATGCAATAAAGCTGGAATCTGAAGAGGATGAGCCGAAAGATAATGGATATCAAAAGACACAGAGTGAAGAACCAATAGCCAATGATTTCTTAATGACACCCGACAACATGAAGAACCACTATTCGACGGGCATTCAAAGACAAAAAGAGTTCATAGGTGTCGAATACACGTTTTGCTCAAACTCGTTCGAGTGCAGGAAAATTCATGTGGCCGACGCAGAGGACATCCCATCAAAGGTATACCCGTTGCAATCACTGGTATGGCAACACAAGTTGGTTTGTCATAAAGAAGACGTTGAAAAGTTCGTTTTTGATCTCGGAGGAAAATAAGGATTTGTAATTAATGCAATTAGGTAGTTTCCATTCCCGCATTGCTTTGTTTTGTTTTTTGCTTTCCCACTTTTCTTTTAAAATAAGCGTTTTAAATGCAGAGTCGGCGTCTTAAAAGCTTTAAATTCTTTAAATTTTGCCACAATAAATGCTTCCCCAAATCTTTCGAAATCTTCTAGGTACCTTGCGCCGCATAATGTGTCTGCCTCGATGTTTCCCAAAGATTGAGTAGGATTTGCTAACGATCGTCTTAATTTAATGCTGTTTGGGACTTGATAGGCCCATAAATATCCCTTAGCAAAATTTAAAGTTTACAAACTCTCAAGCATTCCTGCCAAAATATCTTGTTCATTGTGATTGTGGCGCATAGTGAAATTTGTTGCAGCAAGCGTGTTTTTATCTTGCGAAAGGTTCATACCAGGTTATTATACAAGAGATTTAGAGATGGCGGGAACATCAAAAACACCCAGAAAGAGAAGAAGGGTGCAGTTCCAATTGGACCCAGAAGAGAAAGAAGAGCCTTCACAGCGCCCAGTGCAGAGCACTGCAACTTCTCTTCAAGTAGGAATTACTCCCCCTCCCTCTCAATCCATTCCTCACCCTGCCGACGTGGTGCGTCCACCCAGCCAAATGACACCTCCCGCCACTGCTGCCATTCCCATTTCGCAATTCACCTCATCCTTGATGCCTCAAACCTTAACATTACCCTATTTCTCCCTCTCCATTTCCAGAAAGATGCCCCTACAACTCACCCCTAGCCAGCCAATGGCTCTTCAATATGGCCTGCCACAAAGATTTCCCTTCGCAGGGGGACATATTGCATCCCCTTCCTCCTTCCAGACGCAGGCTGATGCCACTAGGAAGGCAAGAGAAGCCCGATTGGAGAAGAAGAGGATTAAGGAGAATAAAACGCCCGTTGTTCCACATTTGAGGTCACAATTTGACCCCATCCAACAGCAACTGATGGTGACCCATTTGTCGCCCAATGTTGCCAGGCCAAGCGAACAAATGCAGTCGGAAGACTACAACATGAATGCAGTGGCCATTGACATGTCCCTATTCAGGTCTCAAGACAGAGTCGAGCTGCTGACCGAATCCACTTCTGCGGTCATAGAAGATTACTTGAAGAAATCAAAAAGACTGCAAAAGATGGAGGCCGATTTGGCTTAGGAGAAGGCAAACTATAATAGTTTGGCCGAACAAATAAACAGGAAAGACAACGAAATAGCTAGTCTGCAGAAACAGTGGCAAGATACTGTTTCCCTCCAGACTCAACGGGCAATTCAGGGCCAAAATGATTCATTGAAGACGGAGCTTGCGCTTGCAAAGGATGCAACAGCTTTGAGACGAAAAAATGCAACATTGCAGGGAAGAGTCGAAGGACTCCAACTGCAAGTTACCCAATCACAGCAAAGGTTGTTGGAAGAACAAAATAAGGCTGCAGCTTTTCAAGCCCATATTCAAGCAGAGCAGCAAAGGACCGCACAACTGACAATTGAGCTGGCCAATAGACCAAGAGGTGTCAGAGTCACGCAGATGGTGAAGGAACTCTACGAGTCGGCGTGGGCAAGGATCTCTTCTGAGATTATCCAGCTCAGGGCACTCTTCACCTTCCTCCACAACGCACAACAGCTGTGCGAAAGGGTAGAAAATCCAGTACAGAGCACTCTGGCCATGATCTCCCGGAGAATCGCAGACTCTCATTCTTTACTGGAGAAGCTCTGCAGCTCAAGGGATGCGATATTAGTAGCCGCGGGGATCCCTGACAGAATGGCTGCCGCAAAACGGATCAATGAAGTGCTCAGTCGCAATGCCGCAGCCAACAATTGCAGACGCTGTCTCGATGTCGTGAAAGAAGGCATCGGTGAAATGAGACACCACATTGAAGATTTGGTGCAACTAAGCTTGCCTTCCCCGTTTTCAAATGCAAGGACTGTGCTGACGGTGGATCAACTTCAACCATTGTTGTTGGCTAGACAAAGGGATCACACAGTTTTTCAGAGCTTGCAGGTTGATTCCTCAGCCCCAGAGGTTGAAACTGCTCTGATTCCTGTTTTTCGGCTAGAATCCACGCTGAAAACCACTGCCCAGGTCCTACAAACCTTCTCGCACAAGGATCTCATTAGCTTGGACCTGGCTTTTGATGAGTTGCAGAGCAAGCAAGGATTATCCGACCAGGAGTGGTCTATCTTCCAGACAGCTCTTTTGAAGCTGTAAATTTTGAAATTTTGATCGAGCGGGAGTCGAGTTCTTTTTGAGCAGGCTCAAAAGCCCTGGTGGTCGCCAATAACTGTAGAGTAAATTCTTACTCTACACCGTATTCAATTATTTTTTATTCGAGCACTGCAATTTTGGTTCCTGTGCACTTTGAGCAAAGTCGTAGAGTTTTGGAGCAGATGACGGGTTCGTTTTTGCCTAAGTGTCGAAGTGCAGCAAAAGCTATCAAGTGCGTCCTCAGAACGCGGTTCCTTTTTCCTCTTTTTGTTCCTTTCGTTTCAATTTTGGCCTAAGTATTGGATTCAAGCGCAAGCGGCCACGTGTCAGCCTCCGGGAGACAAAGATGGACAGCTAGCGACTTCTGAGGACCTCATTGTAGCTTTCCGGAGAACCACGGAATGCACCACGTGTCAGCATCCGCATATTATAAGAGACACCCGTGTTTTTTATTTTGACAGACTTCCAACGAGCTAAGCAACAGAGAGAGCGAAAAACGCCAGGTGGCAGTTGCGGAGGCCCTGAATTACTTTTTTGAAGAAGCAGCGGAAGCCACCACGTGTCGACTACCAAGAGCCTTTGTTTCAATCCCTGGGTCCCATGCTTTCCATTCAACGCATAAAGGCGTCGTTCATTTTGCTAAGTATCGAAGTGCAATGGAGGCTGCCAAGTGTCACCTTCGGGTCCCTCTCTACTCCATCCCCAAAGAAAGCAGAAGGCACCACATACCCCCGACAGGAGAAGCGAAAGATGCCACGTATCTTCCCAGGAGCAACGGAGGTCGCCACATATCAACTTCCAAGAAATCACCTTCGAGTCTAATCGCCAAACGAAGATTGCGGTGGGTCTCGGATGATATTTCAAAGTACCGATGAAGCGCCGAGTGTCAACAAATGAAGCCGGCCACGTGCACCCATCCTCTCTTAAGGGTTGTCAAGACAAAGAACGCACTGAGTTTTGTTTCAATAAAGCTGCAAAGTATAGAAGAAGTGGGTTGCAACAGGAGTCGAAGGCGGGGCGTTCCTCAACGAAATATAAAGAAAGCGGAAGCAGCCAATTGTCATCCTCCGGTGCCTTCTAGATCAAGAGGAGAGAAATTTCATAAATTAACTAAGTGTCCTCGTGTCCGTAGGCGGAAGTTATTCCTAGTAGATAGAATAGCACCGGTAGATTTTTGGGGCTCTCAAGCATTGAAAGCACCCCCTGTTTGTCCCCTAGAAGCAGAGGCAGAAGAGACAGTTGAGCGGCCAAAACAGGGACAGAACGAAGAATTGCAGGTGCAAAGAGAGGTACTAGACACAGATCGCCATGCCGCAGTCAGGTCGATTCCTGATAAGACCAGAATGCATCCAAGGCATTGTATGCGCCGTCTGTTTTGTCCCTTGCAAGTAAAAGACGGAGTGGAATTGCGCGGAAAAGGAAGTAACACCAGGGAGCGATCCGAGGCTATAAAAGAGGAGAATTGTAAAATCTAAAAGGGGGGAATTCTATAGTTTTAGACTTTTCAGAGTTTTGACCAATAATATCATTTGTTTTTGTTCCATTTTCTTGAGTTGAAAGGTTTATATGACTGTGTGTGTTTCTACATCTTTTGTATAACTAGAAGATTCAAAAAAAAATTGAATACTATGCCCTTGTTGATGTTATTTGTGTCAATTACAAAGTAGTTTATGCTGTAGATTTTCTAGTGTTGTGATTGAAAATGTTATTTGCTTTTGTCCCGTTTTCTGGAGTCTAAAGTTCTACATAACTGTGCGTGACTTCTGCGCCTCTTATGTGATTGGAGAATTCTATTAAGAAGATAGAACACTATGCCTTTGTTGACAATCCTTGTATCTCAACAAAAGACTCCCCTGTTGTGAGCCTCTGTTTCTATTATTCCAATCTTTTACATTGATCATGCACTTGTTTGCTCTTAAATGTAATAGAATCCTATAATAGTCACTCTGTGCTCAAGTTAGGATTAGGATTACGCTCAGGGGCATCGCCATAGTTAGGTTTTAATTCCTGCATTTTGTTTTTCTGTTTAGTCTCATATCCCTTTTCCCCAACACCTATAAAACAGAAGAGACCAGCTTCTTTAAAACCTGGAGGTTGTTTCAAGTCGCATTGTCCCACAACTTGAAACTTCCCATTGTTGATTGGCTAGGATCTAGCGCAATTTTACGCCATCAACAGTTGTATTAGCATGGCTCTAAATATTTCAATGGCAAGAGAATCTCCTTGCACAAGGTTAAACAAGGACCATTTAGAAGGTTTTTAAAGAGGGTGCTCACCTCTATGAAAGCAGTATCTGAATCAGATCTCTCTACCTGATGTTTGTAGTTGCGGGATCCCTGATAGACAGGAATGCCAAATGATACAAAAACTATTTGACTAGATTAATTTGTGCATATACATGAATGGGAAAAAGAGACATGGGAAAGGAGGGACGTACCTAACAATGTTGAAGCCCACCAATCAAAAATCAAATATACATTGCAAAACCCATTAGCAACTCAAAAGTTGTGTTCAATTGGAATACAAAGAGACACCATAGCGCGTGCACAGCCATTGTTGTCTTCAGCAAAGGTTGAATTAGCGGTGGAAAACCCAATATTGTAAAACCCATTAGCAACTCAAAAGTTGTGTTCAATTGGAATACAAAGAGACACCATAGCGCGTGCACAGCCATTGTTGTCTTCAGCAAAGGTTGAATTAGCGGTGGAAAACCTTGTGTTGAACATACATAAAGTCGGTGGAACATCTACAACTGTCCAAAACGAGAGGCGATGAAGAGGATATTGCCTTATTTCTAGCAAAGGAAAAAAAAAAACTTGCTTTCTATTTTATTTGCAATTTTAAATTTAAATAAACACTTAAACTTTAGAGTATAGCATCAACAAAAAAAAATGACAATTTGATTGTCTGTAGACGTAAGGAATAGTGAAAAATTTGAAGTGAACAGATTATTTCCTGCCTTGGTAGAGACTAATTACTACCTGACAACAATTTATGACAAGATTAGAGGTCGATACTTTGAGTTTTATAATGTGCTGGAGAAACACCCTAGACAATTCTTGAATACATATATGCTTGTAATATTAAAGCATGTATGCATGATGAGGTGTTTCAACTCAATCAACACATTGAGCAATCAAAGCCAATAAATGATTGAGTAGTGACTCAAGATAGACAAAAATAAACAATACTTAGATCGCTTAAACCCCCACCTACTTTCTCGAGGTAGAAAGGACAAGAGGCCACAAAAATGGAAAATCTGTGTTTACAGCCAGTCTTCTCCAACGCAGCACAAATGGCACTCTCTCTCTAGGTCATTTCTTACAATCATATTTACAGAGAGCTAAATTTTGATGCGGACTCTCTCTCAAAAGAGGGCCTGAGACTAGAACCAGACTTGTGGGTCATCAATGACTTCAGTGAAGAAAATGGTCCCTCTACTCTTCATAGACCGGTCCTGGAAAATTGACTGACTTCTTTCTTTCCTCATGGATGTTGTCTTCCTGACTCGGTTGACTCTTGTTTTGGCCTTGCCATCGAGCGGCATTTTGGCATTCCTGCAGCTTCTTTTGCTCGGCCGAACTTACGTTCTTATATGGAACCTTGGTACATCCTTCGCCCTCTTTCTTCTATTCAGAGCATTCTTGGGCCGTTGCCTTCCTCTCTTCTTGGTCTCTTTGCTGGCTGGGCAGCTTTTTCTGCACTCATTGCCTTTCCTTTCTCTCTGCTTTGTGGACATTCTTGTCCTTTATGTATCCCTTGTCTGCTTGTTGGGACTTCTGTCCCTCTTCATTGTTTCTCATTTTTTCCTGTGGAATGCAGTTGCATCTGTGATATGTAATTTCATCCTTTTAATATGAAGTTACGAATTTTTTCTGTGGGAACAAAAAAAGGTAGAAAGGACAAGCTAGGCCAGCATACTTCTTTGCAAAGAACACCTAAGAATAAGATAATTTGCCACTAATTAAAAAAGGTGGTTCAATTCTGTCTTGACACTATTCAAAGCATTGGTAAAAGCAATATCTAAGCTGACACATGGTTAATCTTAGAAAGCCTTTGGAGGGCACCTAACCACATATGTATAATAGAAATAATGTATTATATAATAAATATCATTCTCCACAAACAAAATGGCAGATATTAACCAACGTTGCAAATACTCTTCTTGAAGTTTTGGACCATTTATGCATATTGATTCATATCCAAGTTGTAAAACCGACAAAAAAAAACATTAATTATTAGCAAACCAAAATGAAAGAGAGAGGGCATAATAATTGACAGTACACAAGTTTTGCTTGTGTAATTATAAATGTATATGGCATAAAGAACACAATAGATCAATTAGATCACTTGAACAATCGGAAAATTATTATAATTAATTGGAGAACTGCTACGTGATTAAATGTAAGATTCCATATTGCACAAGTTCAGATTTATTGGGGCTTTTATTTCAGTCCGAGTGAGAGGAAGAAGAATATCTATTAAGGTATGGAGTGTCAGGTTCTCTGTTTGTTGAAATTTATGAATTGCCTTAAGCATACAATTAATTTGAGAAAAATTAAATATTTCAAGGTATACATAATTTTAGTTTGAATCATAGGGAATTTTCTATTTTTTGTCACAAACACTTGTTAACAGGCTTTAAGTAGTACCCTACTACCCACAATACTGCATAAAATGTAAGTAAAGCCTAGCATGTTACGAAGACAATAAAAAATTAACTTTACAAATAGGCTTGAAGTAGTACCCAACTACCCCATAAAATGTAAGCAGAGAATAGCATGTTACAAAAGCATCGCAAAAAAGACTTTACAAACAGCTCTGTACTGAAGTAGAATTCATCCATATATCTCTGAAAGTTGAGAACAAAACAATACTCCATGGAAGGATAACAGTTTATGTAGCAAACAAAAACAGAATCCTTGTGGAGAGGTAACAATTTATGTGTAATTTACCCATGATGAGCTTAGACGCTGATAACAAAAGGTCCAATTAAATTCCACTAACCAAATATCCATAATATAGAGAACTTTAGATGACATTCAAGTAGAAAAACTGTAGCTTGGCATTCTAACCAGTGCAATTTATTATTTCTAAAGTAAAAAGAAAAAAATAATAATGCAAGCAGTGCTGAACAGATGCACATGGCTTTATAGCAATTATTCTGTCTTTCATATTGATATTGACTGACCAAATTACTGTCCATTAATCCAATCTAAAGATGCTACCAAAACTATCTTAGAAACTACAGAGTCACTATTTCCAATGGATTTTGACATGTATTGCCCAATCTCTGCCAAGATTATGGATGGGAATAAGCAAAGTTCTTTGTATATGATGACATTTACTAGATTGAAACATGATATAGAGAAATTATGACTGAAGACCTATTAACTTAGTTTTAATCACTTCTGAGCTTTAATTACCATCAGCAGAAATGTAAACTTGCTTTCCAACAATTGCAACAGCTTCTGCAGGTTGTCAGTTGAGTGAGTCCCCGCATGTCATGGAATGGGTTGGTGGCAAAGTGAGAGTGAATACTGTAACACTTAGTTCATCAAAGACGATTTGCATGTCTTGAAATAATCAATTAAGTCCCTCATCGTACTAAGCAAGTTGGATTCAAAGCAGAACCGAAGTCCCACTGTTCTTCCTGAGCTCCTAGCATGAGATACAAGAGCATTGTGTGGGAAATTTTTACATCATGCATTAGAATGCGGCTCATGTTGGTCCAAACTTCATTCAGTCCAGGTGACACTAAATAGGAAATACAAATTGCCACACTTACTGTCCGACATATTTCAGTAGAAATCAACACTAAATTTACCAGAGCTAAATAACAAAAATAGGTAACCAATTGCATAAATTATTATTTACCATCACACATGCATCTCTTACAATCATAAAGTGCATGATTCTAAAGCATACAATTCTGAAGTGATTAAAATTAGTGGTCCTAGATTGCACATGAAAGTAACTTTTACGTTCCCACATAGGGTCCACGCACAGTCACCGGTGGACCATATGAGTATCGCCATTGGTCACATGCAGAACACCTATCTAATTTGGCCGGATTTTCCAATGTACATGTTCGGCACGCCCAAATTTGAGACTTATTCAATTTCTCGGTGCCACAAGCTCCACATATCAATGCCAAGGGCTGTGTCAAGGAACCCAAAAACAAAGAAAATGAGTAAGACCAAATAAAATCTGTACAGAAATGAAGTATTTCTTATGCAATGAAAGCTGCAACATTATTATGCATAGGAATAACACTCAAAATGAATAGAAATTGTATATGTAATTTATCAAAATGATTTAGAGATACATTGAAGTGCCAGATCAAAATAATCCAAGGAATTGAAATTACGAATTACCCATGCATAGAAAGCACTAGTTTTGACATGCAACACAACATCCAAGTCGACCACAAAATTATATTAACGTTGTCTTCAATAAGCTCATGAATAAGCATTAGATCCTTCATGGCATTCTCAAATATTACCAATGACAAAGATTTTCCAAATTAAAAGATACAATTAAATCTTGCGGCTTTTTAGACCATTTCAGTTAAATTTTATTGTGGTTGTATATTCCTTATCACTCCTCTATGGAGAGATGGCATATTGTTAAAACTTCATGCATTTTCTTTTGTTTACAAGGAAACTTTTAGAGTAAATTTTAAAAGAACAAAGCTAGTTGAAGAAAACAAGAAAAACTCAACTCTCTTTCATACCTGCTGTCCTCAAGAAGAATTTCTTCAGTGTCATGCAATTGTGAGGTTGTAAAGAGGAAAAGATTGCCTCCAAAAGATGCTTGCAAGGTTACTGTTAGGAGTTAAACAAAAGTAATCAACTGGAAGGAGCAAATTGATGATGTCTTGGCATTTGGGACTTAAAACCATTTTGCTCTCAAAATGGATGGCGAGGGTGGAACTTTAGTACCTTGAGATGTTCAGCTGATATCTAGCAACTAGGGCATGAGAAGTTTGAATTTGATTGTGTGTTTTATAACATCTAGACACTGGTGAACCTACATTTGAATTTTTTTATCAATAATCTTATAATCTGTCTTCCTAAGCTTGTTGAGGTAAAATTGTACTTCAATTATTATTTGCTGCAGTTTAAAGAGGCCTGGACGATGTATATAACCAAAACCAAAGGGAATAAATGTTAGAAATGGAGCAAATCACTAGTTATGCAATACACAAACTCTTCATAACCAGACAAAATTACCTACATTACTGGATACGCCCCTACGCCCCACCTGGTACAGGTATGCGGCATTTTGATACGGGTACAGGTGGTGGTACGCCAGCCCTACGTCCAAGGTACGCCCCAGCCCCTGCAGGTACAGCCAGATACGTCTGAGGATGTACCCGTCCATACCTGCTGGGCCTGTGGCGTACCCTGAGCATAGGGCTGGCGTACTGCCCCCAAAAAAGCATATTTTTTAATTTTTTCCTCCTTATTTCACCAGTCAAAGTCAAATATGGACCTCGAAAAACATTTTAAAGTGCATTTGCAACCCTAAAAGCATGAATCACACTCATTTTATCAAAAGATAACAACACACTTACCTTTCATTGCATTTTTACCTCCCATTGCATATTTGTTCACTCTTGCTGTTTCAATGGCTGGCTGTGTTTTCAAAACGTCAGCCTCAGTCGATTCATCTGTATCTTCTTTATTAGGGCTGTATATAACAGCTATGAAGGTTGCCAGAGCAAATCAGCAAGTCTTCCAGTTATTTGACTGTGTTTCAGCCTTTCCAAAATAAAGGGAATGAATGTCTGTAACATGATCAAGATGAGGGAGAGGTTGAAATCAATAATGTCTTTTTTTGCTTATCCTCTATGTCCCAAAAATATGGTTCTACAGGACTCTTTTTGTGCAGTACATACAGTCTGAGTAAGATCATTTGCACAGGTATAATATGAAAGCTCAACTCGTGAATAAGATTAAAGAAGAGAACAGGCCATGGTCTTAAGTTGATTTAACACCAGATCATCTCATTGTAATCTTCACCAAACTGCAGAGAGTGCATTTGCTTTTGTCTTTATTTTTGTCCATACATTGTAACATTTGCAATATGTACTTGTAATAAGACTAATCTACATTCGACAATTGAATATTATGATATTTGGCATCGAATTATTAGTATTTTTTGTGGTTATTTAACTTATTATGTTTCCTCAATGCATATTAGGTGGTTAATTTTGCTTATATGGCTATATTTTTATATTTTTAATTTTTTATATATATTTTTGTACGGCCATACCCAGCCGTACCCAAACCCCAAAAAAAAAAATCCCCCGTAACCACGTACCCGATACTTGTACCCGTACCCGTATCATCTACTTCGAAAATTACATAAGACAGCATATTTAGTTTTTTTGGTTGTATGGCTAGGACACATTGGCAGCAAAGAGGCTAGTAAGGCCTGATCTTGTCACAAGAAACTTGACAGTCTTCTTACAAACTGAACATCGAATTTGTCTATTTACCACTGAATTTGTCTATTTACCACTGATTAAGCATAGAAATAAGTTATAATAGTGAGAGGAAAAGAACAGTATGTTGCTCGCTAAAACCACTATTAAAGCCTCAAGGTACACCTTGAAAATTGTAAATAACAAAACAAAAAGAGAGCCATGCAGTGAGCACACATGCACGCCCGTACACACACACTTTCCTACCAACTAGGCTTGATGCTATGAAGTTGGTCTCACCAGCCCATAACATCTCACTATATTTTCCAATCCAATGCATCACCTTAGGACTATAATGACACGACAAACGTGCATTCACAAGAACTGCCACCTATAACTCATAAACCAACCACATGTACTTACCATAAATTGTAATGTCCCTTTTAGCGTAGAATTAGAAGCAAAGGGGTTTGCCAACAAACCCTAACATAAACACATACAATTATGTTTTTTTTATTCAAATCCTAAGCAAATAGGATAAATCGGAAATCTGAAAATTCAGATTTAGGGCACAAATTCCATATTTTATTATTAAAAATACTTGCCAAAATTCAAGAATATTACAGCCCAATATAGTATCCTCAAAACTGAATTTATTGATCAAGTGAATGGCTGGAAAATTCAACAAAAATACCAGCTCAATGTCCAAGCCCTTAAACAACAAATTTGGCTTTATTTCGCCTCACAAAGGGCACATTCAAACCCCAAAAGGGGTCGCTGCCCACACAAATCAATTCCCTGCCTTCTAAAGTTTTCAAACCCAATCGCTGCCCTCTACAATGCTGTGCCACTCCTCCTTGCGGCCCTGGACTGCCATATGACCCTGAAAAGGGTGTTGAAAACACCTCAACGGATCATTGATGCCCTATGCAACCTCTGAAAATAAGGCTGCCCAGCTGAGAGGCAAGAATTTTCGTCCTTCAGCATTCCAATGAAGGTTTCCCATCTTCAATGAATGAAGTCAAACAAATCGTGCTTAAACTTGTGATTTTAATTCATAAACATAACATGACCCTTCAAATGAACCTCCTTTTTCCCTTTAAAATCCTTTCCTCCAATATACTTTCTAAATTAATGATTGACTTATATCAAATTAGATAAGTCATTTTCTTTATTAAAACTTTATTTAGAAAGAAGTTACTGACACGTTGCTTTTTTAGCAACTTGAACAAAGAACCAAGTTTCCCTTCCATCCCCTTTTTGCCCCGGGAAGTCAAATAGAGCCAAAGGTCTCATTAATGAGCTATAGCCTTGAAAAGGGTACATGACTTAAACTCTACCATATATTTCATGGAAAATAGGCATGACAGATTTCAACCAACATATCATATGCATCTAGCCATTGAACCAGCAATTAAATGCAAAGTTTTTAGTATCTTTGACAAGCCACTTATAGTGATGATTAAACTGCCTCCAAAGTTGTTGTATACCCACTTTATATTTGTATAGCAACTTTTTACAAGACATAATAAACTCTTCTCCCATCAAAGCAAAGTTAAAAAAGGGTTTGCTTGACCATTCACATCAATCATTTAGTACATACTAATCCTTTCTTGAGCCCATCACAAATGCTTTTGCTAATATGAAACACAAGTCATTATCCTTTAGTGCAAATTTAAGCGAAAACAAGGGAAACAAAACCGACATGAGAGAAAATGCCAAAGCTCAGTGATAGTAACCAAATAGGGAGTTCGAGGGAACATCGTAGCTTTTCCTTACATTTTATTTTACTTGTTCTTCCATGTCTGCATCAGGTCAACACATCATTAAAAATCTCTTTTTATCGGAAGCCAACCATATTTTCCCATGTGACACTCCTTGAAGGAGCCATTCTGCCAACTTGGTTTATGGATGGTGTTCCCTTTTAGACAACTAAAGTTTAAATCAGGTTATTATGGCCTCGACATGATTTAATTGCAATTTTTGGGGCATCAGCATGGTTTTACCCATACAACATGGATCCTCATCATCAAATTGACAAATTTCACATTTGAAGGCAGTTTATCAGCATTGGATACTTGAGCAGCTTCTCATTTTCAAGGGTAATTTGCCTTATGCGGTTAAAGGAGATCGAACATTTAAAGTTAGCCAGCATAATTGATGCTGTTAAAGATATTGACAAAAGTTGTGTCCGGACATTGATTACCAATATTACTACAACTTCGGACATAAGTTGCATCCCACGCATGACTGCTCAAACTCACAGCTCCTTTTAGAGGGATGTCATTGGAAAGGCATGGCATTAAAAGTTCACAAAGATTGCCCATGTCTCAATGACAACATGGCATGAACTCTTGCTAATAGCTTTATAAGCGTGATGCCTCAATCAGTAATGTTTTATCCAGTAATGTAAATATGTCAAGAAAAAATGAAATACACATGCAAGAGACATTTGATGGTACCCTAGTGCTCAATCACCTTAAAAAAAAGCCCTTAAGGTAGGATTACATCATATAACCAGAAGGTCACTCTTCAACGAGAGAATACAATGACAATCAATACTGCAAAGGATGATAATGAACTGACAAGTTATGTATAATATAATGAAAGGATTCTTGAACCATCAAATCTCGTTCTCAAAACGGTGATAGTCAAATAGTGTAATTTTGCACAGCTCTATCATGATACATTTGATATCAAAGTATTACAAGTCATGCCATTAACTCCCGGTGTAGATGGATTGGCAAGAATGGATTTATTCTCAAGCTCTGCCATGAGATCTAACTAAACCCATTGAGTACAGAATTCAAACAATATATAAGGTAAAGTAAAAAATATCCTCCTCCTGCCTTGTTGGTTAGGCTATGACCTTTAAAACGCCTCTTTATCCTATAACCTAATAATAAAAGGTAGGGTATTTCCTTATATACATCATTATATGATGAGCATAGATACATATGATACGAACACTATTGCAACAGTGAAAAGAACACGAAATAGCCACTTTCGTACACATTGTACACTCATTTGTATCATGTATATAAAAGGATTACAAAGGATGTACAAGGTGTTGGAGCATATAATGTTTGTGGGGACACACTTGATGTGAACCCGAATCATAACAAGCATACCTCCAAAAGTTTATATTTAAAAAAAAAAACTTGTTACATATAAAAATGTATGTAAACAACTAATTAAACTAGTTGTGAAAGGGAAAAGGTATAACCACTCAGTTATAACTGTTCACTAGCTATATATTACCTTTATGTAAAATATAGATTGGATAATATCATTGCATTGTGAATTATTCACATGGAAGTGTCTCCGAGCATTTTGTGGAGGAGTTGTTTAAAGAGAAGTGAGGTGAAAAAGAAGTTATTGGGTGTAAATTGTTTCTCAAATAGTGGATATATTCTCTGTAGATTTTTTACCTCGTTGAGGTTTTCCCATGTTAATCTTGTGTTGTGTAATGTATTTCTTCTCTATCTATTTATTATTTCTGCATTCTTTCAATTCTGAATTTAATTTAATAAACTGGCATTCATATTAAACAATACATTATTCATTCTACTGGCTCCTCCGACATGCATCAAAGCCACATTTTGTTTGATCATGTTTGCAAGTAGTTTGATAGTTTTTATATATATATATATATATTAAAAAAAAAGTTTTAGTTAATCTAAATGGTGTATATGATAAGATATTCAGTAGTACTTTTTAGGACTTAGGGATCTATTGTAGCTCTAGCGAGGGTGAGGGTAACATTGTAAGCCCAGAATGGCTTGCACACTGCAATACCCATTACCACCTCCACCTCCATCTCCGCTTATGTGTTGTGCCCTAACTACCATTACCATGTAAGTCCTAGTTCATGGTTTAAGACGTGCACAACATTTGTGATGTCCCCATTTCCACATCATGAATAAACAGGGATTGAAGACTTTCAGTCTATTTTCCCATAGACTAAAGGAACCCTTTTAAATAATTATATTTTATTAGTTAATTATTAATTATTGAAATAGTGATTTTTATCATAAGGCAATTATTAATTAATTAATAGAATATTTAAAAAGTGGTTTTTACCACTAAGATGCTTAAATACATTAATTATTAATTTATTTCCCTTAAAGTAATTTTGATTACTATTTTAATTAAGACAACTAATTAATATATTATTTAAAAAAAAGAATGTCGGCATGGGAGCTAAAGAAGAAAAAGAAAATATGTTTTATCTCCAAAGTGGTTCGCCCCCCTTTGAAAGATACAAATACAAAGTGAAAGCTACAATGGAGGAGATGCAAAATTTTGATAATTTGTTCTTCATGATTGAAGAAACTATTGAGATGCATGCCTAATAAAAGTTTATTACTTTGGTGTTGATCAATTTTAAAAAGATGTCTTTTGACCCCACCTTTGCTAAGGAGATCTTGTTCTTGCCTTAGAAATGGGGCAATTTAATTTGAAGAGTTCATGTGAAGTTTTGTGAGGGTTTTGAGGTTCAATTCTTGCATGTTAACCTTGCTTAATAATTTATCCTATTTTGGAAGTGGAGCGAACCACTTTGTAAGCTTAGATCAAGGGTTTGGAGGCCTATTTTGGTCTATTTTATGCAAATTAAATATTCTGATTTTATTTGCTAATTTTTTACGTATTGGTGTAAGGTATTGAAGTTTTGTGAAGGGTTTGAAGCCCTAAATTCATAAAAAAATTAAATAATAATTTTCAAAATTATTATTTAATATTTTTGCCAAGTTTTGAAGACTTTTTAAGTTTCACTTGTGGAAGGCAAAATCTCACTCTCCTATTTTACTGTTAATTTTACAACTTGGCAAGTGGGGCGATTGGCTTGGAGAGCCATTTTTGGTCATTTATATGCCCAAAAAGGTTTGTTGTATTTTTCTGGTATTTTTCGGGGATTTGTGGTGATTTTTTGCAAGGGTTTGAAGCGAAAAAACTTTCAAAACAGCCGCTGTATTTTCGAATTTAAACCGGATTTTTCAGCCACCAAAAAGTGGCATTTCAGCATCAAAAAATTTGGCAAAAAAGATACTTGTTTCATGCATTTAAATTTCTGATTATTTCTGCAAGTTTTCAATTAATTTGGGGACAAGTTATTGGCTGGAATTCATCTATAAAACCCTACTATCGTGGCTTCTACGGTTTCTATGGCTTGACAAAGGTTTCTTGAGCTTATTTTGTAAATTAGGGTTTGCTGATTGCATTTTCAGAATTGTAGAATTTAGGAAAAAATCCATTTTGTATGGAATCGTCCCATTTGGGGACATCACAGTAATATCAGAGCACCAGTGTTGTCTACTTGTGAATTGGTTGTTGGATGCAAATAGGTAAAAAGCTCATAGTTTATCAGACGAAGAAAAAGACTATAGAGGACCAAGAGCCTCAAGGGTTCCCTTCCAAACAATTTAAGCATATGCAAAGCTTTATCAAAGAAAGCCAAAAAAAATTCAACAAACTTTGAGTATACAAATTGCAACTATGTTGAAGGATGCTACTATTCCAAGGAAAGATCACCCCTTCAATGGAGGACATTCGAAAAATAATGAGAGGATTCCTATTAACCCCCTCATAAATTCTTCAAAGCCACTTTTCTGCAAAGAGAAACAGTGATAGAAAAAATGACACCAAGGGAGGATATTTTGGAGATTCATAAAGGAGAATATGCAATTCTTAGCTTAGCCACGCAAGATCTTTTGTCTTTTCGGGATTTTTGTGAAATGAAGGAACCAAGTCAAAAGTTCCTAATATGCAACCCCGCAGAGATTACAACAAAGGTTGGGTAAGATTTTTCTTCCTATTTTTGATGGTACTGATAAATTTTCAGTGAGATCTTGGTTACAGAAGTTGGAAAAATATTTGTCACTTAACCCCATGTTTGAGAATGAGGCTCTAAAATTCATCACCCTACATTTGGAGGGTATTGCTCATGAATGGTGGTTTCATGGCATAATCACACAAGGCCACAAATCTATTGCTACCATGGAGTTTGACAAAAGAATCATAGATAGGTTTGATAGAAAAAACCCAGATAGACATTTTCGTGAGTTAACACAACTCAAACAAGATCATGATGTTAAAACGTATGTTGCTGATATTCAAAAAAATTCAGGTATGGTACTCAATATGAATGAGAAGAGGTTGATTGCTTTATTTTTTGAGGGTTTGATTGAGCCATTGAAAGTTTTAGTTAAGGCTTTTAACCCTCTTTCTTTACAAGATGCTATCACTAAGGCCTTGGATTTAGAATTTCAGCATACCAGGGTTATGAAGGGCCAAAAGGTCAACCAAGGGCAACCACTTATTCGCTGCCCAAAGGGGCAAATACAGGGCAGCCAAGGACTGATTTTAGAGGGCAGCAAAGAGCACAAGGTGGGCAGCCCAAAGCACCACCAAATGAGCCACAAAAGAAGCCTTTGTCACCATATGTGCCACCTCATAGATCGCTGCCCTATAGCAACAATATGAAGGATGAAAGATATAAATTAAGAAGATGAGGCTTATGTTTTACTTGCAAAAATCCATTAACAAACGGCCACGGTTGCATGGGCAAGGGACATGTCTACTATATTGAGGTAATTGATGATGATTCAGATTTTGATATTGTTGATACTAATAATGAAAAGAATGACAATGTTATTGATGAGCATGTGCATGAAGAAGACACAAAACTTGGGTAGTACACTTGCTTCTCTTTTAGAAGCTCCCAAGTATCATGCCTTCAAGATAAAAGGTACATTGAAGGGTCAAAGAGTGACTACTTTGGTTGATAGTGGAGCCACTCATAATTTCATTGATGAGAGCTTGGTTAAAAAGATGGCATTAGAAGCTGCGAATTGCAAAAGCTTCAATGTGACTATGGTGGATGGATTCACCATTTCTTGCTCCAAAAAGTTGCCACAACTTCCACTCACTCTTGGAAAACACAAGGTAATTGATAATTTTTATATTGTTGACATCAGAGATATTGATATTATTTTGGGTGTTCAATGATTGCATTCCTTAGGAGACTTCACTCAAAATTATATAACTATGGAGCTGAAATTCTTCAAAGAAGGCAAGGAAGTGGTCCTCAAAGGTCTAGCAAATGGTGTGCTCCACAAGAGGTGTCTATGATGAGGATGGAGAGAGCTTTTAGAAGGAGTCAAATTGTTTGGACAACAAGCTGCCTGATCACAGTAAATTCATAAAAAAAAAAAACAGCCCCCTCATAGTAAGCTTCAAGTTATTTTAAACAAGCATGTTCATGTCTTTGATGATTTACCTTATGGTTTGCCACTAGATAGCGGTTTGGAGCACAATAATGAACTGGAAATGGGTGTCAAACCGGTTATTGTCATTCTTTATCGCCACCCAAGAGCCTTCAAGGAAGAGATTGAGAAGACCATCAAAGAATTACTTGATATGGAACACATAAGACCTAGTTCAAGTCCTTTTGCTTCTTCAATTGTTGTAGTGAAGAAAAAAAACGGCACTATGAGGATGTGCATTGATTACAGGTTATTAAATAAAAAGACCATCAAGAATAAGTATCCAATACCTAGGATTGATAAATTAATGGGATGAGTTACATGATGCCACTTATTTTTCCAAGATTGATTTAAGATCCGGTTATCACCAAATCAAGGTAACAGAAGATGTTCATAAAACTGCTTTTAGATATCATTTTGGGCATTTTGAGTTTTTGGTTGTCTTTTGGATTAACTAATGCCCCAGCGACTTTTCAATCATGTATGAACAATATGTTTCGCAAATATCTAAAAAAGTTTGTGCTAGTTTTCTCTAATGACATTCTTGTGTGTAACAAAACCTTGGAGGAACATTTGAGACACTTGGATTTGGTCTTGAGAACATTAGAGTAGCATTCCTTTGCAAAAAAATCCAAGTGTGAGTTTGGATTGATAGAGATTTTGTATTTAGGACATGTCATCAATGCACAAGGTGTGCAAGTGGACCAACAAAAAATTGCAGCTATCATGGATTGGCCTATTCACTCCACACTCACATAGTTAAAAGGATTTTGTGGTCTTTGCAGTTATTACAGGGGATTTGTGAAAGGTTTCTCACAACCTGCTGCCCCCTTGATTAATTTGACTAAGAAAGGGGCTTTTCAATGGTCCAAAACAGCCCAGCTAGCATTTGAAAATCTCAAGAAGGTAATGTGTTCTTGTCCAGTTCTTGCTATTCCAAATTTCTCTCCTTTTGTGGTTGAGTGTGATGCTTCAGATGAAAGAATAGAGTTGTGCTAAGGCAGAATAGACATCCTATTGCTTTTGAGAGCAGGAAACTCAAGGATTCAGAGAAAGCCTATTCAATCTATGACAAGGAGATGTTGGAGGTTATGCACGCTTTGAGTAAATACAGACAATATTTGGTTCATGGCAAATTCATTGTAAAATCATATCACAATAGCTTGAGATTCTTCTTCAACCAAAAAAGAGTTGAATGATAGGCAACAAAAATGGGTAAGCAAAGTACAAGCTTATGATTTTGATATTGAGTATGTAAAAAGCAGTGTTCCACAGAGACTCGTCCCTCCCAAAAAATTGTCGTTTTCCAGAGGGGACATCCTCAAGACGTGGGGACATTAGGGGGATGTCCCCCAGCCACTCCGCCACTTCTGCCACACTCCATCGGGACGTTAAATTGTTAATGTTCATTGTTCAATGGATCAAATTTGTAACTTAAATGATTAAATCACAATATTAAATTGTTGATGTTCAATGCAATATACTTAATCCTTATACATCTTTATATAACAAATTTTTCAAGTACGATATGTATTTCAGCACCGCTCCCCCGCCACCCCTCCACCGTCGTCCCCCCATCCCGAAAACTTGTCCCTACGTCCCCCCATCCCGAAACGCAGTGGGACTATGGTGAAAGGTAAAAATAATGTGGTTGCAAATGCTTTATCCAGGAAGCCTTGTTTTGGATTGCTTTAAGGCAAGCAATTTTGGGAAGAGAGGACTATGATGTCCCCATTTTCACATCATAAATAAACAGGGATTGTAGATTTTGTCTATTTACTCATAAAACTAAAGGAATCTTTATGAAAAATTATATTTTATTAGTTAATCATTAATTATCGAAATAGTGAATTTTATCATAAAGCAATTCTTAATTAATAGAATATTTAAAAAGTGGTTTTTACTACTAAGATGCTTAAATGAATTAATTATTATTTTATTTGCCTTAAAGTAAATTTAATTATTATTTTAATTAAGGCAACTAATTAATATATTATTCAAAAAAAAAATGTCGGCATGGGAGCCAAAGCAAGGAAAAAATAGATGTTTTATCTTCCCAAGATGGTTTGCCCCCCTTTGAAAAATACAAATACAAGGTAAAGGCTACAATGGATGAGACACTGAATTTTGATAATTTATTTTTCATGCTTGAAGAAACTATTGGGATGCATGCCCAATAAAAGTTTGCTACTTTGGTGTGGATCAATCTAAAAAAAATGTGTCTTTTGACATCACCTTTGCTAAGGAGATCTTGTTCTTGCCCTAGAAGTGGGATGACTTACTTTGAAGAGTTTGTGTGAAGTTTTGTAAGGGTTCCGAGGTTCAATTTTTGCATGTTAACCTTGCTAAATATTTATCCTATTTTTTGCAAATGGAGCGAACCACTTTGGAAGCTTGGATCAAGGGTTTGGAGGCCTCTTTTGGTCTATTTTATGCAAATTAAATATTCTGATTTTATTTGCTAATTTTTTGCATGGTGTGAGGTATTGGAGGAGTTTCGTGAAGAGTTTGACGCCCTAAATCCATAGAAAATTAAATAATAATTTTCAAAATTATTATTTAATATTTTTGACGGGTTTTGAAGACTTTTCCACTTGCGGAAGGCAAGATCTCACTCTCTTATTTTTCTGCTAATTTTCCTGCGCTTGGCAAGTGGGGCGATTGGCTTGGAGAGCCAATTTTAGTCGTTTCTATGTCAAAAAAGGCTCGTATTTTTCGAGCACTTGTAGCAATTTTTCACAAGGGTTTGAAGCGAAAAAACTTTCAGAACAGCAGCTTTATTTTTGGATTTAAATCAAATTTTTTAGCCATCAAAAAGTGGCATTTGAACATCAAAAATTTAGCAAAAAAGATACTTGTTTCGTGCATTTAAATTTATGCTTATTTCTGCAAGTTTTCAGTTGATTTGGGAACAAGTTATTGACTGAAATTCATCTATAGAACCCTATTATTGTGGCATATAGGGTTTCTAGGGCTTGACAAGGGCTTTTTGAGCTTATTTGCAAACTAGGGTTTGCTGATTGCATTTTCAGAATTGTGGAATTTAGGGAAAAATCCATTTTGTATGGAATCATCCCATTTGGGGACATTATACCATTTCCTTACACTGGCAATAAATTTCAACTTTGGAGGCCCCCATGGAGTGTCAGATTTACCAACCTCACAAAATATATCTGGATTTAGATTCTATTCCTCCTTTCATCCATGCCCGTGCTCTTATCAGTTCTATAGCTTGCTCAATTGTCTCATTCTAATGCCACATTGTCTTCTAGTGGAAAGCACCCTCTTTCCCATGTTGAGATCATTGTGCGCCATGAGTTAGCTAGATCTAACAAGATATACATTATTCAACCATCTACAGATTCATCTCAGACCCTTTATCCTCAAAGATCTTGTCATCTGCTCTCTTCAAAACATTCGCTCTCATCTCTTGAGCCAAGGTATAGCAGCAGTCTTATAGCAAACATTCCAGCTATATCTTGAATGCCACTACCATCAAAGTTTTGGAAAAAGGACCGCACTTTGCAATAGCTCCGAAATAACATCCTTTCCACAAATAACTAGGATAAGTCTGGAGTCAATATACATGACCAACATATACTATAATTTTGCATTGAGAATGTTGTCTGAGGACCCCCAAATGAATTCGCAGAATTGGAAAGACAGGATTGTGCAATTGGGCTCGAATGGACTAAGAAAAACATTTCATTCTGCAAGAACTATAGTGACCCTAAACTCGAGAGAAACTATAGTTGAGCTAGTGCATTTGGGCATGGATTTGAGACTCTCAGGTAGCAAAGGCTTCAGACGCTTTAATTTTATGGCAAAGCACTGTGGCTTGAACTTGTAAAGTATCATTAAGTGGGCCCTAATTTAAGCTCATGAGAGATGCGAGAAAACTTCTTTTCATTTTCTTCATCTTGTATATACAACCTATCTCTAATTTGAATACCCTGACAATCTTTACTTGCACTATATTCTTTGATTCCATGATCCCTAGCAGACAACAATTAACTAAGATAACCGAAAGGAAGAAGCGAAAAATTCTGAGTTCAAATAGGGCATAGGGATGTTATATGTAGTTTTAGGCTTCACCCAACCAAACATTGTGTTTTTGGTCAGTGGTTAAAATTTCTTCCCTCACTTCTCGCAGGCATAACTTTTCAAGGTAGTAATTCATTCACACTTTCTCGCAAATGTCACAATATAACAAATAACTTCAATAAACTTTAGGGTTACGATAACAATTCATAGGTCGCACCTTCTCAATGTTGTCAATTGTTAATCTTTGTTTGTAAGGTGTGGTCCAAATTGTTGGGATCAAGGACTTTAATGGTAACTGCATATGGAACCATGGATTGCTAGAATGCCATCGTGGCATTCCCCCACTATTAAAAGTAAAAGCACTTAATTAATTGAATTTCTATAAGTGCAATATTTAATACCTAATCTCAATATTATTTCTTCTCCTTGTGATGTGTTTCTTGAAAGTAAGATTGACGGTATTTATGGAGCTAAAACCATGAGTAGATGTTATTTTATGTTTTATGTAAACATAAATATTGTGGGTTGAGTCAAATCCATAATTTGGCAATCCCTTCCTTGTTTGACTATATACAGTACTCTCTTCTTCATAAAATTAAAAATATCACAAGAAGGCATTTAACATATAGGACAATGTTTTGTATAGTCGCCCTTATACAAGGATAAAGGAAATACAAAATATACAGTAATATGGATATTAATATGATACCATTACACTTGACTGTAGCCACAATGAAATAAATTGTTTAGGTCAGTGTGTTTTAAATATGTTGTGTTATAGAGTTCTATTTTTGAAAGGTTTATTTTAAAAGTGGAGTTGACAGCAAGGACTTCCCTCAGAAAGAAAAAGACAAGAACACACAACACATACACCATTGTCTTCTCTGCATGTATCTCCAATCGCTCAACCAAAGAAAAAGAATAAATAAATAAATAAAATAAATATTTTTAATGACGAAGACATGCTGATTCAAGAAGCATTCCTCTTTCCCTTCTTCTGCTGCTTCCTGTTCTATGCTTACAAATCTTGGAGACTCATCCAGCTATATTTACAGCCATAACGTAACAAGTTTTAGTGAGTGGTCTATTTAAGTAAAGGCATGTACTAAGAATTTATAGTGCACACATGGCCCGTGGCATATCCATAACAGCCATAATCCATAATATTAATTCACTCACTTACATGGTGCAAGCCCATATTGTATGGTGTTATCCAATTTACCATTGCAATAAATATAGAATGATACAATTTGTTGGATACAATCCACTCTTAAATAATTTTTCATGAATTGAATTTTAATATGGATTGATTAATCTTTATCTGTAATAATATTCTAGACGAGCCCCACACCTAACATTGACCTCAACCTTAACCCTCCACCACAGTTAAGCCGTATTTTATGTCAGATTGCCATAAGGATTATTGGAAGAAAGGATTTTAATTGGTAATTCTTTTGGAATATAATAGCTTTTATAAAAAATAGTTTTACAAGGATGGTTAAGGATTCAGGTAATTCAAATCCAGCGTGATAAAGATTCAAAATTATACAATATTTATATAAATAATAATAAAACAAGATCTCTGTTAAGAATTACCTTTGAGTAATCTCACGAATCCCCCTGATGGTGGTGACAAGGGCTTCGGGTGGCGCTTGGCCTGCCCCAAAAGCAACGGCAGCATCCAAGATTGGGGCGCAAATGTTGTCGAAACCTGGCTTAGCAGTTAGAGAGGGAAAGTATGGGGTTTATACGGAAGCAGAAGCAAATCAAAAGAAGCAGGTTACGGATTTATCTCTTCGATCAAAGGCAGATTTAGGGCAAAGCAGGGTACCTTCGGGAGGGGGGGGGGGTTGGGCGGGCGGGGGAAGAGTTTCTTACCGATTGCCAAGCAGTTGGATTTCTCGTAGGCAGCGGCTAAAGGGAGTTTGAATTCAGCCAAGTCAGAGTCGGAAATCATGAATTCGACGAATGGTATAGTGAAGGATCAAGCGAGCACAGGGAATCCCGTTGTGGTCAATTTTGAAGGAAAAGCCCTGGAGCAGATTTTGGATAGTGTAGAATGGTATTTGGAGAGGGGTTTGATATATCGCTTTGATAGATTCTGGCCGTCCCTTTCAGATTTGCACAAATGGCTTTCGTTTTTTTGGTGGCTATTGTTGATAGGTGGTATGGAAATTTTTCTTTGTGCAAAAGGCTTTTTTATTGTGGTTTTTGATAATTTAATTGATCGAAATAAGATCTTTAAAGCAAAAACTTGGAAAATGAAAAATCATCTTCTGTTATTGAAACCATGGTTTCTAGATTTTAATCCTTTAACTAAAAATCTCTCAATTCCCCCAATTTGGGTAAGGTTGCCGTACTTCCCTCTCCAGTTTTGGAATAAATCTAGTCTCAGAGTTATTGGTAAAGCTTTGGGGAAGCTGCTGGAAATTGATGCATCATCGCTTGATTTTTCCTGGACAACCTATGCTAGATTGCTGGTTTGTTTAGATATTTCGAACGATTTATTAGAGAATATTGAATTAAAAGTTGAAGAGAGGTGTTAGTCTCAATCTATTGATTTTGAAGGAATTCCTTTCAGATGCAGAAATTGCTTTCAATTGGGTCATGTTTCAGCTCCCTGTCCTAAATCTAAGAGAAAATTAGGGTCTCTTGGGGTAAGGAAGTCAAAGAAGAGCTTTTGACAGTGAATCCTATAGATAATCATGAATTGAACTCTGGTAAATTAGCAATCTTCATCAGAGAAGATTTCAGAGTATAGTAAAAAATCAGTAATGCTCTCCTCTCCAAATGATAAAATCAATGGATCTAGTGACAAGAGTGATCGGGACCTGAATAGTAAGAATCAAGTAGATAAAGTTAATGATGAAAAAGTAGGTGGTGTGGAAGGCCGGGTTTCAGACAATATGAGTAATCAAGAAGAATGGCAAATAGTTCACAAAAGAAAGAAAGGACGCACTTTTCCAAAATCCCCTGAAAGGACTATGAGTTACCATGGATGATGGAAGAAGTCTTGGTAGTAATTTGTGAATTTGTGGGCTGAAAGTTAATATCTTTTAACTTTCAGTTTTTTTGTTTTTGTTTTTTTTTTTGTTGTTATTGTTAGCCTTATGCCTTATCAGTTATTCCGTTAAGCTAGGCTTATTTTGTTTTCTGAAGCTTGATGTTTGTGGGCCAGGGACCCATTTTTTCCCTAGTATCGAACAAAAAATAATAATAATAATAATAATAATAATAATAATAATAATAAAACAAATCGAGATTATGATGAAGGGAGGTAACTTTTCAAAGATTATATCCCTAATTCTATTTAAATTCTTCATATTAGGTTGAGGGGGGGTATACGAGTTGAGTATAGTGCCTTAGCACAAAATAGTGAAAAAAGGTTTTTCAATAAGCCAGAATCTTATTGTTATTATTACTGGTATAACTTGGCCATGTTAGGATAAGATATGTCATTAAAATTTGATTAAAAGGATGGGGTTTGTGAATAAAGTTTCTGGAAAAAACTATGTTAAAAAATTTTAATACAATTTTTTCCAGAAACTTTATTCACATACTTATGGACTGTGGAAATACTATCTCATTAAAGGATGGGGTTATCAAATTATAAGTTCTTATATTTATTATATACATATATTAAGTTTGGTTGGAAAGATAAAAGATTGAAATTCCAATGCCAAGAAAATAAGGATCATTTGATGGAATTAGTGGATATTTGAATATAGAGGAAGTTTACAAACCGTCTTGATTATTACAAGATGATATTTGAATATATCTATCTATGTTAAAGTTATTATAATTGCATTCAACACATTCCTATTAAGTTGGTATGCCATGATATGCAATTAATTTAGTGACCCTCAAGATTACTCATTGAAATGGGATGTGTATTGGGATATATATTGTTGTTTTATGTGGTGGAAAGCCTAGTTTAATGAACCTTTGCACATGTTAAAATGAATAGTTGATGGAAGCCATCTTGAGATGACTTAAACATTAAAAAAAACATGATGGCTAAAATATAATGTAAGAGAGTTAAGAAATGGGACAACTAAAGATTATATTTATAATTTAAATATAGTATGATACCATATGAGGGAAGAGTTTATTTTAAAATAACCATGTATTAGATATGAAATCCAACATGACCTTATATGTAATATTTATGTGAAATAATTAAGAGTAATTTCTGAGAAGGTATTTATTATTTGACTAACTTGGTATGAGTTTAATAACTAATTTATTGTATGTGCATCGCATGACAATTGGGGGCGCCCATCTTGTCAATATTGGAGACGTCCAATAATGAAACACATACAATGATTTCTGTTAACATTTAGATCATATATTTCAAATGTGGACATTTAGGGGTTTACGGGGGAGAGAAGACCCCTTACAATCAAAACAATATTTGTAATTGAAAAACTTAAGGAAACAACCATTATATGCCAAATTGAGTAAATGAAGTGTTGGAAAAGAAACGTTATATTCCAAATTGAGTAAATGAAGTGTTGGAAAAGAAACGTTATATTCCAAATTGAGTTCCTTAAAATTGACATATTAAATTAGATTTTTGTTACTGTGATTTTTTTTTTGAAAATCAAGAAACTTTGTTTATAGGAAGAATTGAATTTTTGCATATAGTCATTATCCACACTTGTTTAACTAAGAGTTATTATGATTTTTTATGTTGTATGATCCCCAAGCTACTAAGGTCAATCACTAAGTTACAAGGGGAGAATGTTATGTGACTAAATTCCCGTAAATGATTATGAATGGTAATGTAAAAAATTTTATGAAAGTCACATAGAGTTATGTTAAAAAATGGTTTAAAAGTAAATAATATAAAGAATGTTATGATAAAATACCCCAATGTGTGGGTAATTATGATTAAAAGAGATGTAATAATAAAATGTGAAAAGCCCCGATGATGGGTGCATTACATTACAAAGATTATTATGTACAGAAGAACGAAGCATATTGAAGTTCATATGCATTTTATCCAAGAAAAAGTCCTCAATAATGATATTGATCTACACTTTTGTCCTATGGATGATCAAGTGGTAGATATCTTTGTACTGCAAAGTTTTTCAAGTTCAGAACAATCTTGGGCCTCTCGGAATTACCATTGAGGGGGAGTGTAAATAACAATGTAACCTCCTAACAGCCATGTTTTCCTTTTCCTCTCTATTCTTCTTCTCTATCGTAAAAGCATTGTAGAAAGTCACCCTATGTGATTTTTGTGTAAATTTCACCCTATGTGAGTTTATGGTGTACCAAATAATAAAGCACTTTTTTTGTAATGGAGATCCTTATATCCATTTTAAAACACCTACATAGAACAAAAATGATACAATCATGCTTCCTATGAATTGTTGGCAATCCACCAATAACTTTCTTCGACACTAATTCCCAAACCCTGTGGGGGAACTAAAAGTGGTTGCTACAAACCAAGGTTTCTATAAGAAGTTTAGATTGACCGCATAGTGAACATCTTTTCCTTAAATCTTCCACATTCTTCTTCATAGAATGCCAATAAAAATATCTTTACAAATGTGCTAAATAATTGAAGGCTTCCATGGGCTTTTTTTAGGGAGGAGGGCCTTTAGGGGTGAGCAATAGCTAACCACTCAACTGCCCACCTTTAAGCATTTGTTAGGAGGGGGAACGACGAATATAATCCATTGCTTTGGGATTTTCACCCTCTAGCCTCTTAACCCATTGGCAAAGCTTTTGGAACATGTAATGCCTTATAAGCCACCTTTGTCTCAAAATTCTTACCAATGAGAAATTATCCCAATAATAACCCAATCATGTATTTTTGTTAAGTAATTAAAGGCTTCCATGGGCATTTTTAGTTAAATTTTTAATCTTTATGGGATTTGCCCAATGTATTTTAAGCCATCCCAAGATGGCATCCATGAGTAATCATTACACTAACGACAATTTCACTAATGTATGTTGATAATTATCACAAGGCAAAGGGCCCCACTTAGTGCACAAGCACCTTTAAACATTTTTAGTAGTGGGGAGGAATAGTGAATTTAATCCACTAATTTAGGCTTTTCACCATCTAGCCTCTTTCTCCATAGGCAAAGCTTTTGGAAAATTTAATGCCTTCAAAGTCACCCTTGTCTCACAATTCTTATCAATGTGGGATTAACCCAATTACAAACCAATTATGCATTTGTGTTAAGCAATTGAAGGCTTCCCCAAGAAATTTTTGTCAGATTTTTATTTTTGTGGGATTTGACTAGTTAGTAGGAGGATGTGAAGTATATTTCGCATGCATTTTTGTCGAAATATGTATATGTGATAGATGTACAATTCTGTATATTTTGTATAATGTAATGATTCATGTAAGTCAATGAAACGGATGGAAGATAGAACGTTTACCTCGGACTAATCAGAAGAGGAAACAAAAAGTCACGAAGGCGAAGAGTAGTGTTCTCTTTGAAATCTATATATATCCAACATGTGTAAAGGGATAAGTTAGCTCTCTGAAATAGTTTTGAATCCAATATAAGTCTTTGATTTCTTAGTATTTGAACTTATCTTGTGTCTTGAGTATGTATTCTTTGCGAACTAATGTATCCTTATTATATATGTTATTGTAATTTCACTTGAGCAATAAGGAAAATTCTGGTATCTGTATGAAACTAAAATTTGTGCAATAGTAACTCTATAACCAATTCTGAAGAAATTTATTTGTATTATTGCGCACCTTATCCTCCATATGACCCCTTGGACTAACTTTAACATCTTTGAAGTCCCATGGCAACATATAAGACTACAACAATTACCATGTCCTAATGAAGAAATCTAGGGACAGCTGCTAACAATGGTTCTACTGCCGAGACCACAAAATGTTAAGATGGTTGCCTAGTCAAAGGGACCTTGAGAATATGCTAGACTTGAGGATCTGAGAATTCGCAAAAGAAGAATTTGCTAGGCTAGGAGTGCATGCCCAAGAGATTATATCTACCCATATATACAAAGAAATTTAGGAAATTTTATGGTGCAACTTGTTAGCGGCATGGCTATCCAAGCTTAAATATTAATGCTTTAAACCCCACAAAAGGGAGCACTTTGTTTGGAGCGAAGAGAATTTATAACAGTTGAACAACCTAGACACCGAGTGGACACATGCAATCGGTCGTTGAGTGAGGACTACCATTTATGGGTACATTTTTGAGTTTGTTGAACAGGGGTTACATGGGTTTGAAGCTACGTCCAATTTGTTTGTTAAAGGAATCAAAGGTAAATTTTTAAAGCGACTTCCACTATTGTTGAAAATGTTAGCTATGGAAAAGGCCATGGTGCAGATTCCAACTAACATGGAGTAGTTGGGAAGCGCAACATGGGGATGCAAACTAGAGGAAGATGAATAAAGGATAGATGAACCGAGGACATTAACCCTAACGAAACTTGAAAATAAAGTCGGATCAATGGGCAAAGAGAAGGCAAAAGATGCTAAAAAGATTTTGGGGCCTCAACAATAGCTACGACAACACAAAAGGTTGAGCAAACAAAGTCTTGTAGAAGATGAAACACCGAAGGTAGCTGTTAATAGAAATACTAGAGGAACTGCAAAGGGAACAAGGTGAAGTAGTTCTCCATAAGAAGAGATCAATTCCGATGACTAGGGGGAACTGGAAGAGACCGAAGAGAGTGTAGAGACCGATCGAGAAATTGAGACCAACCTGGAAATTGAATAGGAAGAAAAACAAAGAGACAGTGAGATGACATCGAAGAGTGGTTATAGAAACTTAACAGTAGGTTTAGTGAGCACCTACAATAGCAACAGTTGTATTTATTGATGCTCTAATGAAAAAAGGTTCCAAACCAGGTTCAAGGGTGGTCATTATTTACACCCCAGGGATAGTTCATTCACTTCATCAGGACGCATCTCCTATGCCTACTATAATTACAGGTATTAGTAAACTAGAAGCATTTAAGAAGCTAACAATAACTAGGAAGTGGTTTGAAGAAGTTGCAAAGATTTTAGACAAACATACGAATGAAAATGACAGTGAAGTCGACACAACGCTTGATTCCATTGTACTAAACATACCTATCAACATCACAGTTGATCCACACAAACATCCATCAAACCAACTACAAGTAGTCCACCTTCGGGAACTGTGGAATTCCCTATAGGAGATTTTGTCACATCCCTGATATATAATGGGTCTATTGACCTTGAACAATATTTATTGACCTACAAAATGAAGTGGCAAGCGGTAGATGAAGACAAGCAATGTGACCTTATAGGAGCATTGATCGGCAAAGCTTTAGAGTTTATTTAAGAATAATTATGCTAATCTAACCTTAAATGAGGTCAACAATAAATTGATAGGGGAATTTAAAATGCAGAAGTGTGCCAATCAGAGTATTCAAGATCTGAAAGACTCTAGACAAAACCCTGAAGAATTAGTATGGGATTATGATCGTCGGTTTTATGATGTCATACATAAAGTGAATTTCCAATTTTAGTTTCCTGATAAAGTTGTTTGGATTGTAGGACCTACGAAGTAAGATTCGGTTCACCATGCTCAAGCTCAATTCCAAACAAATATTGAGACCAAAGCAACTGTAATCAAGTTGGGGCAAATAGAGGAATGTGGAGAAAATCGTACCGGTAGTACGAAAACTAATGCCAAATTGGATGCAGTATTGTGTAAAATGGAAGATACTCAGGTAGGAAAGAAACCAAAGTTGGCTATATTGTGCATTGAGTATGGGCAAGGACACCATTGGAATCAATGTCTTAGAATAGAAAAAGAAAACACTGTGAGTTATATCGCGCAAACGACCATGCTACCTCAAATTTCCACTTACATCATTATGTGCGACAACCGCAAAATGTATAACACTACACTTTCTGCAAATCTCATATCCATTATAGCAAGAATTGCAAGGCTCTACAAGAGCTAAAGGATGATATTACTGTTGACCGAATTTGACCCTGCAGGGCAAATTGGAACCCCTATAGGTAAAAATTTCACTTTTAGATGTTCTAGGGGTCTAGTATTATGTCATGGGGTGTATTATAAGTTATTTGATGTCATTTAATGCCATATTAGCCTTGATTTTGGTCTAATTAGTCTACGTCATTTTGAATCATTTAAAAGCCATTTAGGGGTCATAAATGCAAGTGGCACGATTTCCAAGGCGTCGAAGTGTCATATTTTCCTTCCAAACGTCCAAGAGATCAAATTCCCTATCAGGAATGTCAGACCATCTGAATCTTACAAGTTATCTAAATGAAAATCAAGAAATCAACTTTAAAAAGGGAGAGTTTGGCACTTGTACGGCCCATGAGGGAAGGTGACACATGGGAGAAGGCCATGGAACGTCTCTTCATCTTCCTCAGATTCATTTCCATGCTTGACATGCTCTAGAAGTGCCATTTTTGAGCTAAAACCGTTCTGCTCCCTCTTTGCCTTTCTAGACACACAGAAGTGGTCAGTAGGTTTGTGTTTGGTACGGACAGTTGAAGAGGTTTCAGGTCAAACGCTTTTGGGAGGTGGTAGTACACTCAGAGAGCTCCATTTCCATAACAAGAGTTCAAGGATTGGGCAACTATGCTTTATGAATCATCCCTAACAAATTGATTGTGTTTTCTACTTGCCAATACGTGCACCCTATAGGTTTTGCTCTTGTATGGATAGTTCCGTACAATCCAGTTGATGAGATGGTTTCCAAATGATGTTGACTATATCCCCTCATGTTCCCCATGCTTTGTTTCACGTTTCAAGGTGTTTGGATGAGCAAGGTATCTTAAGTTGCAGGAGAAAGCACCATTCTGTGTTGCAAGCAGATTTTCACCATTTATAAGATTTTCATGCTTTGATCGTGGTTTCAGAGGGTGTAGATAGGTTCATCGCCATGTCTCAATGCCATTATGATCACCTTTCCTTCATGTTTAGTCTCATAACATCATGCTTGGATCGAACTTTCAGACCATTGTCATACTCAGTCAACTCCCATCTACTCTTCAGTCTTAGTCACGACTTGTAAAGGCTCTGAAAACGTCCACAGAAGTGTTATGAAAGTTTCAAAGATGTGAAACATCCTTCTTAGAACATGAAATAGTGAATTGAGCTTTCAAATGGTAAAGAAAATGTTATGGCAGTCATACTCAATCACATATAGAGTCAGTCTACCAGAGAAAATACACCTACAAGTGCTCTCACGAAGGTTTTCAAACATTAAAACAAGGTCTAGAATCTTGCCTCAAGCTTTTGACATCATCATCCATTGTTTGAGCCCTTTGGAAGAGCATGGAGTTGGTCTAATAAGATCAAATTCATGATACCACTGCTCATACCATTTCACATACTGCCTCCATACCATTTAAGGTGCATGTACAGGTGCTCTTATGAAGACTAGTCATGTTGGAAATGAGTGTTTGCGCTGAATAAGTCTTTGAAGTGTGAGGAGTGCATTTGGAGGTATTGGGATGAATCTAGAGTCCAGTGGTGGTCAAGACAATGCACACTACCTAAACATACCTTTACTCCCTGTATATGACAATGTCCACCTACAGGTGGTCTTAACAGAGAGTCAAAGGTGTCATGAGGAGTGTTGGATCATGAAGTGAGACTCTTCTTGAAGCCATAACATGTTATATAGCTCATAACAGACCTATGTGAGGTGCTAGGGTGGTAAGCAACTGTGAGAAACCTTTCCAAGGATAATATCTGTAGGTTGAGGGATCAAATTCCTAAAAACACAAAACAAAGCACCCTGGTTTTTTATTGATATCTTATGTTAAGGTTTCAAAAGGCTTTGAGGCACCTAAATGAACAAACCTTGTAGCCTCTACATGGGAGAAAAGCTTGCAAAAGAAAGGGAGTGATTTAATCATTTGGTTTTCTTGTTAGGAGGGCTCAAACTTGCACCTTTTACCACTAATTTCCTGCATTGATATCTATAATTTTGAGCCCCAAGATGACCCTTCATCCAAGGTTGCATACTAGACCATACCTTCACATTTGAATGGTTCCAAATGGTTGACATGAAGATTGATGATCTAAGGATCATCAAGAGAGAAGGATATACTGAGTTTGACTACAACATTACCTATAGAACTCCTTTTCATCACAAAATGTACACGTAGAGGTTTTGGAGATGCAATGTAATAGAGCACCCAAGTTTGCAAATGGAGTCTATCTTCATGCTTGAATTATTCCATCGGATGAAAAGCATATCAAAGAACATGTATGATCTAAGGATCATTCAAAGAGGTTAGAATGCTATGTTGTAAGCCTCATTTACACCTACAGGACCCCACACAGTCAACTGTAGTTGACTATGAGGGGCAGAGAGCAAAATTAAGTCATCTTGATGAGGATATAGCATAGAGATGAAACAAATGGGTCCAAGCAGGTGTAAAATGATTCAAAGGGACTCTAGGGAAGTTGATGAACATCTTTCTCAAACTAAATCATGCAAAGCAACCGAGAGGATTCATTGTTAAGGAAGACAGGCAGGGTAACACAGTCTTGACTATACAAGCAGTATCAGGGACATGTGAGAGGTTGGAGGGGTGAATGCAGGTTAGAACACCTTCATCACAATTATAACGTCATGAAACCATCATGATGGATTTTGAACATAGAAAGAGGTTTTCAAGGGCAATACATAGTCAATCTATGACTGTCATACACAAAGTCCACCTTTTGCACAGTCTATCTTGAAATTTGGGAGAGTCGGAGGGTCTAACACCCTGACCAAGGGCTGAATTTTTGTAGAGAAGCTCTTTACCACTTAGAGAAGCTTCTCAAATGATTCGTTGGTCTGAGAAAACAGGGGAAGTACCCTATGTTTTGTCTCAGACAGAGGGTACTTCCCCTTATGCATAAACTGGTAGGTTTGAGAAAGAGTGACAAAGGGATGAGCCAGGAGCTGATTGGGCATTGAGGAGAGGTTTGGAAAGTTGGACAACACCTAGGCCAACATGACAAACCAAGCAAGAAAAGGTGAAACTCAACAAGGGGTCCAAACCCACAAGAGTTGTAGTCAGGCCTAGTGGGCAAGGTTTAGGCCTAGAAGCCAAATGAGGGGTCAACTTCCTTTCCAGCTTTAGGTAAGCTTTCTAACCAGTTGGAAAATGTTTATAGGATGAATTTCGATATGTGTGAGCTATTGGAATGCAGGGGCGGCCATGGAAAGGTCATTTTTGGACTTTAGGACAACTCAAGGCTGTGTAAATGGAAAAAAGAGCTTGATAGGGCATCTTTGAGTACTCATATCTTCTCTAAAGCTTTGCATGGAAATCCAAGAAAGTTCGAGGTGTTAGCAAGGGTCTGGAATAGTGATCTTGTGAAGTTGGTTTGCAGTTCCAACATCAAAACTTTATGAACAAAGCTTAAGAGAGTAAAACAGGCCTAAACCTTTGCAAAACCCTTGCTAGTGACCAGTTTAAGCAGATTGAGGAGATAATGTACCCAAATGGCATAGTTGGCCCAGAATGATGATTGGAGGTTGTAAAGGACTCAGTGAAGCTCCCTACCATTAGGATGAGTTGTACAAAATTGTACGGATGGAATACAAAACAAGATTTTCTTGTCTGTTTTGTGTATTGTTCAGGGCATAGGAGGTTTCAAGAGATACCAATCACATGCAAGGGAAGCTTAAGACTTAAGCTAACTCCCTATGTCAATTTCATGCCTCAGAACAACTCCTAAGTGCCTTAACAAGAGCTCTCATCTCAGCCAATCAAAATTGGGATAGTGACCAAGCTAGTGAGAAGGGTAGAAAACTTCAAGTACGATGATTTTAAGGTGTTCCTGATGCCTCTAAGGCCATGGAAGGTCTTGACAAGTGTCATCCAAATTCCTTGTATAGATTTGCATGGAAAACTGATGCCTTATTGGAGGCCAAGTGTGTAGGGTGTATGAAAGAGGAGTTATTTTGACTGCAGATGGTGATGGCTCATTTTGGGAAGATTTCAAATGATAAGAACTGCAACCAATGTGTGGAGAAACATGTCTGAAAGCCTTCCCTCTCATTCCAATCATCAACCCTGTCCCTAGTCAGTTTTGGGACATTCAAACAAAGCTAAATCATGAAGGCAATTTTTTGGGCCAGCAAAGGGAATTTCATGCCACATTTCATGGATTTCATGACTTGGGATGACACTTGTGCTTCATGACTTTGCATGATCAGTTTCACACTCTTCCCATGCACAAGTAACTCAGTTTCTTAGCTTGACAAGTGTCCTTGTGACCTTTGGGCTTCTATCTTCTTCTCTCTCTCTCAAGTTCTATAAGAACTAGCCATTTTGGCCTTTGTAAATTATGCTCTACCAGAGTATGACGAAGCCCTGCTCATTTGCATACCACAAATCAATAAAGACTACTGATTTTTACCTCTTCCATGACTGTTCATAATGTGTTTTACTTGGATGATTGATCTTGCTTAGTGTGACTCTTGTTTCTTTAGCATGTTGTCTCATTCTCTCACTTATTTGCAGTTGGAAAGCTTCTTCTTGCAGGTCCTGTGACGTGTTCTAGGAAGTGTCAAGGTTGAGTGAATTAGCCTATTCAATAGTGTCATTATAGACCTTTTGTCTAGTCCTCCTAGCCTAAACATTCACCATAACCTCATAATGAAATATTGATGTGAGAAGATGCAGATTGGAGAAGTGTATGTTTGGTTAGTCCCTTGTTCTCATGTATAACATGCAGCTGGTTGGTAGTCATCAACTATTTTGGTGTATCACCTTCTTTAGGATGGTTTGCTTTCAATTTTATCTCCTTTTTCCCTCACAAGTATAGGTATAGTAGTGATTTACAAGTGGTACATCAAGAGAGCTAGCCCTATCTAGAGATTCACCTCGTTCTTAGGCTCACACACAGCCTAGAGGTGTTTCAATTGTGCCACTTGGATGAGGAGTGTTGAGACATCTCCTCAAAAGGTGCAAATCCAAGTGACAACAATTACTAGAAAAGTCTTTACAGTCACTACATAGCAAGCCCCTACACGGAAACCAAGTGCACCAGTTCAGGTCGTCTAGTTGGGGCAACAAGGTTAATGGGGTCCTCCAACAACACAACCTTTGTCGAGGTGGACCTCTCCCTCTCCTCAGTAACCCTGGATGAGTGCCAGGATCACCTCAGTATCAACCATAGTCACCGCATTCGAATTCGCCGAAAAAATTCGGAACTTAAAAATCTGAGATAAAATTCGTGATTAAATTCGGCTAATAGAAATATACTTATTTTTTAAAATATACCAACCCACCATTAAAAAAATCACATTTTGTATAAATAAACATGTCAAAATAACTTTCAAGTTTCCACCAAGTATCTCATTAAAGTTATTAATGTTGTGTTCAAAATGATTTAATGATAATTTGCTTTCCTAAATTCCAAATTGACTCAAAACAAAAGCATACAAGGAAAATCAGACCCAGGTTTTTCATGTCATTTTCAAATAGAACAGAATTTGTCCAAAATTTCAAACTCCAAAATTTATCCTAAATTGATTGAAATAAACAAACTATGAAAAGTTTGTTGGATACTGAATATTGAATTTAATCACGAATTTCAAAAAAAAACTTGTTCGGCGAATTTCGAACTTCAATTAAATTCGGCAAATGTGGTTACCGTGGTATCAACAGGGATGGGCTCTGACGTCACCTCAACAACACCCTAGTTGGGCACCCCCTAGGCAGTAATATCAGGGCAATTAGGCACCTCCATCTCCCTAGAGACAATATGGAGGGTATTCTAGTCAGCAGCAAGGATGGGGATCACCCCAAAGGCACGGAGGTTATACGGCAGCTAACAAGGTCACAAACAAGGGAACAGACAGTAGATACAACTGATTACTTGTTATCCATGTGGGGAGGTAAGCCATATGGCACGAAATTTCCCTTACAATCCTCAATGGGAAACTTATTGAACCTGTTGTAGAGTCGCAGGACAACATAATATGGAGGATTGTCTGATCCTAGAAAATCAAAGGAAGGAGAAGATGATGTGCAATGGGAAGATGGTAAGCACTAGCCCAAAGGAACAAGATTTTGTCCATGTCACCTGAAACCAACACAAGGAACAACGTGTTCCACCTATAGATATGCCTATAGAAAGCCCCATCCAAAAGATGCATGAGGACAAATATCCAGATCCTGGAGGTGGTCTTGATGAATGAAGCAGCCCAATTGTTGCGGTCAACCCAGAATAAAGATACCAGTGAAGGAGATCATGCTACTACCTAGGCCCAGATGTATGGACAAATCGTGCAAATACTAAGATAGGAAAGAGTAGTCACAAATCTGACAGACCTAAAACTGTTAAGTAACTTGCACAATGAAGATATTTCTCAAAATATCACAAATTTATTGTATGATTTTGCTAAAATGTGCTAAGAAATAAAAGAAAAGAGCAAACCGGATGCTCTGGTCTTTAAAGACGACGACGTTGTGGGATGTGGACGCAAGGATGGATATTGGAGCCCGCAAGCTATGAAGTCCCCAATGCAGTTTTTGACTTTGGAAGCACCATATATATGATTCCCAAATCCACTTGGAAAGTCATTAGAGGGCCACCTCTAAGCGACAGCCCTCTGACTTTGAGTTTGGTAGACCATGGTTGTGTCAACCCTGTTGGAAGGCTTGAAGATGTAGAGATAAAAGTAGCTACCCAGAGTTTGTGTGGGAATTTTGAGGTGATTGACATGAAGACGGATGAAATTCACTACCTTGCTTTAATTGGGAAGAAATGGGCCTATGATGGTCACATGACCATCAATACAATGGACAACCAGCTAGAAGCAAACTAAGGTAGTGTTATTATTGTCGTACCTTTGAACAAGTCTAAGCACAAACCATATATGATACCAAAAGAACCTTCTCCATATGCATATTAGGAAGACGGTTTAAAGTGAATATAGAGCCTAAGAACGAAGCAATGAGAAATAGAACTTTTCCTTATTTTTCGCAATTTGTGTAAAGAGTCTAGGGTTACCGAAGACAGAAAAGCTTTGGGAACAACCAATCCAGATACCCCAGCCAACCCCACAGCTTCAAAAAATCAAGGTACAAGTCACCTTTGGTGCAATCGCCCATGTGGTCAGAGATCAAGAATATCTATCACCAGATTAGAATTATATTGAGCCTACAGGGGAAGGTGCATTACTGTGGGGATCAACTTCATATATTAGTGGAGATTCAAATTTTGGTATGTTGAATTGGTTGCAAGGCGATCATGAAGTTAGACCCATGCGATGGTGTTCGCAACTGACAAGCAAATTCCTCAAAAATTCAGTACAGAGAATTTAATAGTTTCTTCACAAATTGCAAGAGCCTATTCCTCTTATAGAGATATGGGTAAGTGCGCTCAATTATGCACTAGAAGGAATTGTAGCCAGTTGGTGGGTTGATCATAAAACTAATGATCTCAGTTGGAAAGAGGTGTGCAAGATGTTGCGCGTGAGATTTAATATGGCGGCTTGTGTTTCACAAAAGTGGCCCTAGTTTCAAGAGGGACAATGTCCCAAGATGCATGTGCATTACTGCATCGACGTGTGGAAATGACAAATATAAAGCCTAGGTAATGGGTGCACATTTTTCAAACAAATCATGCCCCTGTGCTGAAGGCTTGGTATATACATCAAAAGTGTAGATGGGAAACTAAGATATGGCCTCATATTCAACAAAAATTCATTCAGACTTTTATCTTTAAGCACGAAAACCCATTGGTGCACAAATCCCTGCAAATATTGAAAATGTTTTTGTGTCATGGGCAATTAGAGGATATACCTCCTACAACTAAACATAAGTCCCAAGCCGATGCCAACGCAAGCATCCACGAGACAGTAGAAAAGTGCCAATATGAATCGAAACAAAAGAGGTTCATTTTGAAGTCTTGCAATAGGATTTGAAACAGTGCACGCAGCTCTACCCACACTGAAAGTGAAAGTGACATGCATATAAAAGGATTGTTTGAACTTGAGAGGAGCATAAAGTTGACTAAGAAGAACTATGTAGATAATGTCAAAGAGGGTCCATTGCACAACCTTAATATCATAGAGCAACCAGGCCATAGGGAAGTAGTGGACTCTGTGAAGGCTAAAGCAAGTCAAATTTATCAAGAACCAATGCAAAAAAGGATGGAGAACATTAATACAAAGGCCGCACCAAAAATAGCCACTATTGGGGATTACTGGACACAACAACAAGGTTCGGAGGTTGTTCATTTGTTGTGAGATTATGAAGTTGTTTTTCCACAAAATTCAAGGAAGTTAAGGGTGTAGATCCTTCATTGGAGGCGATGCATATTGAACTTAAAGAGCGCACACGCCCAATTAAGAAGCGACTAGATAAACTGAATGCCAACATGAAAATGAAGGTGAAAGATGAAATTAACCATATGATGGAAGTTGGAATCATTTATATGGTTGAGAAGTCAGACTGGATAAGTCCTATGGTTGTACATCTAAATAAGACAGAAGAAATACATGTCTGCAGAGATTATTGCGCACTAAATGATACATGTGTAAATGATTTCTTCCCTATTCCCTTTACTAACAAGGTGCTTCAAATTGTCGTAGGGCATGAGGTCAACTCATTTACAGATGGTTTCAATGGATATCACTGAATTACATCAAATTGAAGATCAGTCAAAGACGACTTTCGCAACAAAGTGGGGGTCATTTGCTTATAAGGTGATGCTTTTTGGACTAAAAAATGCACCAACAATCTTCTCCAAAGCCGTCGTTATTGCCATTAAAGATTTCAACCATGATTTTATGGAAGTATATCTAGATGATTGGGCAGTTTTCTCCTTATTTAAGGAACATCTCTCTAAGGTGCAATTAGTGTTGGAAAGATGCCTTGCACTATGAATTGCATTGAATCTAAGAAGAATTTGTTTTTCATGTTGTTTGGTGTGTTGCTTGGACATGTAGTCTGTAGCGACAGGATCTTGGTTGATCGAGAAAAATTTGCAATAATAGTAAGGGCTCAAACCACCTACGAACCTTTTTTCAGGGTTATGCAGCTTTCTCAGAAACTCTGGAAAAGTTATTACACAAGGACATTAAGTTTGAATGGACTCTGGAATGCGAGACAACCTTAACAAAATTGAAGCAGAGATTAGTCACAGCTCTGAATTTGATCTTTCCAACGATTCATGTAATGTGGATGCATCTGGATCGGCAATTGGAGCAGTACTAGCACAACTAGGAGGATGTTTATATAATCCAATTCATTTCGCAAGTTGTAAGTTGTCTGACGCTGATAAAAACTATACCACAATAAAGCAAGAAGCTCCGGCGATGGCCTTCGCACTACAGAAGTTCAAGCACAATTGTTGGCTACTCGAGTTTTTCAAAGACCACCAAGCATTGTGATACCTAGTGAATAAACCAATGTTGGGAGGCAAAATCTCAACGTGGCTAATGCTCTTTCAAGAATTTTTTTTTAAAATTAATGTAAAGCCAGGAAGGAAGAACATCGGCCCAAACCATCTCAGTTGCATTCACACCAAGGAAGAACCATAAGGCTTGCAAGATGAATCTACAGATGCACATCTATTCAAAGTGTGATTTCAGAGCAGCTCGAAGAAATCGCAACTTTCTACAGGTCACATTCCCTGAACACTATATAGACCGTGATAAGAAACAGCTTGTCGCAATTGCTTTACCTTTTAGTATCATCAATGGATTTCTCTACAAGCAGAGGAAAGATGATGTCCTTCGCAAAGTGGCCTTAGAGCATAAGAGACCACAAGTGTTAGAGGCAGCACATCAAGGGGTTGATGGCAGACACTTCACAAGCAAATTGACCGCGAGGAAGCTATTACAAAGTGGGCTTTGATGCCTTGCATTGTTTCAAAATACAGACAAAGTTGTGAAACACTACAATATCTATCAATGCACAGTTAAACCAGACCAAAGGGACGAAATGCCTCTGAATCTAATTTGGGCTGCACAACCACTCTAACGATGGAAAATTGATTTTGTGGGACCTATCAATCCTTTGTCCAAGCAGTCCAATGCTAGGTATATTATCCCTGTAGCCGATTACTTTACTAAATGCGTTGAGGCAACTGTGACTCCAAGTTATAGTGCGAAGGATGTTGCGAAATTCTTGTATGAAAATATTATAACAAGGTTTGGGTGTCCACAAAATTTAATAAGTAATAGAGGGACACACTTTTTGAATGATAATATTAAAATCTTAACAAGAGAATTCATGATTTTGCACCAAAAAGGTACAACTTATCACCATCCCAGCAATATTATGAGCACACAGAACTAATTACTACATTACCGAATATGCCCCCCAACTTGGTCTGATACGGATATGGGCTGGATACGCAGGGGATACGGGCATGATACGTCCTGCCCTCTGCGAATACGCTCGGATACGTCCAGACATATCCGAGCGTATTCGCAGAGGGCAGGACGTATCATGCCCGTATCCCCTGCATATCCAGCAAAAAAAACGTTTTTTTTTTTTTTAAATTTCGCTTGATATAGAATCAAACAGAGACTTCAAAAAACAATTAAAACAAAATAAAGTATGAAAACCTCTCTGTAGTTTCAATGGTTGGCTGTGTTTTCAAAATGTGAGCCCTCGTTGATTCATCTGTATCTTCTTTATTATGGCTGTATAAAACAGCTATGCAGGTTGCCAGAGCAAGTCAGCAAGTCTTCCAGTTATTGGATCATGTTTCAGCCTTGCCAAAATAAAGGAAATAAATGTCTGTAACATGATCAAGATGAGGGAGTGGTTGAAATCAATAATGTCTTTTTTTGCTTATCCTTTACGTCCCAAAAATATGGTTCTCCAAGACTCTTTTTGTGCAGTACATATGATAAGATCATTTTCACATGTATAATATGAAAGCTCAACTCGTGAATAAGCTCAAAGAAGAAAACAGGCCATAGTCTTAAGTTGATTTAACACCAGGTCATCTCATTGTAATCTTCACCAAACTGCAGATAGTGCATTTTATTTTGTTTTTATTTTTGTCCATACATTATAACATTTGCACCATGTACTTGTAATAAGACTAATCTAAGTTCGACAATTGAATATTATGATATTTGGCATTGAATTATTAGTATGTTTTGTGCTTATTTAACTTAGTATGTTTCCTCTATGCATATTCTGTGATTATTTTTGCTTATATGGCTATTTATTTTATACTTTAAAAAATTTTTTATATAGTTTTGTATGGCCGTATCCAAGCCACCCACCCAAAAAAAACCCCATATCCACGTATCCAATTCTCGTACCCATATCCCTATCGGTAACGTAGACTATTTACAAGCATGCAATGAGGGACACTCTGTTCCAATTGGTTTACGACATGTAAGTCATCATGCCTATGGAATATCTGGTAACTAGCCTATGAATTGTGATTATCACATGGCTTGGGGACAAGGAGTCCTTGGAAATCGCTTGATGGAGTTAACTCGAATGGAAGAAACGTGAAGGATGGCTAATTGGAATCAAGAAGTGCACAAGGAGAGTCAAACAGCATGGCACGATCACAACCTGCAATCTGAGAAGTTCCACTCAAAGCAAATGGTCTTATTCTATGAGAGCAGGTTTCAAGTTCACCCAGGCAAGCTAAGAATTAGATGGAAGGGCCCGCATATAATCCATCATTTGACAGGGCAAGGCACTATAAGATTGTCAGATCTGCACGGAAATATTCTCCCCAGAAGAGTAAATGGCAGAAGGCTCAAGCTCTACTGCAGATGCCCTCAAAAGGAGGCAATGCACAAATAAGTGTTGTGTTGCACAAAGCTGATTAGGACTTTACTTTTGTTTTTCCTTTTTGCAGGCTTTATAGCAGTATAAGGCACAACTAGGAGAGTGTCACATAAATACAATAACAAAGGATACAATGCTGACGAAGAAGTGAAGTTCTTAGTACCAAATCAATGACAAGGTTAGATCGCGTTCATGAGAGCCCTACAAATCATTTAAGTCCAGAAACAATGTGCAAGCAACAAAGTAGGCAAAGAAATAAAAAGTTACAACTTGTCACTCGCAGCAAATTCAAAAAAGAGATTAATGAAAAGGAAAAACAAATGCCGCATGGGTTTCAAAAAGGCAAATAATCCATTCAAGCAATTAATGTCTAAAAGTTTGAAAAAGAAATGTTGGTGCATCACATCACACAAATCAAAAAGGGAAAACCACAAAAACCAAAAATGGGAAAAACAACCATGTGTCAATTCATCGACGACTACCACAATTAAAGCGCACACAAGTTGGTGCAAACTCATCAGATCTACACAAGCTATGGCAAAAATTTCTATAAAAAGAAGGGGAACCAAGCAAATCACACTTAGCTAAAATTATAAATTTGAATTATGTCCTTTGTGCCAAGAAAAAATTGTGAGAAAGAGATCGAGCCTTTGCAAAAATGCCAACAAAGTTTCAACACGCGAAGGAAATCCACAACCAAAAGATAAAATGGCTACACATCCAATTCTTGTTCCTTTGATTGATGCACAGGAGGAGATGGGAATCGACTTGTCATTGTGACAACCCAGATGGAATAATCTCGAACCCTTTAAGTTTATTGATGCTGCAAATCGAGAGTGGTTTGCAGAACCGCAACCACAAGGAGTCGCCTCGGCACAAGGAGTACTTGCCGTCCCTTATGCTCTACAAGGGTCCAAAACAGGATTTGGTCAAATTGCCTACATTTGCCCTGAAAGATGAATTGATGATGACCCTCCTTAGCAAGTACAATGAAGGAGCCATTCATCTCTCACCTAAGGTCACAATCTACATCAATGTTGCAACCATCGAACAGGCCACAAAATTATTGGCAAGGTTAAGTCACTCCACGCTTATAAATCAACAAATCCAACCTTTTGCCAAAACATTTGGGAAAAATATGCAAGGTCAACAAAAGGAGTCCCCATTGCATAAGTAACAGATGCCCTTGTGCGAGTTCTATTGGAAAATATCATGTGGCATATTGGCAGACAACAAAGGGCACCAAGGAAGTCACCAAGGGTGTCATTGACATCGCTCATCGCATGGTGAGGTTAGGTGAAGAGTTTAACCAGGCCAACTTCTTGGCTTCAGAAATCAAAACAAACGTGGGAAAGTTGCTCTCCAAAGGAACTCAATAATTCCAATACCAGTTTTTGTTACTCTTGCTCTGCTTCACACAGTAGACATCGCCTAAGGGGCAAGCAGTTGTTGCTGTTGATTTTTAGCCGAAGAACGCATTTGCAAACTTGATATAGTAGTGAGGGGAACAACCATACCAGCGAGTGCAGAAGTTCATCAACTAGTTACTATAGATTCAGGTCCCAATCGCAGTCAATCCACACATCCCCCGCGACATCTTGGATTATTTCCCACACATCGAGTAGTCCCAAGCTACACAATGGAGTGATGATACAAATTCACAAGCTGCAAAAGTCAGCAATATTTCCTCGCCCAATTTTCATTGATATGCAACATGCAAGAGCGGAAGTTCTCCGCCAAAAGAACTTGGTTGCACAGACTATCCAACCATTGCAATCGATACAACCAGGAGCTCCATTGCCTCAAGCACAACCACAACCAGGAGCCTCACGGTCACACAAGACGCCAACAAGCCGTCAGGCCCCAGCTACACAGCCAACTCCACCACCACCAAAAAGGACCCGAAGATCAGCAACATGGCTCAACGACCCTAGACCATGGACCATCACAACATAGATTGATTTGCACCCATTGGGCATCACACTAGAGGAAGTTTACAAGTTGTTCATTGAGGATGTGAAAAACGAGCAATACGATGAACAGAGGAGAAGGAATGGTTCTATTGGAAGGACATCCAAACATTTTAGGTGCGCAAGGACATTCCACATGTCCTTCATGTAGATGTCCAACCTCCACTAAAGTCAATCAGCATGGTAACAATTGCTCAAGAGGAACAAACTCGGCAAAGGGTTCAAGCCCTAATTTTAGGAGAGGCATTAGGCTCCAAAATGCAAGCACAAGTAACCACTGCTACACAATATTTGAGCACAGCGAAAGAGCAGACATAAGTGGTCAAGCATAAGCTAAAGGACCCAATTGCGCCCCTCACCATAAAAAGCAATGAAGTAGAGGTCGTAGTCAATCCCTTCGAGCCACTAGTCAAGAAACCATGCACACCCAGAGCTATGCAACTGCATCCAGGGGTCGCAAAGCAAATTGAAACGTTCACAACACTTGAGGCTACAATTGAGGAGCCACAACAATAAGCTTCGATGAGAGAAACCCACTCAAAGTCTCACAAGAAGCAACAGTTGGTACCACGAACCTCCCGCACTAAGGCCACCATGCCCAAACACCAAACTACACTGTTTGCGCAGTTGACTCCACCCTCACCTCCACAATCCACCCCTCCATCTTCCCCACCTCAAAGCAAACCACTTTCACCCTATTCCCCCACCACTGCATAATGGACTCCTCCAGGTCAGTCATTCATTCTCCAAGTAGTCTTTGTGCAACAAACGGAATGCCCAATCACCGACGTAGTTGTAGATACCAATGCGCAACAATAATAGGCTCAGGTCAATCAACCTCCTGGCCAAGTCCACCCAGATCAATTGCATCCACAAAGCCAAGCAGAGGAGCAACCAACCACGGATACTACAAAGGCACACGCAGAGGAAGACAAAGTGGCCCAAGAGAAGGCCTAGAAAGAGAAGGAAGCCTTTCTGGAGTAGAAGTAGGCTGCTGACAAGGCAAAGAAAGATAAAGTTCAACAAGCAGAGGAGGAGCGAAAGAAGGATGCAGCCAAAAACGTTGAAGATAAAAGGCTTGAGGACCTATGTAGGCAAGAGGAAGCGAAGATAAGAACCGTCGAAGAACAAGCATCGGTAGCAAAAGTCACAGGGGAAAAAGCTATAAGAAATAGAAGAGGAAGAAAAGAAGGAAAAGCAAGAGTAGGTAGAGGCAAAGCAAAAGAAGAAAGAGGACGCTGCATAGCGCACTCAAATCATGTAAGCAATCTTGGGCCAAGCACAACGAACATCAAGACAAGGTACACAAGAGTCGAAGCAACAACAATAGGGAGCAGAGACAATGCAAGCTGAAGCGCAAGCTCAACCGTCGAAACTTTTGCAGGTCCCAGTTCAACAAGAGTGAGTTCGCAAGAGGAAGGCTCCAAAGACGCAAATGATATAAGGGGGTCCTAGTAGATGGATATCCAGGTCCCAACCATCAGGCGCAAATGATACTAGGGGGGTCCTAGTAGATCGACATCAATGCCCCAATCATCAAGGGCACAACTTTTGTCATGCCTATGGCACAGTTGCGACAAGCACCAACGACACCTTTGGCATAATTAACTCAACTCACAGTAACAGCCACACCTCAACAATGGCCTTAGTTGTTGCACAACTCCCTTTGGACAAGCAAATCGAAGGCGCCAACGCTTTTAAGCTTCCATCTCGCAATCGGCCAGCCAACTTCAATAAGGCAATGACCATCTTAGAGGAGAACAAGCAGCTACATGACTGCTTTGCCAAGGCCAAAAAGATATTTGATGACACATGCCTAACCTGGTACAAGTTTTAGGTAGGCAGGGGATGTCCTAATCAAAGTAGTTCACAACTCTCATCACCAAATTAACACAAGATTGGGCAGACACGCAATGGTTGGAGCAAATCAAAGCACAAGCATGCAAACTTTGCAATGAAGCTAATGTCATATTCAAGTTGCTCGAGTATGAGCAAATCATGGATGCAATAGCAACACATGCAAAACAAATTCACAGTAGTTGCTCAACTGGAATGCATAGCTTCAGGATGCCTTGAAAGAAATCAACGACGACATGACCCACATCGATAAAGCGAAGATAGTAATGGAAGGGCAAGCGACAACAACTGAGATGAATTTTTCTCTTTAAGAACCATTCTTGTACAAGGACAAGATTATGAGCAAGCTACGAGATGGCAGTTGGAGATGTTGCGAAGCATGTTTGCAAGAATCCAAACGCAATGCTATGTGTAGAGAATGGAGCAAATCATGCAAGACATCCAAAACAAAGTTGCAATGCATCGCCCAATCGTTTTAGTTGCAAACGATGATGATGTTCAAGGAATCATGCAAAGTCTTACCCATTTACGAACGCTCTTCACCTCAGTAAAGGATGCACTGGGAGATTGGACCAACTACAAAGAAAATTTGGTTAACATCCTAAGTTCGGTCCAAGAGATACAAAATGAGCCAAAATACATTGCCCATGCTAAACTCATCAAGATGCTACGAGCAAAGAAGAGTACTCGAACACAATAGCTGTAACAACTCCCTCCCACATAATCAACTCAATAGAAGGATCCTAGCGCACCATCTCATCAACCTCTATATAGCCTACCCAGCGAACTCCTACTACAACAACTCCTTCAATGCCACAACCAACAACATAAGGTATAACAGCACCTTTGATTTTGGTCGATTTTGATTCCGACAACAAGTTTGAGTACAAGAAGGCTTTGCGAGCAAGGCCAAGAATGATGAAAACCCGTAAAGGGCAGCCTCTTGGTTATACCAACCTATTGAATACCCATAAAAGGCGGTAGGTTAATATGCTACTCAATTGAAAACCCGTAAGGGCGGCTAAGTAGTGCGCAAGAAGTGAAAACGGTAAATGTAAATGGCACTTTGAGCAGAACTACAACCCAAGCTTCTTCACATTTCAAATGCGGCAAAGCTCAAAGCAACTCCGCCTATGTACATAAATCAAGTTTCAAGCACCTACTCTCCGTCAACAACCTTTGTCTAAATACGCGAAATTGTTAGTAGTAGGATGCGATGTATATTTCACATACATTTTTGTTGATGTATTTGTGACAAATGTACAATTTTGTATATTTTGTCCAAGTTAATTGTTCATATAAGTCAATGAAACAAATGGAAGATTGAACGTTTACTCCAAACTAAACAAAAGAGGAAACGAAAGGTCAAGAAGGCAAAGAATCGTGTTCTCTTCACAATATATATATATATATATATATATATATATATATATATATATATACCCAACTCATGTAAAGAGATATTTAAATCTCTAAAATAACTTTGAATTCAATATAATTCTTTGATTTCTGAGCATTTGAACTTATCTTGTGTCTTGAGCATGTCTTCTTTGCAAACTTATGAATCCTCATCATATTTGTTATTGTAATTTCACTTCAATATTAAGAAGGAAACTTTTGGTCTCTATATGAAACTAAGCTAAGTATGATACTTTCTGCAATAAAAACATTGTAACCAATTCTAAAGAAAGTTGTGTATTATTGCGCACCTTATCCTCCATATGACCCCTCAAAATAACTTCTCACGAGTCCCATGGCAACATTTAAGACTCCAACAATTAGCATGCCCTGATGAGGAAATCCAAGGACCGCTGCTAACATGACACGTATTTTAAGTCAACTCAAGATGGCCTCCATGAGTAGTCATTACACTAATGACATTTTTCCTCGTGTATGTATAATAATCACAATGCAAAGCCTCCGAGTGTTGGCCCAACCGGTTTGGGAGGTTGCATTAAAGCTCCCATTCAAAAGTAATCATGGGTTCGAGTCCTCGATTTATACATTTCATGGGAGTGGGGCATTTTCGCAACGTTGGGTTATAGTGGCAGCCCCAGCTGGTATCGAACCCTTCACCCCATGGTTTGAGGATGGCTTTGACTACCAATTTCCCTATACCAAAAAAGAAAAAGAAAAAGAAAAATGCAGACTTAGCACACAAGCACATTAAAGCAAATTGTTAGTAGGGTGGAGGAACAATGAATACAATCCACCGCATTAGGATTTTCACCATCTAACCTCTTTCCCCATTAACAAGGCTTTTGGAGTATGTAATGCCTTATATGTCACACTAGTCTCACAATTCTTACCAATGTAGGATTAACCCATTCATGTATTTGTATTAGGTAATTGAAGGCTTCCACGAGCATTTTTAGTTCTCTTTTTAATTTTTGTGGGATTAATGGCTTCTCATGTAGCTCATCTTGAGATTACCTTGTTGGGATTAATGCTTAATTGCTTGAACCAATGCATAGAATTCTTTATCACAAGTTTGTTGGTTCTGATTTGCTGCAACAAAGTGTTTACAAGTGTTATGCAATGGGGTGGCATCCATGCTTAAGAATAGTGCCTATGGCATGAATGGGCACATCAAACTATATCTTGAAGGGCTAAAGAAAACACCTTTGTTCTTGAATCTTGGATACCAAATTCATAACCATGAGTCGATCATCAACATGAAAGATTGTTTTATTACCAAGGATGTAGTACCTCCACTGCTTGAGTGTTTGAACCAATACTCAAAATCATTTATCACATGTTGCAGTTATTGTTTGTTGCAAAAATTGTTTCTAACTATTATGTAATAGAGTGGATTTCATGCTCAAGGATAGGGCCTACGACATAATAGGATGCATCGTATTGAATCTCAAAGGCTTATGTATATCAAGAAGAGAAAAATGCTTTCGTTGCAAGTGTATTCCATGTGAAATGCTTTTAAGTGGATGGTTGATGATATACTTTCCGTGAGAAATATCTCCGTAAATGTTGCATAGTCTTCAATGTGCCAAAATGATCACCATATGATTAGGAGTGTGCCTCTTTAATGAGTATGAGGGAAGCTTAACCGGCTGGAACACAAAGTTGATCTAATTTGTACAAAAGACCATTCTTAAAAGCCAAGTCACAAGATTCACCAAATTTTCAACTTGAAAGTCAAAATTCACCAATTTTTACAGCCAAGTAAAAAGTTCGGTCAAAAATCGTGAAGTTCGAGGCAAGAAATCGCGTGGCAAAAATAGGTAGAGAAAATGGACAGCTAAAACCCTTTTTGTGTCTCTATAACAATGCTAAATCTGAAAAATCATTCATGAATCCCCAAATAGTTTGAGTAATTAACACCCTGGGCTGGAGAAACGAGGGAAATTTTGCAAAATGTTGCTCTAAGTGGTGTTGTACTGGGTGGTGTTGGGAGTGCACAGACGACAAATACCATTATTGCTGCAAAGAAGATAGTGTCATGTCGTGCAGAAGTTTTTCGTGTGCAAACATGGAGGACCATAACTAGATGTAAAGGAGCCATCAACCGACCTTGCAGCGTGTGGGGAAAAGTTTCGACCATGAATTAGGTTTTTTTTAATAAGTTTTTGTTTATTTTTTATTTTTTTTAACTTTTTTTCTGTGTTTTTTTTAAAAAATCGATTCATTTTTGTTTGTATTTGTTTTTGTTTTTCTGTGTTTTTTTTAATTTGCATTTTTTTTATTTTTTTAATAATTTTTAAGTTGGTTTAATGCTTTTTTTCTTTTTTCTATATTTCTATATTTTTTTGCATTTATATATATACATAATTTTAATTTGTATTTTTATATTTTTTTTATTTTTAATAAATTTTAATTTGTATTTTTATTTGTTTTTATGTCTATTTTAAATTATTTATTTTATGCTTTTTAATTTTGTTTTAAATATTTTTTAGGTTTTTTGAAATTTATTTGTTATGATTTTTAATTCGTTTATTTTAGTTTTTTTAAATGCATATTTTAGCCAATGAGATGTGGGTGAGTTAGTTAAGTGGTTTGGTTGTTTCAAGCCCCACCCAAGTTCAAATCTCTAGAAAGGCACATGAGGCCGGTTGTGGCTATGGTTTATATTCTCAGGGCCGATAATGGCCATTGGTTATTCTCGGGCCAATAATGGCCATTGGTTATTCTCGGGCCGATTGTGGCCGTTGTTGGTATATCTGGGATATGTGATAGATGATCACTTGGGTATCTAGGCCCCCGATTGTGTCCTAAACTGGTTCGCAGCTCCGGTCAAAAGCGAATATCTATCCAAAAAAATGTCTATTTAAAAAATAATAATTAATATTATTTTTTTATTTATTTTTTATGATTGTTTAATTTGTTTATTTTAGTTTTTTTAATTATGTATAGTTAATTACAATTGTCTAATGTTTATTTTAATTTTTTATCTCTAATATTTTGATTTGACTTTTATATTTTATGTTTTTCTATCGTTTGAACTTAATGGCGATTTTTTTTTCAAACTTTATCAATTGGCAAACTTGAACCGAATTTTATCCTTGTCAAACTCGAACTCGAACCTTAAACTTATGACTTAGCTTAAAAATACAAAATATAGAAAAGGAGTTTGATTTATACCATTGTAGTTGCTATATAGAGGTATGAATCGACTCAAAACGTGGATCTGAAGAATAACGGACTTCCAATCTTCATATGCAGCAAATTTGGTGTTGAGAAGACGCAAAATCTTTAAAGGAGGTCTAATCAAGACGAAATTGTAGAATATAAGAAGCTCATTCAAGATACCTTTGATCTTGAATCTTGGATTGTGAATTCAAAAACAAGAGGGGTTAATGAATGGTATGAAAAATTATTCCTTACAAAGGATGTAATGCCCCCATTGCTTAAGCACTTGAACCAATTCATAGATCTATTTATCACGTGTTATAATTTTTCTTTGCTGCAGAAAGTCTTTCTTAGTCGTATGCAATGGGATGGCATCTCTTCTTAAGAATGGTACCTATTGCATAAACAGATGCATCAGCCTATATCTCAAAAAGCTTATGTAAATCAGAAAGAGCATGCACTACAGCTGAGCAAAGGGAGTCCTTGAAATGTTGGAATGCTTCATTTGCTATTGTAATCAATGAGAAAAGTTTAGTAAAACAATGGAAAGAACACAAGAGATTGCTGCTGCAACTGTACATATTGTACAATCATTTGTATTAAGTACATATAAAGATCACAAATGATGTACAAGGAAGCTTCAAAGAGAAGAAAGATGCAAATGGAGATGTGTACAATATTTAAGAATATACAATAGCCTGCATAACTATGTGTACAATCTTCAATGAAATACCAGCTCATATGACCATATCCCATCATTTAATAAAACACAGTAGCACATATGAATGCATCATCAACATTACATATTATTCCCACATTAGCATGCTTCACCCTCAAAGCATGCAACGAAACTAAATAACACAGTTTTCTAAGAATTGCAAAGAACTACTACCATGCTTGTCATCCATCCATCCATACGTGATATTTGAAGGTGATGGCTTTGTTAGAACATATATAAAACATTCAAGACGATCATTAAAGTCCCAATCAAGTCTCAAGAGTTTGGTGCTTTGAACTGCTTCCCCTTGTACTAGCCGTCACTCTTGTCAGCTTATCAAATCTGGCAAAGCTAAACTATCATTTCCACAATGATACCCCTTCAAAATATCTTAAGCTTCTATACTTGTTCCTTTTCTAAATTTATTAGCTTCCATTAAATTGACCATGGATTTCTCAAGCATCTGGCTCTTTGTGACTGCAAACTAGGCCCTGTCATGAAAAAATATCCAGCCACGTAGAATTCTGCAGTTGGCTCTCCCCCACATGAAATGTATTTTTGCAACTTTAGTCCCATGGCCGCAAGATATTTTATAATCTTCAATAAATAGCAATTTGCACGAAATCGAATAATTTCCCTTCATACCTTTACAATGAGAGCATCCTGCCTGGGCACCTGACGGAAATGAATTGCATATCCTTTCTTGATCTAACTTTAATTAAAACTTTCACTTATATCAAGAACATGCAAACTAAAAGCTGCTAATTGCAACCTGATGGGTGCTGAAAGAAATATTCCCTTTGCCTTAACATATACTAAAATCTCACCAGCATCTTTGAGTGTTTGAGGCCAAATATTCCAATATGGAGGTTCTAAATCTCCAACATCAATCTATTATAAAGCTTCCACCATCCTGAATTCCTCTCAGTTAGTATGTATCCAAAAGAATAGAGTTCAACAGTGTTCCTACAAACTGAGACATCCTTCTGTGGATCGTTGTGTACTAGCATCCCATATTAAGACCACAAAAACACCATATATAGAGTCTTCAAAGAGATACAGAATGAACTCTAGCTTCAACCAAACTTTTTTAATCCAATTATGAAAATATTTTTTAATAAACAACACCTAAAAACCAAGCGAAATTTCCAATAGATTGTAGCCTCTATTCTCTTCTGCTATGAACTTGCTGTCATCTATAAGAATTTTAAAATAGCATTTACAGTTATTCAAAGATTGTTCAACCATTGTGTTGATATTGGCGGTTAGATTCTCCTTTTCAATGCTTCTTCAATGCTTAGGCCATAGAAAGCTCAGAAATCCAATCAAGATAGCAATCATCTCACTGAGAATAACTAATAGGACAACCGAAAAAACTAATACAAAATAACATTCTGCCATAGACACACCAGAGGACTGAAATCTCATGAGAGTTTTCTTCTTGAATATTAGATAGTAATCCTGAACGCTTACTATGACAGTAGCCCTAAGCCAAGAAAGAGCCGCTAATCTTAGCAACTAGTAATGTAGATTAATGATTTAGCAAGTGTCCTCTTTTCAAACTTAATCATATTGTTGATGTTGTTGGTATTCATAGTTCATATGTTATGAAAAAAATGCCTGATAGCTAGTATCCCACTTATCATGTCTTTCAATTTCTTCACCATCTAATGCATGTTCTTTATCAACAGTTTGAGTGTTGGACTGCATGTGCTAAACTAGATCCATCAACTGTGAAACAAGTTACAACAATTTCATTCTACCGTGTATCAGATTTAAATTTTAAAGTGGCCTTTCTGAGAGTGCCTCTTGAATCTAACCCCACCCGGTAAGATGTCTAGGCACCTTATAGATTGGCATTTGGGCAATGGACATTGTCTTGTCAGGGTGATCTATAAGCATCTTGGAAAAAAGGCATAACAACCTTTGTAAATGTATTGACTTAATCATGGACTCCTTTGCTGCAGGGCAATATTAGCCAAGTAAATTTAAAATAAGCCAACATACTTGAGTATTGCACTATAAAAATCTCACAAAAGGATGCAAATATAATAACTTCATGCCTTATGGCTAGTCTATTCACCTAATATTATTTTTGTGATAAAACTAATCAATCTTCGGTAAAATTATCAACATGTAGACCTACATGTGTCTAAGCACATCTTAACATCTTGATTCACAAAATATTTTTAAAAACTGCCCGGAGATTACAAGCCTTCCATCAAAAAACAAATTCTCGCATTCTCAAGTAATTATGATACGGCATTACCACCCTCAAATGTCAATGTTTGTACGTCTGATATCATATATGATTTTACATCTTTTGATATTATAAATTTATATAAAATCTAAGAGTACCTAATCAAAATGACAATAAAGATCTCCATGCCTATTACCTAATATGCGTGTATGTGCAAGTGCGCACTTTGTGTGTCTGTGCATGAGCAAGCAAGTGAAACAGTGTATGAGCACAGTCAATTCTAATCTTCAACACCAACTAAAGAAATTTTTAATCAAGCAATAACTATGCATACCGGATTAAGGAGAGTGCATATTCCACATTTCCACGTAGAGTCACCTTCACTTGTTGGATTTTCAACCGAGGCTATTGAACTTGAAGAACCTGGAAATAATATGTCTTTTTTTTTACTATCACTGGCACTTATTTGATTCTCGGTTATTGTTGAAGGCCCACCATAACTATTTTCTCTTTCACTAGCCCTTTGAACTCCATCATTCCCAGAAATGGCTGGAGCAGCACACCAAATATCATCTCTAAGTCTTCTTTCTGCAGCCATAGCAGCTGCTTGAGTTGGAGTCAAAAGCGTCATCATTTCTCTATCACCGCCAACACGATTTGGCCCTAAAGGTACTAAGGCCCCTTGCCGAGCTCTCTTTTCTGCAGCAGCCAAAGCACTTTGTCTGAGAGATGACAAAGGTGGATGATACGAAAACCCTCCCAAGCGTCTCCCAGGGGCATCAAACCCTTGGCCCGTTCCACTGATCCCCTTAGCCATAAGCTCCTCACATTCCTACATGATCATACATGAGAAATCACATATAATTGACATAAAAAAATAATCCACATAAACTATTTCATTTTACACATCATTCCATCAGTAGTTTATGGGTAATAAATGAGATATATTTGACTAATTCCAAGAATCTCAATGTCTTTTTTAGTAGCTCCTACAGTACTTTATGCATAATGAAAATTTTTTGGGCTTGATTTTATTTATCTTGCTCCTACTGTTTCACATTGAATTAAATTTAAACATCAGCCCGTACCAAATGATCTTTACCCACTCAAAGGGCATTGTATAATCATTGTCTCTAAACTCTGTTAGCAATCAGAATGTGATGAGTATGGGAATTGAGCCAATTGACTCTTGTCAGGCAAAACCTTTCCTATGCATTGTCATATATTGTAATATTAACTCTGGTTCAAGACTTGATCTGCATGCCAAAGACTCCAACTTTGTAAATAGGCATCACCTCCTTAATTGATGTCCTATTCTAACCCGATGAGAGAACACAGCAATTTCATAGAGGAAGGCAGTTCCTAGAGTCTTTGCCACAAAGTCAAACCTATTTCATCTTGAAAACTGTCCACCCTTGTCTGAAGTTTAGTCTTCTCATTTGACTCTTGTGAATTACTTTGCACAAATTTCCACAATTGCAGCAGCCCCAAAATTCTTCGATAAAAAGTTTGATCGGATGTCTCCATTCTTTCTATCAAAAGTTTCTAATTGATACAAGGTAATTTCATTTTAGTTGAAGTATTCGGGAGAATTTTTTTATTTTTTTAAATGGCGAACAGTCATGAACGTGTTTGTTCCTTTTGCAATGGATTAGCAGGAGTTCCAACCAGCTGCAAAATTCCTTAACTTCACCATCAATTGACCAGCCCCCAGGAGTACTAGAAATTGGGGATCCTATCATTGATCTGCAAGAGGAGAAACCTCAGCTCGTGTTCTTACATGCAAATTTCGGGGAAGCTGGCCTTATGCAAAAAAACTTAGAAATGGATTAAGTTAAAATGGAGATCCTAAGGGGCAATCAAGATCCATTTCAAGTCGAAGGGATTCTTCATCTTCATATTTTTCTATGGAAGAGGAACGCAAACAAATATTTACCAGTGGCATGTGGTTTTTCTACAATTCTAGCTTCAATATGCATCCATGAACTCTTTTCTTCAATCTAGAGATTCGGATGATTCAACTGTTCCCTTGTGGACAAAAGTAAATCTCCCGGATAAGAAAACTGAACCATAACTTGGAAACTAATGGTAGATCTTTAGGGAACTTTGATTGCTTAGCAAGGGCAACTTTGGAAAAAAAAATTAAAAGCCTTGCTACTTATGCCAGAATTTGTGTCCGGGTGGACCTCAAGAAAACTTTCCCTAAGACACTGGTTTTAAGAACCCCAACAATAAAATCAACACAGTAATTGGCCTATGATGGCCTTCCTTTCCACTGTCTCTGTTGTCATGAATTTGGCCGTTTGGAAAAGAATTGTCCAAAATGCCAACCAACAGTCACTGAACCAACACAGGTGGATGCAATGGTTAAAAACCCTAAAAAGACAATACTGACCAGAAAGGAGGATTGGAGACCTAAAACAACAGGAAAACCACCAATCATCAGAAAATAGGGTGGAAAGGGCTCATCAGATTTAAATTAAAAGCCTAGAAATGCCTCAGGACACCACAAAGAGAGGAGACCCCTTTGTCAACCCTAGATTCCATCCTTGAAAATGTTACGGCAGAATGGTGGGATACTCCAATCCAAGTGTCTGGTCCAGAAACTAATAACAGTCTTAAGTCAAAAATCAAGCTCTGGATCAAAACAACCTTCGGTAATGTCTTTGAAAATAAGGCAAAACTTAAAATCAGATTTAGATTCCATACAAAAGGAGATCCAAAGGGAAGGATTAAATGAAAACCTAACACTTGACGAAGATACAAATTCTAACAGCCAAACTTCACAGGGTACTCGAAATTTAAGAAGCTCTTTTAGAAACAAAAAAAAAAAAAGAAACTTATCTCCTGGCTTAAAGAATGCAATAGACACAATTTTTTCATTAATCAATAGTAGTAAGAAGACAAAAGAATAGGATTGGCATGTTGCAACCTGGAAGGCAACACTTTGAATTCATTTTATTTTTTAAGAAATCAAAGGGAAGGATTAAATGAAAACCTAACACTTGACAAAGATACAAATTCTAACAGCCAAACTTCACAGGGTACTCGAAATTTAAGAAGCTCTTTTAGAAACAAAAAAAAAAAGAAACTTATCTCCTGGCTTAAAGAATGCAATAGACACAATTTTTTCATTAATCAATAGTAGTAAGAAGACAAAAGAATAGGATTGGCATGTTGCAACCTGGAAGGCAACACTTTGAATTCATTTTATTTTTTAAGAAATCAGCTCAGAAGCTTTCCAATAAGTTTTTGCTTTACTTCCAGAAGAAGTCATACGCAGGGCTTCTGCTCAAAATATCCTCCTGGATTATATTCCAAGTCTGGTACCAGAAGAACAAACCAAGTATCTTATGGCCCCACCCACTGAAGATGTTAATTTTGCTTTGTTCTCAATCAAAAAAAAAGTCCCAGCCCGGATGGTGTCGCTGCCGGATTTTTCCAGAAATACTAGGGGATGGTGCCTTTCCCAAGCAGCTAAAGAATCCAGGAAGATCCAGACAATTTTGAAAGAAATGAACTCAACCTTAGTAGACCTCGTCCCTATTAAATAGGACTTGTGTTGAGACTCTTATAGACCCATCTCTCTATGTAGTGCACTATACAAATTTATCTCAAAAGTGATGGCTGACAGGCTTAAGAAAATCCTCCCCCTACCAATTCTGAAGAACAGGGAGGATTTGTTCGTAAAGGGCAAATTTTGGACGGTATAATCATGGATCATAAGACTATCCATTCTCTGAAGAATTTTTTTTTTATGTTAGTAAAACTGGATATGAATAAATAATATGGCAGGATACACTAGGGTTTTATTGTGTAAGGGTTTTATGGACAAAGTACTGCCTAAATCTGGTTTCTCGGGCCCTTGGAGACGAATGGGTTAAAATCCATTTCAGTAGTACTATGTTCTCAATCTTACTAAATGGATTCCCCATTCAATTTTCCGGACCTTCTCCATGCTGAAAAAAAGGGGACCATATCCCCTTAACTTGCCATTCTAATGGCCGAAGCCTCAGGGAAAGACCTGGCAAAAGCCAAGAGGCATAATGTTATCAAGGGCATTGAGATTTCTCTCACTTACATTTTGTGGATGACACAACGTTGGCAGGGGTCACCTCTCAAAGGGAAAAGCCCAATCCAAAAATACTCTTATTCTATGGAACTGCTGCAAGACAAGTAATTAGATTTTATAGATTATTTCCACAGGTTCTCAATTTCAACAAATATATTTAGAATCTGCTGTGTTCTATCCACTTTTCTTTGCCATGGCTTCCATATATATATATATCAAAAAAGGCAAGTAATTGACAGATAAATCAAGATCCAAGATTTTACAACTTCAATGTCTAAAGATGTATGCAGATGCAGCTTGGTAGGATTTTGGTATTTGAAGCAAACTCTTTAGCGAGTAATTACCTTAGTATCCCTCTTTATCAGGCAAACACAAAAAAGACCTTTGGAAAGTTATTACTGAGAGGATACAAAAAAGAACTAGCCGATTGAAAAGGGAGGTGGCTTCCTACAACAGGTACCATGCAGCTGATACTGCCCTCTCTTCATGCTAGGCCTCTTTATATGATGTATGTCTTGAAGATTCCAGTTTTGGTTTCCGACAGTAACCAAGATACAAAGATATTTCCTCTGAAGTAATACAGATCTGAGATGATTCTAAGAAGTTGCCCTTAATGACCTGGAAAAAGCTTTGCTTGCCTAAAAAATGCAGAGGATCAGGATTGAAGTGAGGCAAGTACGTGAACCAAGCAATGGAAGAAAAATTATTCAGGAAAATTTTTGACAGAGAAACTAAAGCCATGTCCCTCCCAGTAAACAACTGAGCTTGTTGATCCCAAAAGATATCTTCTCCATGTATCAGCTCGTTGGAACTTCATTGAGGATTGTGGAACTGTAACTCAGCCATACCTCAGATAGGGAGGCAAAGGAGGCAAAAAGGCTAATTGTAGGAAGCAATCCTGGCTGAGGTCCAATCATTTGTCATCGTTTCCGACTCTGGCCAAATTCGAAACTATCCTATGCAGGGGGCATGGGATGACAAGGTCAAGAATCGTTTCCAAAAAGATAGCAATTTAGGACTAAGAAGATGCAAAAACATAAATTAGAGAACCTACAGAGCACCAAAATGAAATAGAAATGCTTAACTTCTCCTCATTCCTAATGCCAAAGGGGAGGATATTCTTCAGTTGGAGGGAGATAAATCAGGAGACTGTTCTGTAAAAACTTAAAAGAGGGTACAAGCTTATCCTTTTGAATTCTTGCACAGAACCTTCAGGTTTATCCAATAAAAGCAATTTAGCATGGATTGAGTAAGTAACCCTGAAAGATTGGATATTTGCTTGGATTCATTGGAGTAGATCTGAAATACTCGGAATTATTTGGACAACATCCCCTGCAATGATCAATTTGAATCTATGGTAGAGAGAAAAACTTTATCCAGTCTGACAGGACGAATACCTCTGAAAAGGTTTTTGATTCATTTATAATGGGAGTTGAAATTATGCTTCTGGGTAGTTAACTGGTGTTAGTCCAGCAGGCGCATGTATGTGAAGATGAACTTCATGACTAGTCATCAGACTCCTGTAACTGTTCACAAATTTTAATTAAAATTTTGAATTTTCTAGATGATTGTGAATGAGGAGGGGCTCCTATAGATGCATCAGTTTGAAATATCAAACAGAAACATTTAAGTTGACGAGGCTCTGGGCCCAAATGCTAACCCATGTTTATTAGGACACCCAAATTCAAAGCCTAGATGTGGAAAAAATCTCTGCCAATGAATGCACATTGGTCATAAGAGGGAACCGGGGTACCACCCCTAATCACAAGAAGAATCAACCCAGCCCTGTGAATGATAAAATCCCATTAGATTTACCAATGCAATGTAGCTGCTAGATGGCCAGAACCCTCTAGTTCAATATTCTTTTTGTTTTTTTTATTAAATAGGAATCGGTTACAATCCTTTGTTATCTCCCCCAAGGTCTGGAGTTCTACTCCGGCAACTAGCCAGCCACCTTCATGCTTCATCCACCTGGCTCTCGCCACAGCTAGGTTTCTGATTCAGGTTAGCATCCACTATAACCCACCCTCTTCTCGGTAAAATGCAACCAAAGTTAGAAAAACCCCAAAGGGTACAGGTTTCGAACTGTTGACTTCGAACTGGTAAGCACTCAGCCGCATGCCAAATGTACTACCAGCCACACCCAGTTCAATATTCATACAGACAAACACCTTCTAGAATAATATAAACTCCACCCTCTAAAACATGGCTCTCATCATAGTAGAAAAACTCGTAAACTGCAATTACTCGGGAGTCAAAAAAATTGACCCATACTCGCGACTCAGCAATTAGCCATCAATTACCCGGCAATTTTATCGCTTCTTTAGAAAATATATAAATTCATAAAATACAATGAAACACATAAAAAAATGAATTGAAAGTAGAGAAATGATTGTAGACAGTCATTTACCAATCGCCGATGCACACAGACAGCAAAAATCACAACAGAAAAGAGTAAAAATGATGGTTTTGCGCCATTTTGATATGTTTCAGAGGGAGCTGGGTTAGGGCTGGTTAGCAGCATTAAACCCACGGTTAACGGCGAGTAACCATGCGGTTAGTTAGTCATCGTTAACCGTGGGTTTCAGACTGCTAACCGACCTGCAGTAAATGGTGAGTAACCGTATGGGAAAATTTTGCAGGAAACCCACAGGTAACTGAAGGTTACCCGGGTGTTTTAATACAATGGCTCTCATAATACCCTGATTCACTCCAATTCAGGTGTTTATTTCATGACTCAGAAACATTTCAAGGCTGCTAAACTATGAAAACAAAAAATTAAGAATCCAAATTTACCTTGGTGATCTCATCAAGAAGTTTGTAGAATTTGGCATCATGTGGGCCATGTTCATTATGAGTGAGCTCATGCAACATGGTGCCCAGCAAGTCCTCATAAGGGTAGAACTCCGACTCGCTATTAGGCCTCCTTAATCTGATCTTGACTTCTGCACCTCCTCCAACATTTACTCCTAAGAGCGACGGATTGCTGGGGCTGCAACCAATAAAGAAAGCAGAAACGCAACAAAATTCTTAAAACCCTGAACAACTAAATCAAATTTCAAAAATTATGCGACACGCACCCACGTTTTAAAACAAAAACCACAAATTCAATTCACGGGGCTGTGATGTAATTGAAATAGAGGACACTTGCAATATTGCGATTCAAGCTCAAGGGTTTGTAGTGTATTTGAAATAGGGGCGATTACAAGAACATGACCCCAGCTCAAATCCCCCGCACTGTAATAAGGCAGCCCATTACAAATTTTGATGTAACTATGGTGACCTATGTTTTCAAATCTCCATGACCTCGCTCAAGATTTACCAAAAAAGTTGCAAAAAATTTAAAATTCTATTTATGAACCCTTAGAACTTAAATAAACATACAAAACACGCTAAATAAGTTATATTGCAGATATTTAATTTGAATACCCTTAGAACAGAAATTATCAGACGGAATACCCTAAATAAATAAATAAAGACAAAAAGACATCAAAATTTTGAAATCTGAATTTTACCCAACTGAAGAAATAGAAAACATAAGCATGGGTAAGATGAATACCAGAATTCAGATAAAAGTTTAACACGCCATTTGCGCTTGATCATAATTGGCTGGACCTGTTTGGCCACAGATTCGAGAAGGTTCTTGGCCTCAGCATCTCTGCTCTTTCCCAGGGTTTTAATTTCCCATACCTTGCAAAGCTGTCCTGATTCAATTGAGGCCACTGGCATTCTCGTCTAAATTATATGCTCACTGGACAAAAGGAAAATAAACGCCGTTCAAATTTTTGCAAACTGGGTATTTTTTCAGCAAAATTTTTTGAAACTTTGAAAATAATCACCTTGCCTTCACAAAGTTTAGGTAGTGTTTTGCCAAGACGACTATTTTCATGCCCTGAGCGTCCGGTCTCATTATGATTTAAATTGTTGTAAGTTTTATATTTATATAGAATTTAGGGTGTGTGCACAATAACCCATAAACTAAAGTTGAATTTACAAATATATACAATATATAATCAATATATATTTAATATTTTGTCGGCTGGGCGCTTCTAAATAAAGTAAACTTTTAAATAAATTTGTAGGATTCAAATATTCGTGCGACTATGTCAAAATTTTGTGGCTGGGCGCTTCTAGCTTCAGCGTCGCTCCCCTTTTAAACTAGAACGAGACTGGACGCTCAGGGCATGAAAATAGTCGTATTGGCAAAACACTACCTAAACTTTGTGGAGGCAAGGAGATTATTCTGTTGATGTTGAAGGAGCAGCGTCGGGTTCTCACTTCCAGCTTAATTTATTGTATTATTTAAGATATTTTTTGTTTGGTGGAGGCCGACAGGGAAATTGAAGAGATGCGACTCTTTCCTCTCACTTGTATATATATAGAGTGATTTCTCATTGTTCAAGAAGAATAAAAAGAAGCATAACATTACAAGGCAGAGCAGACTTCTAAGGAATAGATCAAGTTATTTCAAGAGCAAATGAGAGTTATCAAGTGTGATCTTATTCTTTGTGCTTCAAGAAGTGAAGCCATTCCTGTAGGCTTTGGATTTGGCCATTGTCAAGCAGATTGTTTTTCTTATCATTCAATATATAAGAGATATATTGTTGCAGGGTTTTTACCCTTCAAGTTGAAGGGTTTTCCCAGGATATATTGTTGTGTTCATTGTTCATTGTGTTGCATTTTCTGATTGTTTCAATTCTGATCATAAAACTAACATGGTATCATAGCAGATTTGAAGAAGATTGTGATCAGATTTACCATTGCAACAATACTATATTGTTCTTTATATCCCTTGTCTACCCCTATTTTTTGCAAATTGGAGCTTCCAGTTGAATGTTCGTAGAAGACGAGATAAGAAATTATGAGCTGTTTTGGAGATGACGGTGAGGCAGTTGAAGAGACTACAGGGTCACACTAACACAAAATTGTAGATCGAGAAAACATCCAGCAATACTATAGCGATGATCACTTTTATAAAATATTTTGGTGGAAGGTGGATCGTTTTCCGTCGTCGCTGGAGCCCACCTGGCTTAATGATGTTGCCTCTAAGGGAGATGCGAAATGGAATACCATTGCAGACGTGATGTAGAACTTTTTGTCTGAAAGTTTTGCAGGGACAGCAGTACAAATGTTTGCAGCCTTGGGTCTTACAGATCTATGTAAGCTAAATAGCCTGTGTAATGTGAAGAGAATAACATCAAGCCGAAAGAGTTTCATCATTGCCTCTTCCATTCTCTTTTATCTCTCCTCCAACCGAACGCACATCATACACGCACCCCTAGCACATCAATGCGACTACAATTGCGTTGCAAAGATTATATGGCATCAAACAAGAGGCCGAAGGAGGCTTCCCTGCCGGACATATTCCAGTGGCTCTATCTCGATTACAATGAGCGCGTCTTGCCTTCCATCGGCAATGAGGTTGTCAAGTCCGTGGTGGCGTAGTTCAACGCGGATCAGCTGCTCACCGAACGCCCATACGTCTCTGCTATGGTAAGGGAGTCCCTGGTTCGTTTTGCCAAGAACTTCAACATTGTGCTAGACGATGTGGCGATCATGCACCTGTCACATGGGCTGGAGTTCTGGCAAGCTGTGGAGCAGAAGCAGGTAGCGCAATAGGAGGCAGAGAGGTCGAGGTCTGTTGTCGCCAAAGCGGAGCAGGAGCAGAGGGCAGCAGTTATCAGGGCGGAAGAGGGGAGAGGGTGTTCTTCGAATGCCCTTGCGGGAAAGCAAGTGAAAACACGGGAGAGATATTGTTCCCCCCTTTCACCCGCAAACAATTCGGGATACTCCAGTCGGGAAAGAAATGGAAACCATGTTTTCTCTGTAATGCGAGATCGTTTATTGCGTGGGACTTTATTTTCGCCTCAAATTTCTGTACTGTGGATGGAACTCGAGCCAGATTTCCAGCACGAGTTGGACTGCCATCCGGAACTGGGCTTCCAGCGTCGAGCTTGGTTGTGAAAGAAATGGAAACCACGTTTCCTCTGTAATGTGAGATCTATTATTGCGTGGAACTTTATTTTTTGCCTCAGTTTACCGTATGTTTCGATTTCTTGGTTCGGATCTCTTATTTCTTTGCGAAGAGTGGCGGGCTGATGATCGGGTGTTTCGATTCGATTTGAGCTTTGCCCTGAGGCCATTGTTAGGATTGTCGATGCTCGAATCCCAACTCGCCCACCCAATAACAGACTTGATGACTATTGGGCTTGAACCCTTGACTTATGCTCAGGGCAATACTCTATTGTTCTTCATATCTCACTATGGCAATGACGTAATTGTGGGCGTCGTTGACACTGAAATTTGGCTTGAGAGCGAATGCTTCCATGACAGAGGCCTGGGACCTATTCCCCAAAAATGGAAGGGCATGTGCCAAAGCGGTGTGATGTTTAATTCCTCGCACTGCAATAGGAAAAATAATTGGAGCTCGCTATTTCTTTAGAGGCTATGAAACAACACATGGTCATCTTGATATAAGCGAATACAAATCAGTCAGGGATGACCACAGGGGTTGAAAAGAGCCGAGTAGCTGTGTATTGAAAAATGATGTAAACGATGAAACGCATAGTGAGATGGTAGCAATAGCCATCGAGAAGTTGTATTAATGGTCATAGAATGGCATTCAATAATTAAGAGTTCTGCAGAGCTGAAAAAAGATCTATTGTGCAGTAGTTGTGATTAAGGGGGGAGTATTGGAATTAATCACCAACTACTTATGTCTCCAGCTGCCTCATCGTGCCTATAATTGGAGTTAGACATGAGAGCCTCTGTAGGCTAATCACTTGTCCACTTCAGGCATTAGTACATGATTCTTCAAGCTTGTGTGATCTTTGACATCGAAGATTGGCTCACCTACACTCTCGGGCTCTACCTATCATGGAGAAGATGGTCATTAGTCTTCTAAAATTCTACCAGGAGCATGTAGGTACCTGCAAAGGTTGTGCCATGGAATCTAAAAAAGTACTTGAGAGGTTCAAAGAGTTTAAAGCTCAGGTAGAGAACTTATCTGAGAAAAGAATCAAAGTTATGAGATCTAAAAATGGAGGGGAGTACACCTCTGAAGGTTTCCATAATTTTTGCATTGAAGCAGGAATTAAGAGGGAGTTTTGTGTCCCTTACAACCCTCAATAGAATGGTGTTGTAGAAAGGAAGAACAGATCTATTGTAGAAGCTACGAAAGCTTTGATAATGAGTTCTTCTCTGTGAGAGAAGTTCGAGGTGAAATCCCTTGATAACGAGTTCTTCTTTATGAGAGAAGTTTGAGGTGAAATCCCTTGATAGCGAGTTCTTCTCCGTGAAAAAAGTTCGAGGTGAAATCCCTTGATAATGAGTTCTTCTTTATGAGAGAAGTTCGAGGTGAAATCTCTTGATAGCGAGTTCTTCTATGTGAGAGAAGTTCGAGGTGAAATCCCTTGATAGCGAGTTCTTCTCTATGAGAGAAGTTCGAGGTGAAATCCCTTGATAACAAGTTCTTCTTTATGAGAGAAGTTCGAGGTGAAATCCCTTGATAGCGATTTCTTCTCTGTGAGAGAAGTTCGAGGTGAAATCCCTTGATAACAAGTTCTTCTTTGTGAGAGGAGTTTGAGGTGAAATTCATTGATTCCACCCTCTAGGAGAACCATGGTGGATGTCATGTAAAGTGATGAACACTTGTACATTCTATACATTGTTGTAGCCATTGTGATTGACATCACAATGAGGTGATATGTCTTATGTTGCTAGAAGTATCCTCCCTAGCTGAGAGGGAGTGTTGATGTTGAAGGAGCAGCGTTGGGCTCTCACTTCCAGCCTAACTTATTGTATTATTTAAGACATAATTTGTTTGGTGGAGGCCGACAGGGAAATTGAAGAGATGCAACTCTTTCCTCTCACTCGTATATATATAGAGTGATTTCTCATTGTTCAAGAAGCATAAGGAGAAGCATAACATTACAAGGCAAAGCAAACTTCTAAGGAATAGATCAAGTTATTTCAAGAGCAAATCAGAGTTATCAAGTATGATCTTATTCTTTGTGCTTCAAGAAGTGAAGCCATCCCTGCAGGCCTTGGATTTGGCCATTGTCAAGCAAATTGTTGTTCTTATCATTCAATATATAAGAGATATATTGTTGCTGGGTTTTTTCCCTTCAAGTTGAAGGGTTTTCTCAGGATATATTGTTGTGTTCATTGTTCATTGTGTTGCATTTTCTGATTGTTTCAATTCTGATCATAAAACTAACATATTCAACCGCTCTAGTATCTCAAAGTTTCAAAAAAAATTGCTGAAAAATACCCAATTTACAAAAATTTGAACGGCGTTTATTTTCCTTTTGTCCAGTGGCCATATAATTTAGGCGAGAATGCTGGTGGCCTCAATTGAATCAGGACAGCTTTGCAAGGTATGGGAAATTAAAACCCTGGAAAGAGCAGAGATGCTGAGGCCAAGAGCCTTCTCAAATCTGTGGCTAAACAAGTCCAGCCAATTATGATCAAGTGCAAATGGCGTGTTAAACTTTTATCTGAATTTTGGTATTCATCTTACTCATGCTTATGTTTTCTATTTCTTCAGTTGGGTAAAATTCAGATTTCAAAATTTTGATGTCTTTTTGTATTTATTTATTTAGATTATAAAGCTAGCATGAAAGCCTTTAGTCTCTATGGAGTGAGTGCTCCAACTTACCACTCACCGAAACCCATAAGTGTTAAGGACTTATTAAAAAGGTTATTTAAAAATTCCTTCTATAATTTTATTAAAAAATTCGTATTGAGATAAAAACCCATGTGTGTTTGGATATGGATTAGATATATTATTACGATATTGATTAGATACATTATTTTTAGATTTTTTTATTGAAGAGTAAACATAACATTGGTATCAGGGGTACATAGAATAAATTTTATTTCTTTCATAGTATAAGATGTTTAATTTTGGTATAGTGACATAGAGTGTTTGTCGATTATTGGTTCATTTTATGTTTTTATTAGTACATTTTCTCTTTTTTTGTCGTTTTCGTTAGTCTTTTTCCTTCTTTCATGCTTTTTTGGGCTCTAGGTCTTTTACCCAAAATTGTAAAATGTACAATAATAAGGTGGGTCCTTGTATGTTTTTGGGTCTCTTATGCCTTGTGTCTATAATTTTTTTATCTTTCTTATCCATTGTGTGTCGGATTGTATGTCAATTATATCCTAATTTGAATTTGAGACGTCTATAAATCCATGTGCATTGGTGCATATAGGACATTTAAGATAATGAATCACTGAGACTAGAGATCTATTTTGAATGTGCATGGGCAAATAATTTTAGCATTTAGAGTAAAAATGAAGCAACATTTAAAGCATTTATTTCCTTTGTCATACAATCATTTTAAAATGAAAATTTATATAGTACTAGGGCTTGTATTCATCGATTGACAGTCAACTTGCATTGAGTGTTGATTTCTAAATTTGTTCTAACTTAGGGACTTGATAATAATCGAGGGATAACACATGCCCCATAATCAAGCCCCTATTTTTTATTGGTTTATAATGAGTTGTTAGGGTTTTGAAGAATGGATTCGTTTCCAGAAAGGTGCACCACATAAAATTGTCTATGTTCATCATGAGCTTTATGTGTTTTGTTTGCCTCACCATTTGGACTTGTTTTTTACTATCAATTTCTGACAACTAACTCCTAATTCACAAAAATATATATATATATTCTAAATCCCCTTTGTTATTTATTACTAAATCTATAATATTATGTGTTACAAACTATGTATGATTTAGTATTTTATCTAATTAGATATGATTAGGCCTAGTTTAAAAATAGTATAGGAAAGTTGTATTGCATTTTGATGTAAACCCATTTTCCCATACTACACTTAAATATATTACTCTAAATGCAATAAAATATACTTCACTTGAGAAGGACCACTTTTTATTAATTTTAATTAAATATTTTTATATTATATACTAATATATTTATTTAAAAAGTGTCAATAGATCAATTTTGAGGTGTCTATTTTAGATTTGTATATACCACATTGATTGATAACTCTATTACCTTCTCCATAAATTTCCCATTGACTAGTGATAATTGGCATCAATATAGTAACACTACTATATTGCATTCAAAAAAAAAATCCAGTGAATAAGAATGGGTTCCAAACTCCATCATATGCCCAACATATCACAAGTTTTCAATCATCTTCTTCAAAAAAATGGTGATATATGGCTTCAATCTAACTAGACTACTAGGTTGGGTTAAAAAAAAAATCTAGTGAATAGAAATGAGCTCCAAACTCCACTATATGTCCAATATATTATGATTTTTCGATTGCCTTCTCCAAGAAAGAATTAAAACCTATGTATGATTGTCAAATAAACGTCACATTATAGTCAAAACCACCCAATCACGGTCAAATAGACATCAAATATAAAGTTGACCATTTTATTAATATTTCACACTATTATAGTCCACCCTCTACCCTTCAATTACCATTGTAGATTACATCTATTGGCATAATAATTAATTATTTAAAAAAGTAAATCTAGTTTTTATTTATGTTGGTGTCATTAATTTGATATTACCTTTTTATGCTCTCTTTGTGATGGATTTGGGGGTGGCCCATCTAATTGAGCCATTTGGACAGTATTTGATTTTGATGGATGATCTCAGCCTTGTCAACCTCTACACTTCCAATGACATCATGGAACGGGTGACAGTTTGGTAATCCCTAGTAAAGCAACTTCCCATTGTCAATTGGGTTTTTTGTGGCAATTTTAACATGGTGAAATATTTAAATGACAAAGAAGGCATCATCCCTATGTGTTGGTGCACCAGCAAAACAAAGGTCTAGTTTTATATATGAAATGAATTAAGGATTTTTTACCCTAAACACAACCATATAAATTTTATGTTCACCACTTGGTCTAATCTCTACTAAGGAGTAGAACAAGTTCTCAAACATGTGGATAGGGCCATGCTTCCCAACCAAACAAAATCTCATTTGTGCAATGCTTTGATAGTATAACCAATGTGATTTTAGAGGCTTTCCTCTCTAACTAATTTTCCATAAAATTTTGCATGTAAATATTAACCCTTTATACCAATATTTTCAAATATCATTTTTTTTTAATATATTCATCTTCAACATGACCACACCCTTGTACACATTATGTGGGTTTGGGTAGATACTAAAATCTAATTTATAAAGTACCTCGGTCTTGTACACTTGGAAAATACCTATCATGATTATACCTTTCATTTATAGACATGTCTGTTGTCGAAAGGCTCATGCCCACTATCTCCTTGTGTTAAATTGTTTGTCTCTTAGTCTGGACATTATTATTATGATGACCAGGCCTTATATATTATGCAAAAAACTCTAAACCTAATTATTATCCTTCACTATCAGTTCTAGACTTGTACCTATTTTCTAGTTTCCTGGACACTTGTGCCCAAATAGACACCTACGTCGACACAAGTGTCCACTTTTCTCACAAAGTGTCTAGTGTTCAAAAGTCATCCAATTTACAAAAAGAAATATATCCTAAAGGTCAGCCTAAGTGCTTTGGCATGAGATATTTCTAAAATGGATTGGAATATATACAAGATCATCCCTCATTCATTCCACACCTAACAATCACCTAGAAATCACATAAAACTCATAAGGCCATACGCTAAGAAGCACTCAATCAAGCATTCAAGTGAGAAAACCTACCCCATTCATCCATATTTCTATATCAGTCATAGGAGCAATATTTCCATAGGTTTAAAGCATTCCAAGAGCAATTCATGAGCCATATATGTCTTTGCTTATCATACATTACATCTATGTGCACACACAAACCACCACATAAGGAAGAACTACATAAGTCTGAGGCCCTTTTCAGAGTATTGGCTATGTAGGTAGCACCTATTGAAGGGGGGTCATGAGGGTAGATCGACATCGTGAGCCCACTAACTCATTTTTCCCACAGTCACTCAAAGCGTGAAGAGATAGGGTTTGATCATCTGATAAAGAGTGGTAGCATGTGTGTGTGATTCGTATACATCAAAAGAAAGGCGATAAAAAACCCAAAAGGCTTCAATTGGTCTCATCCAAATCTAGTCAGCGTTTCATACAAAACATAAGTGGCAGGGTTATACACCTGCATCGACATGCAACTATCTAGAGCTGATGTAAGCATCTAAGACCATAAAAATAACATTTCTAAAATCTGAATATTGTTCTAAGATCATCTTCTAATCCACTTCCAACATGTTCCATATCATACATGCATGTGCATAGTAAACAAGTTAAATATCATTTATTTCCAATTCATTGTAATACCTATCAATAGATGTACTTTATTATTTTTAGTAATCTAGTAAATATAGATCTACATGTCACACACTATAATTTTGTTTCCTTATCTTTATATGTCTTTTTTATTTCCTATTTTTCCTCAAAAATCTATCTCATATTTATAAAAAACCTAGCCAATATTATAAAAAAATTATATCCTTGTGAAAAATCTTACTAAGTTTTCTTTGAGGTATTCAACCTTCTAAGATTTCAAATTGCAGTAATTATCTAGTGTTGATTTTTCCTATCATGTTGGAATGCTAACATTTGTATGTATCTTCTTTCTTATTCTCATATCAATTTTTGGAACATTTAAAATGGTTAAAAATTAGCTTCTTCTTCCTCCTAACCCTAAGGAGGGTGATAGTTTACATCCTTCTAATCAATTCCATGTTATCACTTCTTTCAAGGGTAAAATGGTCCATACTATAGTGCAAGACTAAGGTTGCTAGTAAACCCATCTAAAAGACCTAGATGGTATATGTATGCATGTTCAATATGAATTACCTAGGGTTTGCGATTATGAATCCCTAAAAGATAAAAACATAACTATGAGAAAGTTAATAGAAGCATTACAAAAGTAAAATTAGTATTTCAGTTCAAGACTCACATCATTACAAAATCAGATTACACACCTAAAAGTCCAAAATATGCTAGCATTAATCATGTGTTTGCATCTTCATCTATCAAGGTTTCATATCCAAAGTAAAAGCGATAATATATTATATCTAAAACAAGTGATTTAAGTAGTGACCAAAAGGCTACTAAGAGTCCAAGTGAAATCCTAAGAGAAATGATTCAAAACAAAGTGATCTAATTACCCTCTCTACATATTATAAGGATATCCAAATACTATTATGCATATAATAACATGCATGGGCATCATAGAAATTATTATTTTGCATTAACTAATAAAATATAAAGTCAAAAATATAGTGGTTATCCTATCAATGATACATCTCCAAGAAACCTACTCACATTATGCATACCTCTCTTAAATCACAAGTTCCAAAACAAAAAATATTGGTACCAAAGGATAATGCAGAACACAAACAATTGAAAATGAAAAACTAGAACAAGAAAACATTCAAAAGGTAAATCTAGAATAAGAAACATTAAAAAAAATATCAAAATGAAAATGAAAAAATAAAAAAGGCAATGTTACAAAAAAGAAAGAATAGAAGTTAAAAAAACAAACTCAAGATAAACAAACATTCTAAAATGAAGGTCCCTAAGAAAGTATTTTTAAAATAAATACATGCCTTCAAAATCAAATTATATAAATATGGTTGTCAAGGATCCAAACATCATATCTATTCCATGCATAGAGGAACAAACATTTATGTGCAATACTACAAATTCTATGATTTGATTCTCAAATAAAGAAGTCAAGGTACACATTACATCTTTTCCTAGTTTGAAATCAAAGATACATGACTCTTATCTATCCCATAATGAGATACAACATTCTGACAATGATGAACATACTAAAGAAAAACAAACTTTTAATAAGGAAACTCTAGTGTATGGGGCGATTGGTTTTTCATACACGGATAATAAAAATGACATATCACAATTTCAAGAACAACTTATGAAGTTCTATGTCTCATATAATAATGAATATATCGATGATTATGGTCCTAATGATACATAATATTGGTATGATCTTGATGATACTGATTATGCAACATATGAATATGACACATGTGATATAGAGCCTTCATAAAGGCATTTCCTTAATGATTACATTGACTTTTAGTATCACTTTTCCTTGTACATGTCTTCCTTGACTATCATTCCAAATATATTTCAAAAAAATCCCCAAAAATCACATATTCCAAAAATGCAAAAAAATTATTATAATTCAAAAATACCAAAAAAAATCAATATGTTCTTAGTTATACTATTTCTTATACATGTGTTATTTGTTGCATGTTAGTAGATAACATATCATTCCTTTAATATATACACATATGTTTCGTGTTTCATTTGAATGTGATACATGAATACCTAGATACATAATACATGCACATACAAATGTTGGGCCTTCCCTCCACTCCATCCTAAGTATGTTAGGGGCATCCACCTCTTTGATCACGATACACCCAGATTATATTATTATATAATCACTTTTCTATTATCATGTTTGAGCTTATATATATTTACACATACCTCTATTCATGCTTATACCTTTCACAATGTACTTCATGTGCTATGTATTTAACATTCCTTGAAAACACATATGTTTAGGAACTATTATGTTAGGTTCATGCTAGTTACTTATATTTGTCCTAATTTTCCATTTTATGCATTTCCTTGAGTGTGTTCCTTATTAGAGCAAGCGTTCACACTCACTCATAGATTTAAGCTTGATTTTGAGTTTTGTTATAGTTGTTGGATTATTTTCTACGTGTGCACGAATAATATTTTATTGTGCACCTATTTATATAATTCCATGTATTTGGGTTGATCACAACAACCAAATGGTTGTTGTGAAAACAACTCATTTTCCTATTTATTATGCACTCCTTTTGCTTCTCCTAGATGGTAGGAAGAGAGAGATACAAATTGTATATTCTCTCGAGGCAATAATGAAAATAATTTTGTGCATAAGTCTTGTCTAAGCTTTGTTGTGTGCACAATGTCTGAGAACTTGAAATTGTGGTAATGATATGCATGAAGAATCTTTGGCATCTCCTCCTACTGTTGGTTCTTTTCCTCCTTCATTTGTTAATGAGGAATTGTTTCTTTAGGATGAGACACTTGTACCACCTCTTCTTATTGCTCATGTTATAGATTTGTTTCTTTGTGATCACTTGGATGAGGTATCTTCACTTCTTCCACACACTGATGCACATTCTGTTGCTATGATTGTTACTCTTATTATTCATTTTGGTATGATTGTTTATGGTAATCTACTAGAAACTAAGTAACCTATTGATCTTATGGCTTCTTTCTTAGCAATTCAGGAAGCACACAGGAAACTAATGAAGCAAAATTCCTTCTTGCTCTCCCTTATTCACATAAAATAAACCACCACATGCTCTCTATAGGAGATACTATTTGGTAAACAACATTAGACTAATATATTGGACACTCATGCCCATTTTCCTAGTCCACCATGTAATATTACTAAATCTAGGACACATCCACTTGATGCACTTTTACAGTGTGACCTATCAAATCCCAAATAATCCATTGTTCTTACTATTCCTCTTGTTACAGGAAATACTTTTAGGCCTACTATTGTTGCACCCTTTGCACATCCCACTCTAGTTTCACTTGCATATATGTTTGCTTCTTTTGAGAAACACACCATTGATTTTGGTTCATGCATGCTTCATTCCATGGGTCACACTACTTGACATGTTGGCATTGGTAAGTATCTATAGGGTATTACCACCCCTATACAACCTATTATGTGGATTGATTAGCATGGCATTGGTTATGACATAGATGTTTATTTGGGATATTTTGATATGTCTCCATCCTTTGTTCACTCCACTATTTTATGAGGATAGTGAGATACATATGGGCTCTTCTATACCTTCACTCAAGTTTGACAAAACTGAGATTATAGTGGTAAAACATGATCCACCTAACACTTATTTGGATGCTACCTTCCGTTATTTTACTATGGAATTTTCACACACTCATATGCAAGAATATTCATCCACCAATCATTGTTCAATTGGGGTGGATTTCTTTTTATTCTTGGTGGTGTCATGTTCTTTAAGAGGATTCTACAGTTGAGGTTCTTTTATGACTCAACTTCTTCGACCACACATTACTCCTCTTGCCTTTTGATGTTACTTGGTTGTTTAAGCTCCTTGTTAGACAAATGTGTTTTTTGGATCCTACATCTCTCATTTCATAGGTTTCATCTACTATAAATTAACTGCATTATGGGATTTTTTCCATCGCTTGATGATATTATTGTTATATGAGACCTTTAATGTACTCACCCTAAGAGTCATGGAGTTTTTTATTCATGTGTGTATGTTATATTTTAAACATTTTATTATTCATTTGTTGACTATCCCATCACCACCAGGGACATATTATTGAAAGATTTATATCATTATATTTGATGTTCACAATTTCCTTCAAGTTTAATTTGGAGTTTGATCTCCTTTTGAAGAGTAACTAGTTTGGTGAAGCCTAGTGTCAACATTTTAGTGTTTGAGTATTGGGCTTGGCCCACTCATACAAATTTTTAAGTCATTACACCCACTTCAACATTATAGGGGGTGTGTGCACATTTTGCTTTATGTGTCGTTCTCCTTGCTAGCCCTTATCGCACCATTGTTTAATTTTTAGGTAGTTGCTTGAGTGTACTTTTATTCAATGGAATTCACTCTATCGAGTGCACTTACTAAAATATTGTGCTAAGTTTTAATTAATAATTCTTAGGACACCTTATAGTATAAGTCCTCTTCTCCAATATTCATTGTGGTTCTATTGGTTTTTAGGTGCCTTGTGATGACACATTTCATCCATGGTGATTCTTTCCCCAATTTTGTGATTAGTGTTTTTTATTGAGTGAGCCTCTTATAGAGTACTAGTTGCTATTTGACTTGGTAGTTACAATGACTCAACATCCATGTATTATGATAAGATGGATTGGTTACTATTGATGCCTAAAACTCTCACTCTAGGTTAAACAACCTCTAATGGGAAGCTTTACAGGTGTGGGACCGAGTGCAGTCTGTAAAGCAACCATTGGGATTTTAGAAGTCGACTCTTCATTGAAAGGTGAGGGTGAAAAGGGGAGATAAAAATGCAAATAAAACTAAAAATAAAACTAAGGCGATGCACTGAGATATTTAAATCACTTAGACTATAATTACATAAAGTATATCAAACCCTTATACATTACGGACCATAAAAGAGTATACAACATGAATTAAGATCTATAATGAAAGTAAATATTGATACTATAGTAGCAAAAGAAAAGATATAACAAATAGAGATAATTTTCCATGCAAATTGACACAAAATATCACATCCTCTTCATTGTTATATGGAGAAAAAATACTAAAGGCCTCAAGGGCACATACAAAATGTCTAGTCACACCTGTGAGGGGTACCTATTAAGGTTGAAGAATGAGAAAATGCTAACTGCTACTACTTATATTCTATTATAAATGGTGGTATATGAAATAACTAATATAAACAAAATGATAACCAATCCCTTCCAAAAGGGATAAGTCAAGAATATATAGGAAAAACAGCTTCTGATGAGGGTGACACCTTGGAAATTCTAGCACTCATGCCCATGATGATTTCATTACAACTGAATGAAGCACTCAAGATCATGAGTGCAGATAACCTTCAGATCCTGAATATGGCATGACCACTTTGTCTCGTTATGGCCATGACATTCAGGAGGAGCATAGTGATGTTATGTGTCCATCTCTAGGGCTGCCTTTGATATACCATTGGAGATAGAAATCTGCTTACCCTGGCCAATGGTGTGACTCCTAGCTCTAATAGGAAAACTTTACTTTTGACAAACATCATGGCACCACATGGAAAGGTTCATATCCTTCTCGTTATAACTACATGGTGGGTCCCTCTCTCTTTCTTGTTGGATAATAGCACAACTCCAAGGTCTTATAAACTAAAACCACTCATGGATAAGGATGGGGATGACATGTGTCAAGCTAGCACTTCTCTATGGATATTGGGTACTTCTTTGGTAAGGTTGAGCACAGGGGCACCACGTGTAAAGTAAACACTCCTCCAAGGGAAATTGGGCATTTATTTAAAAAATTAGGCACAAGGGTGCCACATGTTGAAACCACATTCACTAATAAATGGCTAGGTTGGGCCCCATCTATTCATCAATTAGCCAATGACACTATCAAAAGGTCTGACCAAAATGAATCAGCCTTAGATGAGTGCTAGGCTACCACATGTCAAGCGTACACTACACCAGAGGGAAATGAGAGCTTATTTGGGTCGAAGAAGCACTGGTCTGACATGTGGGTGGAAGTAAAAAGAGGTCGACACTTAGATGAAATTTGCAAAAAGGATCCTAGGAAGGAAGAGGCTGAAGGAAGAACCATGAAAGGTGTCGAGCAAGCCCGAGGCAAAAAGGGTCGATTGCTCTAAAATGAGAAAATTTGGATTTTGATCCACATTTCTTAGTGACTCATAGGGGCATCCACCTATGGATGAGAGAACCCAAAACTCTGGTACTCCAACCAATCAAAGCAAAATTTCAAAGGAGGAAGAAGTCCTTGAAAACTTATAACTTTTGAAGTGTCATCTACAAAGGTGCCCACTATTCCTCCTTAAGTTGGGTCTTCTTATTAAGAGCCTCGAAGGCTTTGTCTAAATCAATAATCTCCTTGAAGGAGATGCTTCACAATCCTTAAACAACTAACAACATTTAGAAATCTAATTGGTCAAGTGGCTGTAATCTCTTCCCCACTTCAGATATACCAGGTGATTGATCGAGAGCCATGAATATGGTATGGTTATTTTTTTTCTATTTCAGCAACACTTTAATTTGGTCTTTTAAGAGGACAATGTTGTCTGCCAAGAATGGGGAAGGGGATACCAATGGACTAGTTGTTTAATATGTCCCCACCTATCTTGGACTACCTGTTCTAAGGCATTAAGGAATGCCTTGTATTTATTGGTTGCCTTGTTGCAGCCTAGCAATTCATTTACCTTTGTCACCACCTACCTTCGATCGATCACCCCCATTGCTTGTAGTGTTTTATCTAAAAGGGACCAACCTTGGATGAGTATCAAATCATCGCATGGAGGGTTGGTACTACATAGTTCAAGGGTGTAGAGATAGGATCCAACATGTAGGCATGGGGATACGTTATTTAGGCATGAGGAAGATTTAAAATAGGGGCACACATGAAGATTGAAAATCTTTGATGTGCCCTTCATAATCCATAATTGCTTCTAGTTATCATCCTACCTAGCCATTTTGGGACTCAGGGACCTGTATCTTTGAATTCGTGCACTCTAAGACTTGTGCACCATAAAAACTTGTGTGTAGGTGCACATTGAAAGCTTTATGCAGGTGTAAGTCATCATCTTACTACAACATAGTCCTACACCTCTATCTTGGGCTTGGGTGCAAATGGGAAGTGTCTGTGCACTTTTTGCTTGGAGTGCTTGAGACCTCACAGGTGCATTTTCTCTTAACAAGGCTTGGGAGCCTCACACTAACCAGGGGGTGACTTAGAAAGTCAACACTTCTAACGACCTTTGTGAGCTACTTACCTACTAAGAGGGAATCCAGTAGCCTTTGAGTGATCCATTAGGCATAGCGTCATTCCATATACAACTTGTTTGACCTTGCACCTAAATAAACTAAATTGAGTTATACCCTCAATAGATCAAAAGAGAGAATAAATAATGGATGTACAAAATGCACTTAGAGGAAAACAAAACAAAATTATAAAAGGTGTGCACAGGCACTTAGGGAAATACAATATGAGCTAATCTAATATACTATATACAAACTACAACATATACCCTTATCTTCTTGGATCAAAATAGAAACCTCTTAAGTCCTTTGCATTTTGTGTCATCCTGTTGTTGACATGTGATGGGTGGAGGTGAGGTGGCATTTGTTTACTATGAAAGAGGCATGCTTCAATTACTTGTAAAGAGTGCTCAAGGGAGTTTGTTTGGCTAGGATCCCTTTTGATGAATGCTTCCACCATGTTATGTATAATATTTCCTCGCAGATGGCTGATGGATTCGATGTCAAACCAATCCTTCCCAGATCTCTTGGTGCCTAGCTGCACTCTTTGCTCAAACTACACTTCCTGTAGCTCAAACATGCCCTTGATACTTAGAGAGCTCATGAAATCAATAGGTTATGTTTGCAGGCCCATTATATCTTCTACAAAATCCCCTGTAAGGCACTTAGGATAATGGATTTGAATTCCACTTGATGCTACAACCTTTCCCTCATCTGTATGTTGCTTACTAAAAGGCTGGGACCAAAGTAGTTCTACGATGTCTTCAAGGGGTGTACAAGGTGCAAAAGCATATGCAAGGTCATTTGAATATGTCAAACAAATTAACATTTGACCCTTGGGAAGGTTGATCTAATGGGTTACCTCTTCCTCACCCCCTAACCTATCTAATAAAGGCGTATTTCTCAACTTTGGCTAGATCGTAGCCTGCCTATAGAGAAGTAGATCATGCACATAAGATTTTAAACAAATCTTGCATTTCTTCATCACCTATTGGTTCTTGTGCATTGATCTCAAATTGATAGGGGGTTAGGTGCATTCCCATTGATGGCTTTATTTGCCCCTGAGGTCTTCTTTCATCTACTCTTTGACCTTCTATGTGAGAGGCTTCATTCTGGCTTCATGACCGACTTCATCTTCTTCCATTTTAAATGGAAGATCATCTATCAAAGAGAGTGCCTCATCATCTTGCTATTGTGTATTGCCCTAACACACAAGCTAATTTTGTTCATCATCCTCCTATAATAGTTCTAAGGTTTCTAACTTCATGGTGTAAAGAGGGATGCCAATGATGATTTCCTCATCATACTCACTTGAAGTACCATCTTCTTCATCTGAATGGTCTTCACTTACCTTCCATACAACTGGTTCTCCTTTGAAAGGGGAAATGGTGGGAGGGCAAGAGGTTTCAAATGGCAAGAAGAAGGGGATTCTACAAGGTTGGGCATCGTGAAGTCAAGATGCATTGTTCAAGAAGGTTACCATGGCTGTGTTTGAGAGTTTTGAGGGAGGATGGGTTCTTGAATTGGCACAGGCATACATTCTTATATAGGAAGGGGGACTCTAAAGCTTGGTACTTTAAATTTTGGTGGCTTACTTGAAAGTGTAGGGGGTTTGCCTTGCCTAAAACTAGGGAGTTTGGGTGTATAACTTTTATGTCCCATAAGTTGGCTTGCTAATGTAGGGGAAGCTTGATTGAAGCTAGGAAATGAAGGAGTGAAGGCGGATATCTACAATTCAATTCTCTACATCTATGCAAACAATTGATGCATTTGATCTTCTTTGGCTATGATTTACCTAGCCAAATATTCTTCTTCAAATATGTATTGCTTTATCATCTCCTACTATTGTGTGTAAGCTTAATGAGCAAATTTTTCCTTTTGCCTACCATACCCCTGATCTCTTTCAATCACCCTCAACTATCTCTAGAAATCAAGATGTATATCATTGATTCTCTATTGAGGTGGATTAAATGGGTAGTAATACCAGTTGGGAGCAAGGTATCTTGCACAAGGCTGATTAGTAACATAAGGAGGATGCCACAGGGGTTGAACTGGGGGAAGGTCATATGCACTCATATAAACTTGATTTAAGAAATAGGAATATATGAATGCAATATTTTCATGAAATGTGGGGTGGAAAGACATACTATTAAGCACTCAAACTATTTAAACCAATAAATTTGGACATTTAGAGTCACCAGGTGCTCTGTGAAGTGTCTTCAACACTTGATAGCAAAGGGTAACACCAATTCCTAAGCTTTTCTTCAAACTTGGTCCCACCAAGCAGGCCAAAAAAGAAAAATTGTTGATGCCTAAAACGTTCACTCTAGTTTAAACAACCTCTTATGGGAAGATTTATAGGTGTAGGATCGAGTGCAATCTGTAAGCAACCTTTGAGATTTTAGAAGCTAGCATTCGTTCAAAGTTGAGGGTGAAAAGGGGAGAGAGAAATACAAATGAAACTAAAGTGATGTACCAAGAGATTTAAATCACTTGGACTATAATTGCATAAAATAGATCAAACCCTTAAACACTATAGACCATAAAGGAACATACAACATAAATTAAGATCTATAATGAAAGCAAAGATTGATACTATAAAAGTAGAATAAAAGAGATAACAAACAGAGACAATTTCCCATAGAAATTGACATAGAATATCACATCCTCTTCATTGTTAGATGGAGAAATAAATACAGAAGGCCTTGAGGGAACATATAAAACATTTAATCACACCTATGAGGGGCACTTATTAAGGTCAAAGAATGAGAAAATGCTAACTACTACTACTTCTATTCAATTATAAATGGTGGTATACAAAATAGTTAATACAAACAAAATTATAACCAACCCTTTCCAAAAGGGATGAATCAAGAATATATAGGTGAAGTAGCATCTCTTAGGGGTGACACCCTAGAAATCTTAGAACTCATGCCCATGATGATGTTGTTACAACTAAATGAAGCACTTAGGCTCATGAGTGCAGATAACCTCTAGATCTTGGATATGGCATGACCACTTTGTCTTGTTATAGCCACGATGCTCAGGAGGAGCATAATGATGTCATGTGTCTATCTCTAGGGCCACCTCTGATATACCATTGGAGATGGAGATCTGCTTACCCTCGCTAATGTCATCACTCCTAGCTTTGACAATAAAACTTTAGTTTTGACAAACACCATGAAACCATGTGGAAAGGCTTATCTCATTCTCATTATAACTGCATGGTGAGTCCCTCTCTTTTTCTTGTTGGCTAATGGTGCAACTCTAAGATATGATAAACTAAAATTACTCATGGATAAGTACAGGGATGACATGTGTCAAGCTAGCACTTCTCTAGGGAAATTGGGCACTCCTTTGGCAAGGTTGAGCACGGGGGCATCACATGTAAAGTAGATGCTCCTCCAGGGGAAGTCAATCATTTATTTACAAAATTGAGTGTGAAGGCACCATGTTTTGGAACCACGTTCACCAATAAGTAGCTCAGTGGGCCCCATCTATTCATCCACTAGCCAATGGCATTATTTAAAGGTCTAACCAAAATGAACCGACCTCAGACAAGGACTGGGTTGCCACGTGTCGAGCTCATGCTACACTGGAGGGAAACAAGAGATTTTTTGGGCTGAAAAAGTATCAAGATGACACATGGGGGGAAGTGAAATGAGGTCGACACTTAGACAAAATTTGCAAAAAGGATCTCGGGAAGGAATAGTCTGAAGGAAGAACCACAGAAGGTACCGAGCAAGCCTAGGGCAAAAAGGGCTAACTGCTCTAAAATGAGAAAACATGGATTTTGATCCATAGTTACAATATGAACACTTTGTATTTCACTATGATTTTATGCATGGGTACCTGATCATGCCTACTTTTTTAGACCCATCAATCTCTTTGATTTCTCTTTTCTCAGTCCCTATTCTACACTTAAGGGAAGGTGTTGGAGTGAGCATTCACACTCACGTAGTCAAGATTGATTTGGAGTTTTTTTTATAGTTTTTGGATTTTTTTCTATGTGTGCATGAATAATATTTTATCGTGCACCTATTTAGATAATTCATTATATTTGGGTTGATCACAACAACCATGCTATTTTTGTGAAACCAACTCATTTACCTATTTACTAAGCACTCCTAATTCTCCTAGATGGTAGGAAGAGAGAGATATAGGTTGTATATTCTCTTGATGCAATAATGAAGATGCTTTTATGCATAATTATTGGCTGAGCTTTATTGTGTGCACAATGTTTGAAAACTTGAAATTATGATAATGGTGTGTAAGAGAGATCCTAGATGAATGAGAAGCATTCTCAATTCCATCATAGTGTCAAATAATTATGGGGGGAGGGTTTGCATATATTACTTTAGGTGTTGTGTTCTTTGTTAGCCCTTAGTGCACCACATTGCCATTAGAGGTATTTGATTAAGTGCGCTTTTGTTTGATGGGATTCACTCCATTGAGTGTGCCTACTATAACATTGTGTTGAGATTTTGAGTTATGTTTCTTGGGATGCCAAGAAGTAGAAGTTATATTTTCCACATTCATTTTGATTCTACTAGTTTTTAGGTAATTTGTGGTAATACACTTATCCATGGTGACTCTTTTTCCCCAATTTTATAATCGGTGTTTTTTTTATTGAGTGAGATTCGTACAAAGTACCAGTTCTTATTTGACTTGATAGTTACAACTCAACATCCATGTATTTTGGTAAGATGGATTGGTTACCATAAGGACACTTTGTATATTTCACTATGATTTTATACATGGGTACCTGATCAAGCTTAGTTATTCAGACCCATTAGTCTCTTTACTTCTCTTTTATCACTCCCTATTATGTACTTAAGGGAGGATGTTGGAGTGAGTGTGCGCACTCACTCATAGAGTTAAGCTTGATTTATATTTTTGTTATAGTTGTTGGATTATTTTCTATGTATGCATGAATAATATTTTATTGTGCACCTATTTAGACAATTTTATATATTTGGTTTGATTACAATAACCCATTGGTTGTTATGAAACCAACTAATTTGCCTATTTATTAGGCACTCCTTTGACTTCTCCTAGATGGTAGGATGAGTTAACTATGGATTATATATTCTCTCGAGGCAATAATGATGAAAATTTTGTGCATAATCATTGTATGAATTTTGTTGTGTGCATAATGTGTAAGAACTTAAAACAATGGTATTCGTGCGTAGGAGAGATCCTATATGGATGCAAAGCATTCTCAATTCTGTCATTCCTTGCTTGCTATTTGTCTTGAATTGTATTTACTATTTGAGAATTTAAATATGTTCCATTGATTGTGGCTCTTGTGCCTTTGCTTGCCTATTTTGACATTTGAATATGTCATTATTTATTTATAGACATTTGGATATGTCATTATATGCTTTGTAGACATTTGACTAAGTCATCTCCCTTCAATTTTGTGACATTTGAACATGCCCCTTATATGATGCCTTCTTGGACCATTCTATTATTTTTATTACTTTTGAGTGCCCTTGATTGTGCGTTTGATTACTTGTTAAGCTTGTATTGTTACTCTTTAAACATTGCCATGATCTACATCATGCATCTTAGGACTTTATGTGACCTCATACTACATACCTCAATGTTTTATTTACTTATGTATAACCCTCTTATATGTTACATGATGCATACACAACTTATACATTTATCTTATCTTTTTGAGGTAAGGTAACTACCAGATTCTACTTCCCCTCATCTCAAAAAGGGGGCATATTGGTGGGGACATGTCATAGAGACATGAATTCTAAATTTTCATAGTTCCATATTAGAGTAGGGACATGTCAAAAAGGTATGACCTCCACACTTATTCAATATTCAACATCTCCATATTATAATGGGGGCATGCTATGAAAAACATGTTCTCCACATTTGCACATCTTTTTTAGATTCTCCAGATTTAGTGGGGGCATATCATAGAAACATGTTCTCCACGCTTACATTGATTTTAAATTCACCAAATTTCATAGTTATATGATTCAGATGTATATTTTTGGTATCATTATATACATTGGTATCATTATTATACCTAGATTTTAACTTGAGACATATATGAGGTGCATATGTGATGCAAAGGGCATCTAAATTTTCAAAATCAAATCAATTTATAAATTTCAACTATTATTATTTACTATTATCATACTCAGGATGGACTGTTATGGGTTGTTGTCAAGCTAATCTATTGTAGTTGTTAGTTCACTTTTGGAAGGTTAAGTTGATCAAATCACTCAATCTTTTTTTTTGGGATAAATATTCATTTTTAGATTGAAGTTATGAACTAGATCTGGAACACAATCAGGGGGCCTAGTCCTCAAGAACCATTAAACCAACACAATTGACCACCATGGACCATTGAAGCAAATGAGTCAACTCAAATGGCCACATCTGACCTATAAATCCCCTATGAGATTCAAACCTTGGTAGGGTTAGACACAACCAACCCACTTTACCAATCCTTCTACATGTCATTGGCCAAATCGCTTAATATTACCAAATTTATAAGCCAGATTTGATTAAATCATCTAACTTTACTAGACTTATAGGTTGGATTTGATAAAATTATCTTTCTTAACCTGATATATATTGTGAGTTGATTAAATCGATCATGCTCACCAGATTAGACACATGTTTGGGTTGCATGATTAAGATGAAACAAGCTTAATAGACGTGTTGCAATTCACCTTTACATCAAACTTGGATCCCTACGTCCTCCAATATATATATATATATATATATATATATATGCACTTTTAGGTTCATTATTATCCTAATGTTAGCTTCAATGCTTCATAATGAGGCATCCTTTCAAATCAAATTACCGAAAGACAAGATGGTTGCATTGACACACAGGTGTACTCCTAACCTTACTCTTATTACTTTTAAGCATTTCAAATTATTTTAATTTTAGATATCATACATTAACTACATAATGGTTCAAATCAAATTACCAAAAGACAAGATGGTTGCATTGACACATAGGTGTACTCCTAACCTTACTCTTATTACTTTTAAGCATTTCAAATTATTTTAATTTTATATTTCATACATTAACTACATAATGTAACATGCTCTTGGTTTCAAGCTAGTCACCAACAAAGCACTCAAGTTGGGCTCATGCAAAGACAAGGTGTGTTATACACACTGATGTTTGTATTTATTTCCTTTAAATTAATTATTTCATTTATAGATTAAAGGGAGGGGGTAAATGTAGATACTAAAATCTAATTTATGTAGTACTTGGGTCTTGTACACTTGAAATATACTTATCATGAATTTACCTTTCAGTTCTAGCCTTGTCTGTTGTCGAAAGACTCATGTCCATTATCTCCTCGTGTCAAGTTAATTATCTCCTAATCTGACCATTATTATTTTAATGACCAAGCCTTCTACATTGTGTAAAAAAATTTAAACTTGATTATTATCCTTCATAGTCATTTTTGGACCTACACCTATTTTCTAACTTCCTAGACACTTGCGTCCTAGATAGACACCTACATCGATGCAAGTGTCCACTTTTCTTACAAAGTGTTCAATGCCCAAAAGTCATCTAATTTACAAAATGAAACATGTTCACCCCAGAATATTGTGTCCAAAGGCACTTATTACGTTGAGTGTTCCAAAGATAAAATTAGGAAATAATGCATGGGATATATATATCTACTCATTAATTTTAAGAATGATGCTAGTTTAATCCAAGGACTAAGCAGTTTAACCTACTCTACTCTAAGAACAGTAGTTGCTACCACTAGAGGCTCAATGTCTATTTGATAAATGCTTGAAATTTTTATTAGTTTATTGGATTTGATTATTGATTTCCATTGATCCTGACTTTGCTAATTTCTAAAATATGGGAGAGTGCTTCAATTCAAAACAAACATAAAAAGGAGAGGTAGGGAGAACCAAAAAAATAAAAATAAAAATATATATATATATATATAGTCAAGAGAATGCCAATGCTTGAGAACTAAAACCTACCAAGTCATAGTTATACCATTGTATGCCTTATTCAACAGTTTCACAAACTTGTATGGACATAATGGGCAGGCTTCTAGGGATATAAATTTAGATGCTCGACTTGTGAACTCTTCACCAGCTGAAAACACTCAAATCTTTGTAGAAAATTACACATAAAACTTTTGGAACACTTTATAGTTGAAGACACATAAACCATATAGAATTCAAGAGAGAATTAAAACAAAAGTAGGGAACTAGATTAGCCTAGGCATAATCTAATTACCACATATACCTCTGTAACTAAGCGTAAAATCACTCCTCTTATATAAACATTACACAAAACTAGAAATACTGGACAACGTTTGGTGAGTAGAAGATAAAGTCTAAACAAGTAAAAGTGCTATTACAATTTTGACATAGTTTCTTTACACAAAGTGTTGACCATTACATAGGGAAAAAACATCCCTTATACAGAAAAAATTGTCTATGAATTTCACTCAGCCCACTATCACGGTAGTTAAAATATTCAATTATGATTAGGGAATGCAATTGGTATTTTGACAAATTCATTGGCTTGAGCATGATTTCCAGTTTAGACACCATGCCTATGAAAGGTTGAATTTTGTATTTTATGCTCATTGTCTATCCTTGGCCTTCTTTTATTCACATACCATGTGATGACTCATGCCATACTAACCACTTTTCATTTAATTTAAGAGTTAATAGTGATTAGATTCAAATATTATTGGCAGATTATTATTTTGATCTTCTTGGGATGTCATTCCACTGTGTCATGTGTAGATTTTTTCTTTCAATTTTAGGGACTGATTAAATAAAAAAGCCATTCCTAGATTTATTTTAGGGGCTCTTAGATCAATTTGCTTCTTTAATAGCCTAAAATCTATCACTTCAAACCCTTTTAGTTTATGAAGAACCAACTATACTTCAACTACTTTTTTAAAACTTGACGCACAATCCTCTTGGGACTCCTAACGATTTTGACGGCCAAATAAGCCATCAACCTTAGTTCTCAAGATCTTCTAACGTCATCATTTACACATGGCTCTTTTTTCATGTCATATTCCTCTTCTTTATCTAGGTTATTGGCTTTGCCTACTAGGTCCCACTTTTCCACTTTACAATCCATCGGCACCACCAGGTTTTAATATGTGCTTGTTTTGTCATCACTACATGGATTTCTCTCAGTATCCTAGACTCCTTATGACTTGGGTTAATGCTAAAATCACTTTGATCTCTCTAGATTTCAAGAGGGTGCCACATGGTCCTTTTTTGGGGCCACAGGGCCATAGAGCTTTATCAATATCGATCAATTTTTGGGCCGTTGAGATAATCTTAATGCTCCTAAGGTTATGAGGTTTTGATGGGTCGGGTTATCGAGATCATGCCACATGGTGCGATATTTGGGCCCTAGGGCATTAAAAGTACTTAGTCATTTTTTCAAAATAAATTGACTCTGAAGCCATGCATCAACAAGATTTAGATAAATGGAGGAATCTGGAGGGCCCTAGGAATCTTTGAAAACCTATGGGAAAATAAGAAAATGACTAAGTAAATATTTTAAGAAAGCCAAGTCTTTTCCAAGAAAAAATCCATGAGTGAGGCAGTAAATCAATAATGAAATTGAAACTATTCATTTGCATAAAAAAAGATTCAAGCTTGAACATTCAAAGATAAATCCTATAGTAATTGTGATAAAATGATCTGTAACAAAGAAGTAGTACACTTTATTTACTCTTAGGTAAAGGACATCATGATTTTTAAAGATTTAGCTAAGTTTTGAATGAAACATTGCAAATATTTGAGCCAATTTACTATAAATATCATAGTCATGAGTTACTCTACCAAAATTTAGCTAAAAGGAAAGAGGGTCCCTATTTTCAACTTGAAAATGGAGCATGTTGGTGAAGGTAACAATAATGGTGACTTCCTATTGGTAGAAACTCCTGAGTATCTGGAGAATTCAAATTTTTTTATTCATGTGTCCAAACACAAGTATTAATTGCAAACAAAACCTAAGACAAAATCAAAAGAGTGGGCACCAAAGTATACTTTAACACATGACATATTAAGCTAATTTATTTCCAAAGACCATCAATGTGTGTATTTAAGTGATTATTTCATTTACAACCCTACATTTATACACAACCATTCAGATTGGCTCAAATGTTTAGAACTTCAAAGGGAGTAAGATATAGAAATTTGACTTAGGGATAATAACTTAGGCATTACTCTACTGCTAGCCAAGCATATATCACCCCAACATAGATACCTTTGGTCACCCTCAAAAACTTTCTCCACTATTAAACAAGGCGAAAAGCCCATGGTGGAGGTTGTCTGAATCACCCTTTCAAGGATCGTGGGATTTCACATGTTATTTTTATTCTCTTTTCTTTTCTTCCCTTTTGAAAAGGGGTTTATTGTTCATTTTATTAAGGGTTGAGGACCAAGCCATGGGTTTAGGAAAGCTCATCAAGTTCATCGATCAATTGAGACCAATAAAAAATTACAATGTTTTATGCATGCTTTAAATTTTACATTGAGTGCATTTAATGGATTTAAACAAAGAAAACATTTTTTCTAAATCCATGTTATCTGTTAAGAATCATAGGCCACAACAATTTTGAAAATTCAAGAGTTATAACAATTCATACAAAATGTTTAAGCAAGATTTTTTGTTAGGGTCTAGAATATCATTGATATTATATTCATACAAACATACCCTTCATTTCTCTAAACATTGTTTAAGTAAGGGAATCCCTCAAGGCAAAACAATATAGTTCAATCCAAAAAGAAACACAATGACACTAAAATCAATGAGAAGCAAATTAAATCAAGGAAAAAAATTAGAAGAAAACTAAGCTAACAACAAGGACGAGAAGAAAAGGAAGTTAATTATAGGGATTTTCAAGTGAAAGCATGCCTAAAAATTAGTTAGACACCTATAAGCATGTTTTTGAGAAAGTCAGGGGAAACTAATCATTTACTATGCTTCCCTAAGTGACAAGAAATTATCCCACATAGATTTATTGATATTATTTTGAAAATTTGTTAATCCAAATCATATTGCTTAATTCAGTTATATGTTTATAGTTGCTCAACAAATAGTAGTGGGAATAATCCAAAGATATTACCTCGGATCTACCTCTTGAATTATGATATGGAGAAAGGTTAAACATGGATACATACAAAGACAAGTTGATTATTTAACTTAGGTGAGAAATTTCTTCTAGTTTCTTCATCCTTTAGCATCAAGCTTGATGAATTGACTATAAAGTTATCTCAAAATTGGAACTCCTCAAATAAACAACTTGGTTTGGCATTTGTTGAAGCATGAATTAATTATTTAGCAAGGAAGGATTGAGATGAACTATAAACATGGAACATGGTTACATAAAAGATGCACCCCAAGGGATAAAACAAAAGAACTAGGGGCCAAATATACATAAAACCAAATTGAAACTATTATAACGCTAAACTAGAAAACACTAATAATAAAGCAAAAGCAGAAAGCATGAGACTAAATTATTATGTACACTATATGTTACCAAACTAGTCTAGGGAGCTCATTATAAAGGTGTAGTAGAAAGGGCAACTGAGAAGGAATACGTTAAGAACTTCCCATTCACCAATAATGAAAGATTATTCCCTTATATATCCTTGAAACAAAAAGCAATTTGCCCAAATAACTCAACTATTAGGTATGGGCCAATTTAAAGTGGATCAAACTTAGAATGTTGACCTTTTTTCTCATGGGATTTGTCCCATAATAGCACTAGATCTAAAATCCTAAAGGATTTCAACTTGGATTTTTTGTCAAACCATAATTTGACAATGCTTTGATGCTTGATGAAGTTAAGTAAAGCTTCACACCAAGCTTTTTCTAATTGGAGAATGTCCAAAAGCCTAAAATTTACCTTATCATTATGTTCCATATACTACCACATAAATTTGTAGGTGGGAAGCTTGAGCGTAACTGACAAGACTGGCTCTAGCCCATATACTAGTAGAAATGGTGAGATTTTAAGTGCATGCTTATGTTTGGTACAATCAATGCATAGAATAAACTTCAGCAACAAATGTCACTATCAAGGCTTCTCCTATGCAGACTTCTTGATGGCCTTGATCATGTTTTTGTTGATTGATTTTACCAATACATTCCCTTACATGTAGTAACTGGATGAGAACATTAAAGTGATAACACCCTTATATGCCCACTTAATAAATTTCATGTATTAGAACCCAAGGCCATTATCATAAACTAATGAGATAGGGGTCCTAAATTGAGTGGTCACATTATTTTCTATGAACTTGATTACTTCACTTGTAATGATTTTCTTTGTCACCACTGCCTCTATCCATCTCATGCAAGTTTGTGGTAGTAAAAACAAACTTGTGGCCTATTAAGGAGTTAGAGTTAATGACTCCCATGAAATCCAGTCCCCATTGGGAAAATGGTATCCCTTTTATAATTTACTGTAATGACATTATAGCTTGGATTTCTCTTTTAGCAAAGGTTTGACTTTGGTGGCATGTCTTAACATGTACATGGACATCCTTGAATAGGATTGGATAATAATAACCTATATGAAGTATTTTTTATGCCATTGTATTTGCCACAGGGTGACCAATGCCCATCCCCTCATAAATTTTTTCCATTACTTCCCTAGTGTAATAACCTTCTTCTCAGGTTCTATAGTGTTTTCTCAATGACTTGTTATCATGTGAATGATCAATGTGTCGAGTGTGTCATTGAACTCGACGTGTCATTAAGCCTGACGTGTGAGCGAGATGTATTGTGTCTAGTGGTTAGTATCGTTTTGGTTACTTTGTTGGGTTGGCTTAGAATCAAGCTCATTACGATTCATGTAGGATCACCTTGGGCTGTGTGCATTTAATACTTACTACAATTCATATTATCATACATTGTGACATTTATGCCCTCTAGGGGGGTTTCATGTCGATGAGACACTTTTGTCAGGTCTATCCATTATACCGAATTTATGTAATTCCAAAATGTTGATAGAATCATCAAGTGGTCATGTTATGTTAAGTTGGTTTCGATTACTTGACTTTTATCTTCTAGGTACTTCGACAACAAAAGCTAATTTTTAAATAAGAATAATAACACAGCTATTATTGCGGCCGAGCCCGAATAACATTTTATAATGAGCGTAAATAAGGATATATATAAATATGAGCACATTAAAATGGTATTATGTAGATAAAGAGGTTAAATATATAAAAGTGTCTATTTGTTCATAATTTGAAAAAAAAAAATTGATTTCAAATATTACTATTCCCATAATTATACTTATTAAAATAAGTATTTATATATTAATAAAAGTTAAAATAACATTACTGATTTTATAATAAATTTAATGCATTTAGTTACTTGATGTTCTCAATGTATTAATTAATTAAATTAATTAAAGACAAAAATAATGACTAACCCATTAATGTATTAATGAATTTTTTTACAAAGAAAAGAAAATAAAATAAAAGAGTGAAACCATAACCCTAAAAAAAATTAAATAATACAAGCATCTCTTTCATTTAAAAGTTAACCAAAAAGAGTGAGGAACCATTTGAAAGATTGGCCAAGGGAGAAGACCAGATAGAAGGAGAAAGAAGAAGGAAGATGGAAGAGGATGAATGAGAGGTTGGGAGAAGATGAATGTTGAATAGATGAAATAAAGAGTTTTTTAAATTAGGCAAAGGATTCTCCTTTCTAAATCCATGTTATTTTTTCAAAATAATGAAAAAATGAAAATAAGAATGTATTTTGAAATGTTTTATTTTAAAAAATACAAAACAAAATATAAATATAAATGTACGCACGCACACACACACACATCTTTTATTTGTTAAAAGTTTATGTATTTAAAATATAAATTAAAATATAATAATAATATTAAAAAATAAAAATAAAAATAAAATTCTTGCATGTTTTTTTATTTAAAATAATATGGAGGGGAGATGTGTCGTCCCAACGCCCTCCCATTATATGGAGGGCAGGGGGACGGACCAGTCGACCTACCCCTAACCCTTCCCAAAGGTCAAGCCCGATTGACGGCATGGCCATGACCAGGGCTTAGAGCCCCATCTATTGGCTCGAGGTTTTCAAAAAAAATATTAAATATAGAAAGAAAGTATAACAAAAGAAAGGTATAATAATAAATAGAATAAATAAATCGGTAATAAAAGAAAAAAAAGAAAGAAAAATAAATAATTTTTTTGAATTTTTATTATTATTAAATATCAATATTATGTTAAATTTCATATTTGCACACATAAATAAATATATGTATAAATGTATGCATATGAGTTCTTTTATTTTATATTTAAAATATATATTCGATTTAGGTATGTATATTGTTATAAATACAATTGCAAATTATATTTTTAAAACGTTAGAACGAGATTTTTGTTTAAAATAATTATATTTATATAAATAAATAAACATAGATTTTGATATTATTCTATATCATTATGTGCTTAATATTAAATGGATAAATATATATGAAAATATATGTGTGTTCTTTTTCCATATTAAATAAATATAATTCGGTTGGAGCACATGAATATATGTTATTATCAATATGGATATGAGACGTGTATATATAAGACATTAGAATAAAATTTCTTTTTTGAACAAATAATTATATATGGATTTATATTTGGATAGACAATGTATATAAACATAAGGTGTTTATATACATGTGTATGATATGCACATAGTAATCCTTCAATCACTGCTATTCTTGCCCAGATTTAGATGTGGAAGTAATCCTCCAATCACTGCTACATGCGTATGTTTTAAATAGATTTAGATTTGCACTCTTATAATTAATAAATAGTCAAATTCAAAGTAATATTTGGAATTATATAGTGGCAGTACGAGGATTATAAATGCAGCTATTACATGAAGTGGCGATTCAAAGGGCTTTGAGAATAACATTAATTGGATGTTTCCCCAATAGATGCGAATGGTTAAAATCCTTTTGAATGAATCTTTTGTTAGGAAGTTTGTGGATTGTTTTGTAAATAAATACTTATATTTATAGTATAGGAAAGTTTAAACCAAAACCTTGTCATTTAGGTTCACTTATGGATACTTTGGGAAAGATGATAAAATTAGTCATTTATTTAATAAGTATATGATGAGTTAACTCCTATATCTGCTAATTAGATAATTTTTGAAAACAAAAACCAATGTAGAGGATCCATTTATTTTATTGTTCACATTAGAGGGGAGCTCGAAAACTTAGTGTTCTTGCAATGTTTGTATAAATATTTTTCAATGGTAATAGTGTTCGAATTAGTGTGATTTGATTGTTTAGCATTCATTTTGGAATTTTGTGTTGTTATTGTATTAAAATTGTAATTATCTATATTGGTTGTTGATAAACTTGGGTACTAATTAGTTAATCTTTGTCTTGGTAAGATCAACCTTCCTTGTTTAGTATGTAGGCTATCACAATATATTATATTTGTAGTTTATACTTGTATGAATTTTGTTTATTAATTTAGAAAAATGAAGTATTTAGAGGGTAAAAATATCTTGCTCAGCGTAAGCTGATTCCTTTTATTTGACTATTTTTGTAGTGCAGATTGGTGAGTTATCAATGGCATATAAAGTATAGAGAAATAATATTTTAATTAGCATCTTGTATGTTGTTCGATTTGAGTTTTGAGTAGATGATGACTATACATTTATTGTTCAAATGAGATATTTGTAAAATTTTGTTCTTAGAGATTGTCATTAACCTGAGTTGATTTATCTTTGAAAGATCCATGTTGAAGCTTATGTACTTGATGGTTATAAAGGTTGATATATTATTTAAAGAAATCAATGTATAATAATATTCTTTAATCTAAATTATCAATGATTTGTCTGTAATAATTAATGCATTGACAATAGATATAAGGTAGTATTTAACTAATTAAAGTTACTTTCAGTAGTGATTTAGAAACTATTTTATTTATGAGTCGAGAACCTTGTTGGGTAGTAAACTTAAATATTATTTAGGTAAAAAATAATAATCATTTGGTTGAACAAATATTGTAATATCTAAGATTCATAGTTAGATGATAACATTAGTGTTAAGAACACACAAATTAAATCATAAAATAACGTTAAGAATTTAATATGACAAAAAAATATTGACAAATATAAACTTGAAATATAGTGAATTTAACTTACATTGGTATTGTGAAATTATTTATTAATCTTAATATGAAGTATTAGTTATATAAATAGCATTGCGTAAACACATATAGTTAAAATCAATAAGTAAAACTAATAAATTCTAACCCAAATTATTACCGAGTGTCTTGACGTAAACATTATGATTCACATAGCTTAATCGATGTAGGAACCCATTTTGAATAGGTTGACCATGGCGAGTCTTGAGGCATCCCTTGAAATCTTATTAGAAGAGTGATAAAAATTGATACTTCATTCCTACCTTAAAAATGCACAGATAGATATGTCATCCTTTGAGATTGTATGTTGATAGTTGGACGACTACATGCACTTTTATAAGATTTAGTGCAAGTTTACACTAAGTTTTTTGTTTAGAAACCAACCAAATCAACTCAAAAATAAAATTTAATTAATAACCGAACTTAAGTTTTTTTCTAAAATAAAATATTGTAAGCCCTAGAATTATCATTTGTGAATCAAGTTATATAATCATAAATTTTATATCTTATTTCAATAATCTTTGGTGGATTCGATTCTAGGGATATTTGACAGTTTTATGCACCTGATTTCCTTTTTTAGTCTACAAAGTCGATTCAAAATTGAGTTGACAAAAATAGTTAGAAGAGTCTTGAAGAGAAACCAAAGCTTGTTAGTAATTATTTTTACCTTTAAATTTATGTCTTTAGTTTCAATTTTTATATCATTTTTCTAATTTTAATGACCCATTTCTAAATTAAATTTATTCAAAAAAAAATATTATCCTTGATTTTAATCTGTGAGGTCACTCTAGAAAGGATGTTGCATTAATCACCTAGCTTAATTATTCTTAAATCTAAAAATTATAACCTCTTATATTGAGTTTAATATTCACATTTAACCTTTTGTATTTCTCTTTCAACTCCATTTGATATTTTTGGTGAGTCCTCCTTATACCCTATTCATTAGTAGTTTTTTAAGAGAATCATATTTCTAATATTAATTTCAGTTTAGTTTAGACATTTTATTTCATGTTGTTATTACGTTGGGTCTATTTTATGACTCATATGATTTTTTCTTAGCTTAAATAATTGATTTACAATTTAAGTTTAATTTGTAATATGTTTTATCCAAAGTTATTTTGTGAGCCTGTGGTGTGTTTGTGCTTTCATGATTTTCAACATTGCACTCTTCACTTAATAAACCCTTCACTATTTTTATTGTCATGATCTCATTATGTGATGATTGTCATGTTAATATATCCAATATGTGATAGTAGTTTCTTTGTTTAACATTTGAGCTCGTGAAGAGTGCAATCTAGTTTCTCTAAGTTTAAATAATCTTTCTTGTTTTGGAGTTTAAGTTATGCATCTTCGATGTTGGCTTGTAGTTTTCAATCTATTTAGACATGTGATTTATCCTTTAGTGTGTTTTCTTTATTACAAGAGGTTGATGTATAACTCTAGTATGTTGTATGATCTAGGCAATAATTTAGACGACAATTCAGGTGATGGGTCCACCCCAATTGATGATGAAACTTCTAGGAGCTATAACTTTTGCACCGTAGCTTCAATTGACTCATCGTTTGAACCGTTGGAAAGATAAGAATGAGGAGAATGTGGTGAGATTGAATGAAGCTCTATTAAATAAATTTTGACCCCCAAAAACTCAATGGAAGTGCCCCAAATTTTAATTTTTGGAGTGCAGTCTAAAAATAGTAATTCCTCGAATTCTGTATTGTTGTAAATTGTGGAAGTCAAACCAATTAATATCTCTCGAGATTGGTGACCTTCTACATCCTCCTCACACCTTCAAAACATGTATAAATTAAGATGTAACCAAAAATAGAAATTAGACATCTCTTCTCAGAGATAGGCACATGTTTGGGTTTGTAAATTTGATCAATAAAACATCTCTTCTCAGAAATAACATTATTTGAATTGTGTTGTTCTTGTTTCTTGAATTATATTTCAACCAAAGCTTTTGAGCTTTGGATCAATGGTATCAGAGTGGTTTGTATTTAGAGTGTATGATCCCAACAATAAGGTCAGATTATAAGAAGCTTAGGTAGAAAATAGAACCAACAGACTCTCCACCTATTCGCTCCCAATGACTTCAAATGGTAGACAACACTGAGACATCCGATCCTTTCAAGGAAATGGTGAATGAAGCCCTCCAATAATAGCAAGCATAGATGCTACAACAATTTGCTCAAATTCTCCAATAAATCTCGATGGAAAATTTTGGCTCCTCATCTACACCCCCACATCCTTTCAGTGCCCCAACACCCTTCAAGGTTCATGTGAATTTTGATATCCCTACATTTGAAGGCAAAATCAATGCTGATGTAGTAGAAAATTGGTTGGATCAATTGTCATCTTATTTTTCTATAAATAAATTCACTGATAAAGAGAAGATCACCTTTGCTCTTTTGAAAGCATCATTGCCTGTCAAAAATTGGTGGGAAGTGTAAAAAAAGAGATTCAGTGTAGATGATATTGGCCTTGAGGCAGAACCTACCTGGGATGATTTCATAGAAGTTGTAAAGGAATAATACTACTCCATTAGAGCATATGATGATTTGTATATAGAGTGGCAACAACTTCACCAAGATAAAGAACAGTTTGTTCAAGATTACACTGACATTTTCATTCTTTATCTGTGAGATTGGGAATCTAAGAAAGTGAGAAACATAAGGTTGTCAAATATCATGGTGGACTACGATGGTACATACAGGGAGAAATGGAACTCTTCAATTTGGAAATCATTGGTGAGGCGTACAAGTTCACAGTGAAGATTTAGCAGAAGCATGGAAGAATGAATATGAAGAGTCAGCCTTCAAAATGGAAAAGTGACAAAAAAGGTCAAACATGAGGCTAAAATTAGAAGCAAAAGAAAGGAAAGACTAGGAAGTGGTGTGATTATCACAAATCTAGAACTCACTCTAAAGAAGAATGTTGAGCCATCAAGTCCCTGCTTTCTGAGTCACAATCCTCAACATCTATTGCTCTACCTCATACAAACCCTATAGTTGAAGAGGTTGAAGAAGAAATTGTAGATCCTGAGCTTGAAGCCATTGTTGCTTCATCACAGACCCACAAGGAAAGGCTAGACGACAAAGAAAGCTTGTTTCACTCTAAGTTATGGGTCAAAAGAATTTAATCTCTACTAATGTTGTGAAAAGCCTAAATTTGTCCATGAAGCCTCACCTAAAGCCTTAAACTATTGGATGGTTAAGTCCAGAGAGAAACCTCCGTGTCACCCACCAATGTCTTCTCTCATATGCAATAAAACCTTTCCAAGATGAGGTCTTATGTGATGTGGTCAATCTAGATGTTTATGATGTACTCTTTGGTCAGCCATTCATGTATGATCGACATGGCATCTATGAATCAAGAACTTGAAGGATCACTCTCACTCTTGGAACATGATGCTATAGAGTACCAGAGGTACCACCTTCTACATCTATCTCTCTGATTAGTGCCAAGAAATTTGTTCTCATGGTGGTCAAGCCACAAGAATCCAAAATGGCCGATGTTGCAGCCCTGACTACACAAACAAAAAAAAAAGTAAATAGATACCAAGATGAAGAAGTTTATGGCCTTCCATCCATAGACTGATGGTCAGATAGAAATGGTGAACAATCGGGCCCTACACAATTCCATAAATCACAGTCCATTCCAAGTATGTATTTAGAATAAAATTGAAGTACAATTGCCACACTTGATGACAAATCTTGATGCAATGGGGACCATTGCTTCTCAAAGAGGGAGGAATGATCCAGGAAATAATTCAGGTGACAATTTAGGTGATGGGTCCACCCCAATTGATGACAAAACTTTTGAGAGCCATAGCTTTTGCACTGTAGCTCTAATTGACTCACCGTTTGAACTGTTGGAAAGCTAAGAATGAGGATTATGTGGTGAGATGGAATAGAGATTTGATCAATGGATTTTTATACCAAAAAACCCAATGGAAGTACCTTAAATTTCAATTTTAGTAATACAGTCTAAAAATAGTAAGTTTCTAAAAATAGTAATTCATCAAATTCTGTATTGTTGTAAATCATGGAAGTAAAACCACTCAATATCCCTCAAGATTGGTGACCTTCCACATCCTCCTCACACTTTAAAAACATGTACAAATAAAGATGTAACTCAAAATGGAATTTAGACATATCTTCTTAGCGATATGCATATGTTTGGGTCTGCAAATTTGATCAATAAAACATCTCTTCTCAGAGATATTATTATTTGAATTGTGTTGTTATTGTTTCTTGAATTATCTTTCAACCAAAGCTTTTGAGTTTTGGATCATTATAATTGAGAAGTATTTTTGAAAATTAAATTCATTTACAATACATGTTGTTTACCTATTATCATCCCTTCTGTAACCATATGTGATTGTTAATTTTTTTGTATTTGTTAGTGGTAGTGTGTTTGAGTGAAGTGTTTGAAAAAATGATATGATTTTGTGTGTATCTAAGATGTAAATTTTAAGAATTACACCTGACTTTAGCTTCTGACAAACATCTAAGTTAGACACTTTCATAATTTTTCCTAAAGATAACTCCTTTCTTGAGCATATATTACATTGATTTCAATTTGAGAGCTCTTTTTTGCATTTGATTGAGTCTAAGAATTAGTCCCTATAGAGAAAGTAATAGATAATTGGGGTGTACCAATCCTATTGTATTACTTTCTCTTGTTCTAATTGATGCACAACGATGCTTGGATCAATCTCAACTATAAGTTGAGTAAGACCTTAGCCTTTAACTATCTTGGAAGGTTTTGTCTCCAAATCATACTCTTGTAGCTTATTCATATCCAACTACCTCTACACTTGCCTAGCTCATTTTGACACAACATTTGTTTGGTAGCTGGGTCTAGCATGATTACATGCACTTTATTCCTAAGAATATAGTGCCTAAAGTTTTTTACTATTTTAAAAAATGCATAGGAGTGCTTGTCCAAAGTCTAGTATCTTAATTCTACATCTTTTAGATTGGTGCTCATAAAAGCAACAAGGTGTTCTCCATCCAATATTTGCATGAGATTAAAAACAATGATGTGTTCGAAGGCAAAATAAAAAATGTAGAAATATCTAGCACAATCAGGATTGATTAGCAATGGTGCTTGTGTGATGGCATCTTTTATGTATTGAAATTCCTTCTTTGATTTAACATGCCACTCTATTTTAGCATCATGTTTCAACATAGCGTTTAGAGGCTTCGCAATTTCAACAAATTCAAAAATGAACTTGCAAAAAAAAAAGATTTTACTAAAGAAAGATTTCAACTCTTTTGTACTATTAGGTTGAGGTAATTTAGAAATTACTTTATCTCTTTCAAGATCGCTATCAACACCTTATTTCATGATGATATGACTGAGAAGCTTACCTTCAATGACATTGAACATGCTCTTTTTTAGGTTCAAACAAATGCCATACCTTCTGCATTTTTTGAACACTTTTTGGAAATGGTAGATATGATTTGATTTGTATTTTTAAAACATAATTAAATCATCCATGTAGATTACTATACATTTACCAATTAGACCTTCAAAACCAAAATCCATTACTCTTTAAAATGTCGCTCTAGCATTTATCAATCTGAATGGAATTTATTTGTAGTTAAATGTGCTCTATTTCATTGTAAATACAATTTTGGTTTGATCATCATAATTCATTAAAACTTGATTATATCCTGAGAATACATCCAAAAAGGACATCATCTAGGATCCATTAACCATTTAAATCACTTCATCAAAAGAAGGCAATGGATAATTATCTTTATCTAAAGTTTGGTTCAAAATTTAGAAATCTATGTATAATTTAATTTTGTCATTCTTTTTCTAGACAGGGACTAAGTTTACCACCCAAGTGGAATGGCTATCTGGGAAAATTATTCCAACAAAAAGAATCTTGTGAACTTCTTTATGTATTAACGGTTCAAAGATTGGATTCACAGGTCTCTACTTCTACCAAAATGGTCTTTAGTCTAGCTTAAGGGAAATGTTATGAGTGATCAGCTTTGGGTCAAAGACTTTGAGGTCTTGATAGGCCCAATCAAATATGTCCTTATAACTCAGCATCAACTTTTGAAGTTGTTCCATCTCTATGATCTTCCAATCAGAACCTATGTTGATAGTTTAGGGTCTTTCTAAGGAACCAATGTTTATAGTTTGATACTTATAATTTGAAAATTTGGGTTTCTTAACTGTGGGTATAGGGTCGATGTGTCAAATGTCATTTTTGTTAGGTTGTGGAGCTAAAAGCTTCACTGATGCAAACAAAGGAGGAGGTTGCAGAGAGTTTGCTGAGTGTCACAGACACCGACGTCGATCAGGCCAACCGACATCGACAGGATTAGACAGGAAAGGCAACTGATGTCGGCACCCCCAGGTAGACACGGACTGATGTTGGTCACCTATGCAGTTTGAGCTGCAAGTGTTACGGGCAGTTAGTTAACGAACCAAGTGTTTGCATGTCAAGAGCCAAATTTAGACTAGAAGCTGCGGATCTAATTATTGTAATTAGGTGTCTAATTATTGTTTGCATGAGATCTATTTAAGAGACTCATTGGTTGTATTGTAAGGTGTTCTAGTTTGAGTTGAGCAAAGTTATCTCCTTCTGTGTGTGAGGTGAGTAAGGGTGTTCCTCCTAGTTCCACAGCAGTACCAAGGTGGGTGCTGGGTTTGGAGAATCATCAAGATTCTTCAAGGGTGTAGGATCTTAGTCAGCAGGTGTGCATGGCTACATTAAGAGATCTACATGGTAAGTAAGATCATTGATCTGCAGGTGTATGTGTGTGCATGATCTAGGTTTGCAGGTGTGCAGAACCAGATTGATTTGTAGGTGTGTAAGATCAGGGAGGATAGCAACACAACAGGGAGCAGGATCAGGCAAGATCTACTTGGAGTACAGTGTGTACTCAAAAAGAGAGCAAAGAGGAAGGCAAGACAGTTCCTTCTATAAGTAAGATCAGATTTGGGTTACAGGTTATTGTAGTTTAGGGGAGATCTACTTGAAGTATGATTGTGTACTTGTGGAGTGCGTGGAGCACTTGTGGAGTGCGTGGAGCACTGGTGTACTGGCAGTAGTGGATACTGGCTGGTTGGAGGTGAACACCAACTCTGTGTTTGAGTTGTGTGTTGGGACTGTAAGAGAGAGAGCTTTGAGGGAAGATTTACTGTTTATGCCCTAGAGGTGTAGGAGCCCTAGAGGTGTGTAAGGAAGAACTGTGGCAATCTTATTTATTGTATTTCCTTCTGGAAGAGTTTTAATACAAGTTGTGTATTTTCTCTCATATTCTGTGTTATTTCTAAATTCTAGTTACTTGTGTATTTTGGTTAATTTCCGCATGTTAAGTTGCTTGGTAATCAATTGTGTGCTTTTCTTATTTCCCAACAAGTGGTATCAGAGCTAAGGTTGCAGGGAGCAGGTTTTGTATTTGGTTACAGGTCACTCTTAGGGGTTTCTGATTGAGTGGGAGTAGAGCAATGGCAAAATAAAGTAAGCTAAGAATGGAGGAGTTGAAAAGCATGAATGGTCACTTACGGTCCTATGGAAAGAAAGAGTAGGAAAAGAAAGATTGTTGGTTGGTAGCAGATCAGCAAGAAGGAACTGAAGAAGCAGATGTTGCAGGTGATGTTGCACAGGATGCTCTGGGAGGTTTCTTGGATAAAGTAGAATCTTGTTTTATAGATTCTGTTGCCTCCTTCCATGTAGTCCAAAATAGAGTATCTTTTCATGGTAAGGTCTTTGGAGACTTTGGAAAGATTTATTTAGGGGCTGGTGAGCCTTGTCAAAGGGAAAGTGAAGTTGAAATTGCAGGCGGCCAACACATGGGTGTTGAAGGAGGTCATGCAGGTCCTAAGCTTGGAGATGTGGCTAATTTCTTCAAGAAAGTTGGGTGATGAGAGATGCACAAGAACTCTCATAGCGGATACACTTGAATTAGCTGGTGGTAAGAAAGCAGGTACTCTTTATCTACTTGCTTATATTACTGATTCTTCTTTTGTTGTGGAGACATGGCTTTGTAGGCTTGGTCACATGAGCAAGAAGGAGATGCATGTTCTTAAATGGAAGATAGATGTGTTTGATAGACTTAAGAACTGGAAAGCCTTGGTGTTCTTGGAGGAGATGACAGACAGAGTTCAATGGATGGGGCTGGATACTTCTGAGCAGGGCAGTTTGGACATGGGTTTTGATTCAAAGGAGCTCGCGGATAAAAAGTCATCACTCATAGGGGAACACAGGTACCGACGTCGGTCAGGGGGAACCGGCTTCGAACAGATAGGTGCCGATGTCGGTCATGTGCAGACCGAAGCCGGTGATGTCAGGTAGGGTAAGATCGACGTTGGTCAGGAGGACCGACATTGGCAATAGGTAATACCAACGTCGGTCAGGAGGACCGACGTCAGCAATAGGGGACACTAATGTTGGTAGAGTTGGTAGTCAGGACAGGCGCATGGGAACCGACATCGGTCATATGCAGACTATATGGTGACCGAGGTCGGTCACTGTAACGAATTTTGGGCAAACAACAAGCTGTCAAGGAGTCTCAAATGCCCATATGGAGGACTAAAGGTGGTAAGTAAGCCTCAAATTCATTGTTCCTCTTCTTTATACTTGTTGCTCACTGCAGAGTAGGAAGGATCCAAGAAACAGTGGGAGCATGGCATGATGAGAATGCCGAACCAAGCGGGAGATTTGGTAGGGTTGCCAGCCAGTATGAAAGCACAGAGACAAATGGATACCTTAGTTAAAGAATAAAGAGAATGGACACGTGAGATAGAAGACCAGGTCATATGGTCTTGAGGAAGCTGCAGGATAGTGGTACAGGGTTTGACAGGTGGATGACAAAGCAGGGCTTTAGTCAATGTCAGGGTAACTACTGTGGTTTGTCTTACCAGGTGGATGATGGTCATGACATTATCCTGTTATTGTATGTGGATGGTATGCTATCTAGCAGGTTTGTACATACAGGGTTTTGCTGAGCTAAGGGTAAGGTTAGTTCAGTGGCATGTCATGAGGAATTTGGAGCAGCAAAATTCTTTGGCATGAGAGACATGGAGATCACAGGTTGATTTTGTCTCTAGTGGGAGCTAATGTGAATCAGGTGTTGGCGAGGTTCATTATGCAAGATGCAGAATCAAAGCACACTAAGGGTTGGATAGTTTAGTGTTTGAAATCATATGAGGTCTGGTATAGACTTGAGTTTTCCCAAGCAGTGAGAGTTGTCAGAGAGTTAGGAGGCAATTCGGGGAAGTGGGTTCTCAGGTATTTGAGAGGGACCAGTAGTAGGGATTCATGCTATGCAGGGTCAGGACTTCACTACATGGGTTTGTAGGTTCAGATGTGGCAAGGTACTCGGATGATAGGAGGTGCACCACAGGGTGTGTGGTGGGTGGTCTTCAGGATTGATCTTGAAGAGGGATACAAGCTAGGAAATAGATTAGACGAGGTACAGGTATAGGTACAATGCAGCTATTTATCTCGAAGTGGTAGATTGTTAGGTTATGGAGCTAAAAGCTTCACTGATGCAAACAGAGGAGGAAGTTACAGAGAGTTTGCTGAGTGTCACAGACACCGGTGTCAGTCAGGCCAACCGATGTTGGCAGGATTAGATAGGAAAGGCAACTGATGTTGGTCAGAAGTCGACCGGCATTGGCACCCCTAGGCAGATAGGGACCGACGTCGGTCACCTGTACGATTTGAGCTGCGAGTGTTACAGGCAGTTAGTTAACGAACCAAGTGTTTGCATGTCAAGAGCCAAATTTAGACTAGAAGCTGCGAATCTAATTATTGTAATTAGGTGTCTAATTATTGTTTGCATGAGATCTATTTAAGAGACTCATTAGTTGTATTGTAAGGTGTTCTAGTTTGAGTTGAGCAAAGTTAGCTCCTTCTGTGTGTGAGGTGAGCGAGGGTGTTCCTCCTAGTTCCACAACAGTACCAAGGTGGGTGCTAGGTTTGGAGAATCAACAGGATTCTTCAGGGGTGTAAGATCTTGGTCAGCAGGTGTGCATGGCTACATTAGGAGATCTACATGGTAAGTAAGATCATTGATCTGTAGGTGTATGTGTGTGCATGATCTAGGTTTGCAGGTGTGTAGAACCAAATTGATTTGCAGGTGTGCAAGATCAGGGAGGACAGCAACACAACAGGGAGCAGGATTAGGCAGGATCTACTTGGAATACAGTGTGTACTCAGAAAGAGAGCAAAGAGGAAGGCAAGGCAGTTCCTTCCATAAGTAAGAACAGATTTGGGTTGCAAGTTGTTGCAATTCAGGGGAGATCTACTTGAAGTATGATTATGTACTTTTGGAGTGCGTGGAGCACTTGTGGAGTGCGTGGAGCACTGGTGTACTTGCAGTAGTGGATACTGGCTGGTTGGAGGTGAACACCAACTCTGTGTTTGAGTTGTGTGTTGGGACCGTAAGAGAGAGAGATTTGAGGGAAGATTTATTGTTTATGCCCTAGAGGTGTGGGAGCCCTAGAGGTGTGTAAGGAAGAAGAACTGTGGCAATCTTCTTTGTTGTATTTCCTTTTAGAAGAGTTTTAATACAAGTTGTGTATTGTCTCTCATATTCTGTGTTATTTTTGAATTCTAGTTACTTGTGTATTCTGGTTAATTTTTGCATGTTAAGTTGCTTGGTAATCAATTGTGTGCTTCCGTTATTTCCCAACAATTTCTATAGAGATCATCCTCTTTGGGATTCTATTTCCTTCGATATTGAGAATTCTGTCTTTGTTGAGTTCAACTTCAAGACTATCTTTTTCCTCTTCATCTATTATTTGGGCCTCAAATGCCCCAACAATGTTAAGGAATTGAACAATTTACTGGTCATCTTCAAAGACTTGGAAATTTGTCATGTTATTTGAAACAAAGGGGCAAGGGACCAATTCAAAAATTAATTCTTGCAACTCGGTATCGTCAAGGGGTGTTAAGATTTTAGCTAAGGATGTTAATGAGTCAATAATCTGATTTTCTTCTTTAGGGATAGGGATGATATTGAATGCATTGAACATTTAAATTAAATCTCATGCTCTATAATTATATTTCCTGAGGTATGAAAAATTGCATTAAAATTTGCTCTTATGGTTCACAACCAATTCATAAACACTAAAGACTCTCCACTTTTTAACTTTATGCCTTAATATAGATTGTAGTCCTAGAATCAATGTTTAATATTCTATTAAGTTGTTAGTAGGCACCTTTTTCCTTTTGGGTCTATTAGTATAACTCTTATCTCATTGCCTTGTTTAGAATGGGCCCATCAACGTATAAGGACCATAAACTTGGAAATTTAAGATCATTACAAACCCTATCTTTATTATGCTTTGTATAAATCATATAAATTCTTAAGTCAGAGGATACTAGGTTCACTTTCTCATTGATTGCATTGTACTCAATTATCATGTGTTTCATCATGGGTTCCCTATCTACACTAATCTGATTGGCTACACCTCCAAGGCAACTTTATATGGGAGAAATCCATAATCATGTCTCTGTTCAAGGATTTTGACCAATCCCAACTAAGGAGTATCCTATAGGCTTTGGGGATATTTATAACCCGAATATCCATTGATTATTGGATCTTAAGTTCTAGTTCTAACTACACATTCACATTGAGAAGTTTGATAACTACTTTAACCTTAGGCTTGTCTAGGTAGACTACAACCTTGTTTGATTTGATGGGGACTAAACTCAGTTTTTGATAAATGCCTATAGGCATCATATTGGTCAAAGCTCCCAAGTATACCAAGTAGTTATGCAAATTTTTCCCAAATGGTTTAACAGTTTAAAGAAAGGGAAGAAGCTCAATCTTATTTTTGTGAATGAGCACATTGGTGTGAATAGTCTTTTGCTTTGTTTGGGATGGTTGAGCTAGATTTTTAATGAGTGATTTTAGTAGAGGATCACTTTGCTTAGTGATTTGAGAAAGCTCATGAAGAGTGATACTTGTTTTAATCTTATTCATATCTTCTACTATGTTGTACCCATATTTTCTTTGGGTCGACTAAGTTTCCATAGGGACTTTGGATTTGCTAGGCTTTGGAGGTGGAGGGTCATTCCTAGAATTGTGATCAGGTGGGGTTGCATCATTATCAGGAGGAGTTGAGGTGTTGAGGCATTGTTGCTTTGTCTTATTATTTAGGGAGTAATGGCTTCATTAGATTATTGAAAGGCTCGTACCTCACCAATACTTTCTTTTAGTTCATTCTCTTCATGACTAGGGAATTCCATGGTTTCTATCACCATGGTTATACTAGGGGATCTACTCGCATTAGATGATTATAGGAGCTTCAACATTACCTTATATTCTTCTATTTCCCTTTGGAAAATATCAAAAGCACTATAGAATTTGATGCAATCAAGCTCTTTGAGTTGGGTTGTGTTATGCACATGACACCAAATTAGAAGGGATATTTCAGAAATGTTGATTTTGGGTAGCTTATTGGGATAAGGCTTTGGATGATTGTGAGGATGATTATAATTTTTGTTAAGTCTTTGGTACGTCAATTTCTTATTTGAACTTCTAGTACTAGAGCTGCCTATTTATCTTTGCAAACTAAGGAAGTCAATTGGATGGCATCCAACTCATTTTTTGTAGAATCTTGGGGTATGGTTTGGGTATTTTTAGTGGCTACTAACATTATTTATGTTGCAACTAGGGAACCATTTCATTGGCCACTAGGTTAAGAAAACCCAAGTGCTAATTTAGAGAAACATGTCTCAAAATAAGCTAGTTTGTTATTGGTAACGGTCAAGACAGACACATTTTAGTTTTTACTAGGAATGAGGCTCAAGGCTAGCATGTTGGGTAATACATTGAGGATGGGAGCCATCATTTGACCTTGTGGGTTGAGTTGCTTATCGACCTTGATAGCTTCAACATATGCGAAAGGTAAGGTTATTACCATAGGGTCTAGTCTCAAGAACATCATAGTCCATGTGTGTATTTTTATACATCTATAATTTTAGCTGAGCATCAATTTTGTAAAAATTGGTGTCTCAGATATAAATGTTATATAAATAGGCATTAAAATTATTAATATTCTCATTGGGATCTTATTTAATATGTTTAAACTGTTGATATAGAGTGCTTGGGTCTATATTTTGCCCAAATTGGGCTAGGAAAGTACTACTAAACTAGTCTTAGCTTGTAATGGAGTCCTCAAAGAGGTTTAATAACCAATCATATGATGTGTCCATAATCATGAAGGGGAATAGTCTAAAATTCATGTCTTTATGCTCAAGATTAAGAAGTATCAAAACCATTTTGTATGACGTTACATGCTCCTCTATCATCCTTCCTATATGATGAGTGAATTTTGGCAAGTATCTCTCTGGATTCCTAGGTAAGTCATGGACAACCCCAAGTATGTTTACTGTAAATCCAATAAACCAAGCCATAGGGATGATATTGGTATATACTAGTTTTGGGTGGTTTGAGATGAAGAGCTAATGGACACTAGGTTTAGTATGGGTCTAGGTCTTCTTCCATTAGTTTGAGTCCTTCTGTGGATTTGTAGTGGTAAGATAATCAATATCCCATGGATGGATTAGGATCAGGCAATGCACACACTAAGCTCCAACTTAGTTTATGATGCACAATTCAGTCACAACTACTTTTATTTGGCCAACTAATACATGTGTTCAAGTTTACAATAGGATGGGCAAGCAACAATAAAAGCACACAAATCAAATGTCAATGAATTCCAATTATATACAACAATTTTAACTTTAACAACTTTTAGTAATTTATAATTACTTTGGTGTCCAATCAAAGACTCTACTACAACTCAAAATAAGGTGGAGGGGCCAATAACTTAGCAAATGATAAATCTAAAGGAGTATTACTCATTCAAGTAACCCTTCTTCTAGTTCCAATTGTTGTTCATCCAAAAATCCTACGTCTGAAGGCACTCATGAAGTTGAGTATTCTAAAGAGAAAAGTGAGGAACAATGCATGGGATACAAATATCCCCTTGTTAATTTTAGGAATGATTTTGGTTCAATCCAAATATTGAGCAATTTAACCTACTTTACTCTAAAATTAAGAGTTGTTACCATTGGAGGCTCGATGTCTATTTGATAAATGCTTGGAATTATTATTCACCGATTGGATTTTATCGATGATTTCCATCGATCCTAAATTTGTCACTTTTTAAAATATGGGAGATTCATTCAATTCAAAACAAACATAAAAAGGAGAAGAAGGGGGAGCATAAAAGAAAAAATCTAGTCAAGAGGATGCCAATGCTTGAGAATTGAAGCATACCAAGTCACAGTTATACCATTATATACCTTATTTAATAGTTGCACAAACTTGTAGGGAGACAATGGGAAAGCTTCTAGGGACATAAATTTAGATGATCAACTCGTGAACTCTTCATAAAATAAAAACACTTAAATATTTGTAGCAAATTACACATAAAGCTTTCGAAACACTTTATATTTAAAGACACATATATCATAGAGCATTCAAGAGAGAATGAAAAGAAAAGAAAGGAACTATATTAGCCTAGGCACAATCTAATTACCACACATACCTCTATAACTAAGCATAAAATCACTCCTCTTACACAAGCATATACTCAAAACTAGAAATAATGGACAATGTTTAGTGAGTAGAAGACAAAGTTTAAACAAGTAAAATTGCTGTTACATTTTTGACAGAGTTTATTTACAAAGAGTGTCGACCATTACAAAGGGAGAAAACATCCTTTATATAGACAAATTTGTCCATGAAGTTCACTGAACCCACTATTGAGGTAGTTATAATATTTAATGATGATTGGGGAATGCAGGTGGGATTCTAATACATCCACCAATTTGAGCATGATTTGTAGTTTAGAGACCATGCCTATGAAAGGTTGGATTTTATCTTTTAAGCTCATTGTCTCTCCTTTGCATTATTTCATTTATACGCCATGTGATACTATTTGATTTTAATTTAATTTGGAGGCTAATAATGATCAGATTCAAATATTATTGGCATATTATCATTGGGATCTTCTTGGGACTACCATTCTACCATGTCCTATACAAATTTTTGCCTTTAATTTTAGGACTTGATTAAATGAAAGAGCCATTCGTAGTATGGTTTTAGGGGCTCTTAGATCAATTCACTTATTTAATAGCCTAAAATATATTGCTTTAGAGCCTTTTAGTTGGTGAGGATCCAACTAGACTTTGACTGTGCTTTTCAGACTTGATGCATAGTCCTCTTGGGAGTCCTAATAGTTTTGATGGCCAGATAATCCATCAATATTAATTCTCAAGATTTTTTGACGTCATCTCTGCCACATGAATCTTTTTCAACATCATATTCCTACATATTAGCTAGGCTATTGGCTTTGTTTGCTATGTCCTACTTTACCACTTGGCAGTCTGTCGATGATCTTGGGTTTTAGTATGTGTTTGTTTAGTCATTTCCATGTGGCTTTATATCAACCTCTCAAGATTTTTAGGACTTGGATTAATTCTACAATTTTTATGATATTTTGAGCTTTCAAGAGGGTGCCACATGGTGCCATCTTAGGGCCTCGAGGCCATAGAAATTTACCAATGTCGATCAACTTCTGGGCCATCAGGCTAATGTCTTAATGCTCCTAAGGTTCTAAGGGGTTAGGTCACTAGAGTGTGCCACGTGGCATGAACTCAAGGCCTCAAGGCATTAAAAAAATGTAGTCATTTTTAGAAAATAATTTGACTCCAAAGTTGTATGTCAACAAGATTTTTATGCATGGAAGAATTTGGAGGGTCATAGGAGTCTTTGAAAACCCATGAGAAAATAAGAAAATGACTGAGTAAAGATTTTGAGAAATCCAAGTCTTTTCCAAGTGAAAATTCATGTGAGTAATAATGAATCAATACTAAATTTGAAACCTTTCATTCACATAAACAAAGATTCAACCCTAAACATTCAGAGATAAAACCTATATCAAATGTGATAACACATTTTGTAATAAATAAGTAGTAAATTTTATTTACACCAATGTAAAGGACATCATGATTTTTAAAGATTTAAATAATTTTTGAATGAAAATTACAAATATTCAAGCCAATTTACTATAAAGATCATAATCATGAGTTAATCTGCCAATATTTAGCTAAAAGAAAAGAGGGTCCCTATTTTGAGCCTATAAATGGGGCGTGTTGGTGAAGGTAATAACAAAACACATCCTAAAGGTCATCATAAGTGATTTAGCACAAGATATTTCTAAAAGGTATTGGTATATATAAAAGATCAACCCTCATTCATTATACACTTAATGATCACCTAGAAATCAAATACAACTCACAAGGCCATATATCAAGAAGCACTCAATCAAACATTTAAGTGAAAAAACCTGCCCTATTCATCCATATTTCTATATCGGTCACAAAAGTAATATTTCCATAGGTCTAGAGCATTTCAAGAGTAGTTCATGACCCATATTTTCCAAGTTATAAACTAAGTCACTATATATCTTTACTTATCACACATTGCATCTTTGTGCACACACAAGCTAACATATAAGGGAGAACCACATAAGTTTGAGGCCCTCTTCGGAGTATTGGCTATGTAGGCAATGCCCATTGATAAAGAGGTCCTTAGGGCATCTAGATACTATGATCCCACTAACCCATTTTTCCCACAGTCACTTAAAGGGTGAAGAGTTAGGTTTTGATCATATGATAACGAGTGACAACATATGTGTATGATCTGTATGCATCATAAGAAATATGATATAAAACCCATAAGGCTTCAATTGGTCATGTTTAGTTCCAATTAGTATTTCATATAAGACACATGTAGTAGGGTTGGACACCTACATCTACGTAATTGTCTAGAGCTAAGACAAGCATCCAAGACCATAAAAAGAATATTTATAGATTCTAATGACTATTTTAAGATCATCTTCTAGTCCACTTTGAGCTTGTTCTAAATCAAACTTGCATATAAATAGTAAACTAACTAAGTATCGTGTGTTTACAATTCATTACAATATCTATCAATTGATGTATTTTACTATTTTTAATAATCTCAATTGTATACATTCATAATACTATTTTATCTAAGTTTTATATTAATTACCCTGCTCATTAAGTTAGTTTACCATCATTGTATAAAAGCTAATCTAATACCCCTAAACTCTAGATATCCAGACATATCTAAATTTAGTGTTAAAAAATTTGGAACCTTGTTCTTTAGCCCTTTAGAAATAGGGGTTGGATTGAGTGGTGACAAACTATAATTTTTTCTACCACCACCTTTATGTGTATGTAAAACAAACAAATGGCCATTATAGAAAAAATTAACTAATGATGTTGTCAAGGTGGGACATAATCGAGGATCATGATTGGATATACATATATGTACAAATCTCTATGACATGCAAAATGAAATGTGCAAAAGTAATAACTTGTTATAGAAGTCAAATCAAACATGATAAATGAGAAACTCATATCCAACAATCAAATATTAAATTGTGAGCATTTAAATTATCATTAGCCAAAATAACTTTCAAAAAGGTACATTTATAAAGGAGCAAAAGCAACTCACAATTAGAAAATATGTTAATCCATATTTTCCTAAATGACCTAATATGACAAATAAGCAAGTTAAAGAACATTTTTAGGAAAAACTATATAATGGTATAAAAATTCTATACTAAACTCTGCTTCAAGCGTAGTTAAGGTAGGTAGAAGAATTGGGTCCTAACGACAAGGTCTAATTAGGTACCCAAGTACATAGAAATTTTCCTCGTAAGAATAGATAGAATCCCCCCCACCCCCAAAAGGGGGGAGAGAAAAGGAATAAACTAAAAATCACCCCATAAGATCATGTTGGAGCTTCCCAAACCTCAATAAGATCCAAAAAATAAAGATATATGCTCTCAGTGAAAGGTTTGGTGAATATATTAGTAATTTACTTTGTAGTATAGCAGTAGTAGAGATCAATGACTTGCTCATGAATAAGCTCCCAAATGAAATGCACATGAATATCGAGATGTTTGGTCCATTGATAGAGGACTAGATTCTTGAAAATATGGATGGTACCTTGATTGTCATGTAAGATGACTGTTGGTCATCAAATCTAGATCTTGAACTTAGTAAGAATACCCTAAAGCTAAATAGCCTTAGTGGTAAAATTAACAGGTCCTTTGTATTCTACCTCTATAAAAGATAAAGTAATATCATTTTAATTCTTACTTGACCAACTAATTGGTCCCAAACCAAGGGAGAAACTATAGCTTGAAATAAAATTGTGATTATGAATATCAACAGCTCAATCTGAATTTGTATACCCAATCAAGTCAACGTCAATGCATGTTCTATAGTAAATCCCAAAACTATGAGTACCTTGAATGTAATGGAGAATCTACTTAACTAATTCCCAATGCAGTTCATGTGGTTCTTGCATAAATATGGAGACCATGCACACTACATATAAAATGTCAATTTTAGTGTGAATAATATACATACGATTGTCGATAAGTTATCTATATAATGTAGCATCAACCAAAGGAGAAGGACATTCAACCTCAAGCTTCACATTAGATAGAAAGGGGTTTGGAGTTGGCTTATAGTCAGTCATGTTGAGCTATACAAACAAATCAAGAGCATACTTAGATTATGAAATAATGATCCCATATTCAGACTAAGAAATTTTAATCTGAAGGAAGCAATGCAACAAGCCTAAGTTAGTCATTAAAAACATGTTAGACAAAGAAATTTTCAATACTATAATAGAGGATGCAGAACTATTTATGATCAAAAGGTCATCCATATAGAGAACCATAATCAAAAGTGAGCCATCATGCCAAGAAATATAGACACTATGATCATAATGGCATCTTATGAACCCAATCAAAAGAATAAAGGAGTCCATCTTAGCATACCAAGCCTAAGGATCTTGTTTGAGTCCATGGATACATTTCCAAAGTCTACAAACTAAGGAAAAATCTTCCATAAAACCTTATGGTTGTTCCATCTGTATCTCTTCCTTGATGTCACCATAAAGAAAAAAATGTTTCACATCCATATGATGAACATCCTAACAATGTGATGTGACAATGGTAAGAGTGAGTCAGATTGAGTTCATTTTGGCCACTGGAGCAAAAGTCTCGATATAATCAATGTTAGGTACCTAAGAAAAACCTTTTTCTACCAAATGTGCTTTTAACTTGTCTACAAACCTCTTTGTAGTGCATTTTTTTTGATAGATCTATCTACTTTGAACAAGTTTTCTTCTATTAAGAAGAGGGTCAAATCTAAAGTGTTGTTCCTAAGCAATGAACCATACTCCTCTTCCATAGTAGTATCTCACTCAAGAGTGTTAGATGCCATGAAATGACTATGGATTGAAAGCAAACGTAATGAATGCATTTGGAACATTCTAGAATTGTGAATGTGTTTGCTTGGTGTTTGATTAATCTCCAACCTAATGGCTATCAGTTTGTAGTGTTTGTTTAGCCTAAAAAGACTAGAAGTTATAGAGTTAGCAGGATATTCCTCATCCATTGAAAGGTGACTAGGAGAGGAAGGAGGTGAGTCCCCATCACTGTTCTTGTCATTAGAACTAGAAGAAGAATCCATATCACCAAGAAGTTACTCAAATAAATTTGAATCATTAGAACTTTCATCAAACCCTAGTGAATCCAAGGAAGAGGGAAAAGTGTCAAGTGTGGAGTCTGAAGGACCCCCCTAAAAATGAACACTTCTCTCAATAGATAACTCATGAGTGGTGAGATGGATAAGTCTGTATTCCTTAACACTCTTAGGATATCCAATGAAGATGCAAGGCTAACTCTGAGGTTACATTACCTTAATTTATTCTTAGGAATGTGGGCCATAAATGGATATCCAAACACTTAGAATTTCTTAATTGTGGGTTTCCAACTGCTTTATGCTTTAAAAAGAGTGGCTCCTTTCAATGTTTTATGAGGAACCCAATTTTAGATATAACAAGAACAATTGATGGAGTCGGCCCAATATTGAGGTGCAAAAGATTTGGAGTGTAGCATATAATTTTCCATTTCCTTTGAGGACCTATTTTTGTGTTCTATAACACCATTCTACTGATGACTATATGAAACTGTATGTTGTAGTTCAATCCCCTTCAAAGTGCATAATTATTCAAAATAATGGTTGACATACCACCATTATTAGTGTGCAAAATCTTGATGGTTTTACATGACTATTTTTCTACAAGGACCTTTAAGTCTTGAAAGTGATCAAAGACCTCATACTTATGCTTAAGAAAATACACCCATGTATGCCTTAAAAAATCATCATTGAAGTTAAGAATACATCTAGTCTTGCTAAATGAAAGCTGTTGAAAGGGACTAGAAATATCAATATTGACTAGCTCCAAAATCTGTGTAGCTCTCCATGATTTGCCTTTGTCATAATTCTCTCCAATATGCTTACCAAGTATGCAACCCTAACAAACACCATTAGAAAAATAGATACAAGGCTCTAGTAATGATAGTTAAGATGGTTGAATCGCTCATGCCATAATTTACTCACCCCATTTGTATGAGTGAGCAGAGAAGTAGGGGGTTGATTAGGAGTAAAATGTGAGAAAGCGTACAATTTATACTAGTGATCCACTTTCCCAACTATAATTGTAGCATTACTATGTAATTCCCTAATAACCACATAATCATGTGTGAACTCAAATCTCTTACCTGAACCAATGTGAGTGATTTGATAAATATATAGGAGCTTATTTGACAATGAGGGAACAAATGAAACATCCTAAAATTTACCATTACTCATTTCAACAGACCCTCTACCACAAAATTTTATAGAAGTGTCGTCACCCAAAAAAATGGAAGGCATAAAACAAGATTCTAAGGATAAAAAAAGATCATGTAATGAATCCATGTGGTGTAAGGCACCATGATCAATCACCCATATGGTAGGTTAGGTTGAAACTACAATGAGGGCCTTGCCCTTGCCTTTGACATTACCACTATCTTTTACCTTAGAAGACTCCTGTGCTAATGAACTCTGTTTGACTGAATCAAGGAGACTGATGTTATTTTTCTCAAGTATCTTGGTCAATTGATCAATCTGTTTCTTTATGAATTTGGTTTCAACATGCCCAATTTTCTTACATTAGGCACATGTGATATATACACAGCCTCTACATATCCAAACACACTCCTCATTTATTCCTGTATGTAAAGCTCACACCTGTCATGCAATCTTACATGCTACAATGTGAGAAGCTTGTTCACACTCTTGCACACAAGTCCCACCTTTACTCACAGACTTTTATGTGATGATTGCCTCATACCACAACATACACACTCCACAACTCATAGCCCTACACTCCTCACTGGCATTCACTTGTAGACTGGCCTACTCTGTCAGGTCCTACCTTAGCACAACCATGTGACAGGCTACCCTGATTGCGTGCCTTAACTAGTGGTCCTAGATCAACCCATACTCCTAGGATATATTATTATTAGTTGTCAGATGGGATTTTTAGGATCACAACCATTAGTGAATAATAGGTAATTACATGATCAAATTAGTGGTCACCACATAGTTAGAAACTTTGTCATTATCATGTAAGGAGGGTGATGTTAGGTTGTGGAGCTAAAAGCTTCAACCTTTGCAAACTAGGAACAGAAGGTTGCTGAGTTCTACAGGAACCGGCGTCGGCAGCATGACCGACGTCGGCAGGATCCAGTGCAGAAGGCAACTGGCGACGGCAAGAAGTCGGCCGACGTCGGCAGAACCAGACCAGCAGGGACCGACGTCGGTCGCCTGTGTGTTCCCGAAGTGTTCGTTTCACGGACAGTTAGTTAAGTGAACTATGAGTTTGCATGTCAAGACCAGCCAGAGTCTTGGGCTGCGAGGATAATTGTCTAAATTAAGAGTCTTAGTTAATGTTTGAGTTAGGGATCTATTTATAGACCCATTGGCATGTATTGTTTATGGCATGAGATAGAAAGGAAGAGTTCCTTCTAGTTGTAAGATCTATGAGTTGCAGGTTGTTGCAAGCTCATTGGTGATCTACATGTAAGCTTGGTCTTTGAATTGCAGGTTGCAGGTTCATGAGAGATCAGCTTGAAGTGCTATAGAGTGCTTGATGTACCGGCAGGGTTATTACTGACTGGTTGGTGAGGTGAACACCAATTCTGTGTGTGAGTTGGTTGTTGGGACCGTTTTTGTGTAGGAGAGTGTGTGTGAGAAGAATTACTGTACACTTGAGGTGTGGCGAATCTCTGTAAGGTGAAAGAGTGTGGCGGCTCTTTGATGTATTCTTTTCTGTTAGTGTTAATACAAAATAGTGTATTATCTCTCATATTCTGTGCTATTGGTGAATTCTAGTTACTTGTGTTTCTGGTTATTTCCGCATATTCAATTGCTTATATATTTGGTAATCATACTGTGCTCTATCTGAGGAGCAAGATCCTAACCAGTGGAGTCAGAGCATGTTTGTTGTTCTCTTGATTTCCTGACAAGTGGTATCAGAGCCTTGGTTGTAGGTTCTTGAGCTTGATACCAACAATTGGTATCAGAGCTTTTGGTTGGGATACTAACAGATTGGTGTAGATCTGGGTAGTGTGTTTTGATTACAGGTTACTCACAGGGTTTCTGTTTGAGTGGGAGTTGAGCAATGTCAGAAAGCAGTCAACTACGAATGGACAAGTTCAATGGCAAGAACTACCAATTATGGAGGATGCAGATTGAGGACTATCTGTATCAGAAAGATTTGTACTTACCGTTGGGTGGGGTTGCTAGCAAACCCTTGGATATGAAAGATGAAGAATGGGAGGTTCTTGATCGGAAGGCTCTGGGATCTGTTAGATTGAGTCTTGATTCATCTGTGATTTCCAGCTTATCACAGTGTAAGACAACGGTGGAGTTGATGAAATCTTTGGCAAATTTGTATGAAAAACCCTCGGCTTCAAACAAGGTATTTCTTATGAAGCGTTTATTTAATTTGCAAATGTTGGAAGGTGGATCTATTCATAGCCATCTTAGTGATTTCCATGGTTTAGTAAACCAGTTAAGTTCAGTGAATATTGTATTTGATGATGAACTTAGAGCTCTCTTAATCTTGTGTTCATTACCTGAAAGTTGGGAAGGTTTGGTAATGGCAATTTCTAATACTGTGTCTCCTTCAAAAGTCTTAAAAGTGGATGATGTTGTGAGTGTAATCTTGAATGAAGAGATACGCAGGAAAAGCACAGGTGAATTATCCAGAAATGCTTTGAGTGTTGAAGGAAGAGGAAGGCCAAGAGAGAGGATAGAGCGTGGGAGATCAAGGTCGAAGACAGGCAAGAGATCCAAGTCCAGGTATGGCAGAATAACCTGCTGGAAATGTGGAAAGCAAGGGCACTTAAAGAGAGATTGCAGATCGGGTGAAGATCATCATGAAGAACATGGAGAAGAAGCAGATGCTGCGGGTTACATTGCACAGGATGCTCTGGTATGTTCTTTGGATAAAGTAGAATCTTGGGTATTAGATTCTGGTGCCTCTTTTCATGCATCTCCACATAGAGAATTTTTTCATGAGTATGTCCAGGGAGACTTTGGAGAAATTTGTGTAGGGGATGGTAAGCCTTGTCAGGTTGTTGGCAAAGGCAAAGTGAAGCTGAAATTGTAGACAGGTGACACATGGGTGTTAAAGGAGGTCATGCATGTCCCAGTTCTGAAGAGGAATCTGATTTCTGTTAGAAGTTTGGGTGAAGAGGGTTGCACAGTAACTCTCTCAGCGGACTCTTGGAAGGTTACCAAGGGTACACTTGTTATAGCTAGAGGTAAGAAAGTAGGTACGCTTTATCTATCTACTTGTTTTACTGATTCTCTTTCTGGGTTATCTACTTCAGCTGTAGATTCAGAGATGTGGCTTGATAGGCTTGGTCACATAGATAAGAAGGAGATGCTGGTTCTTGAGTCAAAGAATATGCTTTCAGATTTGGAAGGCATGGATCGTGGTTCCTGTATGCAGAAGAAGAAAGTAAGGTTTCTTGAGGAATCCGATGTTAGTGACAAGAACGGGAAAGCCTTGGTTTTCAAGGAGAAAGTGACGGACAGAGTTCAGCATAAGGTGCAGAGGAATTCTGAGCAGAGCAAGGGTGATTTGGACAAGGTTTTGATCCAAAAAGAGCTCGCGGGAAAAAGTCAGGTCTCACAAGAAAAACACAGAGACCGACGTCGGCAGGAAAACCGGTGTCAGCGTCCGGACAGGGACCGACGTCGGCTATGTGCAGCCCGACGTCGGTGACTCGGGGTAGACAGAGACCGGCGTCGGCCAGGGGAAAACGACGTCGGCAGAGAGGCAGTCGCAGGGAACCGACATCGGTCGGCTGTAGACTGAGATGTGACCGGTATCGGTTACTGAGACGAATTTTGGGTGGATAGCTAGTTGTCATGGAGTCTCAAGCGCCCATATGGAGGACTGAAGGTGTAAGTAAGTTCTTAAATTCGTCATTTCCCTTCTTTACACTACTTGTTGCTCACTTATGGCATAGGACCAGGAAGTTATTGAAGAAGCAGAACAGGTAGATCCAGGAAACAGTGGGAGCTTGGCATGGATGAGGATGTGATTCCTTGGAGGAGAACCAAACAGGGGTTTTGGGTAGTGTTGCCAGCTGGAAGTAAGCACTGAGAGACGAATGGATGTTGAGGATGAAGAAGAGCGGAAATGGATACGTGAGATGGTAGATCAGGGTATATGATCTTGTTTTAGCTGCAGGGCAATGGAGGTTTGATCATTGTGTTTCTCTTTACCAGGTTGGATAGTATTAGCTACACTATTCTATTTTCTGTATGATGTGCTTGTTGCAGGGTTACATATACAGGTATTGCTGAACTAAAGGTAAAGCTAGTTCAGGTGTTTGTCATGGAGAATCTGGGAGCAGCAAGATTCTTTGGCATGAGTGTGTTCTAGAGACATGGAGGTCTTGTTGACTTTGTTTCAGGATGATTGTGTGAAGCCGGTTAGCACACCGATGGTTAGATAGTTCATAGAACAGGTGTCTTGATTCACATAATGAGGTTGAGTGCATGGTATGTACTAAACCTGAGTTTTCCCAAGCAGTGGGAGTTGTCACAAGTTTGGAGTCAATCCGGGAGAGTAATACTGAAGGGCAGTTCAGTGGGACCAGCAGCAGGTGCACATGCTATGCAGGGTCAAGTTCTTTTTCTACATGGTTGTAGATGCGGATGTGGCAGGTAATTTGGATGATAGATTTTGCATCACGGATTTTGTGGTGGTTGGTCTTCAAGAGTGATCTTGAGGAGGGATACAAAGCCAAGGAAACAAACTAGACGGTGTACAGGTACAGGTACAGGTTGCAGCTGTTTATCTCCAAGTGGGAGATTGTTAGGTTGTGGAGCTAAAAGCTTCAACCTTTGCAAACTAGGAATAGAAGGTTGCTGAGTTCTACAGGAACCGGTGTCGACAGCATGACCGACGTCGGCAGGATCCAGTACAGAAGGCAACCGGCGATGGCAAGAAGTCGGCCGACGTCGGCAGAACCAGACCAGCAGGGACCGACGTCGGTCGCCTGTGTGTTCCCGAAGTGTTCGTTTCACGGATAGCTAGTTAAGTGAACTATGAGTTTGCATGTCAAGACCAGCCAGAGTCTTGGGCTGCGAGGATAATTGTCTAAATTAAGAGTCTTAGTTAATGTTTGAGTTAGGGATCTATTTATAGACCCATTGGCATGTATTGTTTATGGCATGAGATAGAAAGGAAGAGTTCCTTCTAGTTGTAAGATCTATGAGTTGCAGGTTGTTGCAAGCTCATTGGTGATCTACATGTAAGCTTGGTCTTTGAATTGCAGGTTGCAGGTTCATGAGAGATCAGCTTGAAGTGCTATAGAGTGCTTGATGTACCGGCAGGGTTATTACTGACTGGTTGGTGAGGTGAACACCAATTCTGTGTGTGAGTTGGTTGTTGGGACCGTTTTTGTGTAGGAGAGTGTGTGTGAGAAGAATTACTGTACACTTGAGGTGTGGCGAATCTCTGTAAGGTGAAAGAGTGTGGCGGCTCTTTGATGTATTCTTTTCTGTTAGTGTTAATACAAAATAGTGTATTGTCTCTCATATTCTGTGCTATTGGTGAATTCTAGTTACTTGTGTTTCTGGTTATTTCCGCATATTCAATTGCTTATATATTTGGTAATCATACTGTGCTCTATCTGAGGAGCAAGATCCTAACCAGTGGAGTCAGAGCATGTTTGTTGTTCTCTTGATTTCCTGACAGGTGAGACATGTCATCTCTGCCTTTGTTGTAATATACAACATTTGTTTGTAACTGCCCTTGTAATCATGCATGTTAAATATGTAACATATACATATAATCATAGACAGTGAGGTCAATGCAATACATACTCATAACATAGATAACATGATCCACATATCTATTCTGTAACACATGCACTGTAACACATTGTATCCATTTATTTTCCCTATTCTCTATTATTTGAATAAAAATTGCATTTTTACAAATAAGACTTCTACTCCATTGAGTGCGTTTAATTATTCCATCTAAATACTCTCCGTGCATTCACTTTACAAACCAAACTTGATTATCCCCCACACACTTGGTCTTGGGCCCTGTGGTGTAGAGCATTGGTATCAGAGCTTAGCTCTTATTCCTTTTTATGCATTTAACTGTGCAAGCGCGATGAGAGAGAGAAGGTTTAATAGTTGATTTTATTTTATAAATTCCAGAAGAATGTCATAGTAAAAGTAAGATGTCTAACACCCAAAAACAACTTAAGGTATCCCCATAAGATCGAAGGCTCATCATCAATGCACTAGAGGAACAACACATTGAAAATTTTGGTCATTTCTATGAATTAATGATGTAGATCAACCCAAATCCTTCACATCTATATTCATAGTATGTTTAACCATGGTTTCAAAAATAAACACCTTTCAAAGTACAAGTTAATCTTGATATACCTTTATTTGAAGGTAAGATGAATGCTTGGATTTAAAAACTTGAGGCATACTTCTCAATCAAATGTTTCATTGATGCCGAGAATATCACCATCACAATATTAAAGATGTCCATTCCAGTTGTTGACTCGTGGGAGACCTTTAGTATGTAACGTGTGCAAGACTGCATTCAGATCAAAACATGAAAGAATTTTGTTGATGAGTTAAAGGAGGAATACTACCCTCTTCAACACTTTAAAGATAAATACATCAAGTTCCAACAACTATGTCATCATAATGATCAATTATTGGAGGACTACACAATCACATTCCATGACTAGTCTACACGCCTACATAAGAATTGGAGTGAATAACATAAGGTGCTAAAGTACATAAATGGGTTCTCACCTTATATTTGTGTAAATATGGAATTATTGACTTTTGACACTTTGGGGCAATCATATCATAATGACAAAAACATCAAATCCAAGGAAAAGATGAAGCAGTGTTTCACCTCTTCATCCAACGCATTGTGTAAGGGCTAACCCTCACATAAATCCACATTATAGACTTTTGTGTAGAAGCACAATTGTTCTTTCAAAGGTGAGAAACCTCAAAAGAGCACTCAATACTCAAAGGCTCCTATACCTAATGTTTATTAGTAAGTCATTCACAAGGAGAAACTTCTCCCACTCAGTATATGAGAAATAAATGTTAGTCATCCTTCATGAAATGAATAAGTGGTGCATATATCTCATAGTGACACATTTATAAATGAAATAAGATCACCATAGTCTTAAGTACTTCTTGGAATAATGAGTCTCTTCTCCTAAGAAACATAAGTGGGTATAAGATTTGATAGGATATGACTATGAGATTACTTACAATAAATGTAAGGACAATGTTATTATATATGTAATGTCTCATAAGTATGAAGGGTATACAACATTATGTGCATTATCATTACCCATTCAAGAGTGGATTCATTAGGTTTGAGAAGAGTTACACGAGTACATCCAAATTTATCATCTCATCCATCATATGTCCACTAAACCTTATTTTAATTAAAATTATGCTTAGAATGGATGTTATTTGTGACACAAAGGTCATCTTATATTAGTTCCTAAATTAGCACTACCAATGAATTTTTTTATATAAATGCATACACCACTATAATTTGGCTACTCAGGGTTTTAAAAAACATATGAAAGGATTGGTTAAAATTTAATTTGTAAGGTTATTAAAAAAGACATCAAATTGTTTGTAGTAAAATGTGAGATTTTTCAATGCAACAAAGGTGAAATGGTCATGACCCTAATAATTCTCCAGCCATTACCTATTTCCCTTAGGGTTTGGACCAAAATTTCCATGGACTAGATTGATAGGTGTAGATGACAATTTATGATTATATATCACCTCAATCTTGTGCACTTAGCAAACTTAGACCTTGATTGTTCATCTCAATTCTTTACCTATCCTACTTCTACAAGTTTTGCATCTGTTCTATGTGCCCCTTGGCATATATCTCTTAGTTTGACCAGTCTTATGCTAATTAACTAGGTATTATAACTTGGCTAGAATGCTTAAAAATGTACTTATCTTCCATATTTGTAAGTTCTAAACCAGTACCTACTTTCCTATGCCCTGGACACCAATGTCTGGGATAGATAAACGTGTTAAAGTTATTATCTTGTCCTGATACAAGTGTCCATTGCCCTAAAATCATCTAATTTACAAATGAAACATATCTTAATGGTTGGCCTAAGTGTTTTAATGTGAGTTATTACTCCAAAGGGATTGATATAAATATAAGATCAACCCCAATTCATTCCTCATCTAATTTCACCTAGAAAATACCAAAGAGACAAAGACAACTTATTAGAAGCATTCTATCAAGCATCCAATTGAACAAAGCTTCCCTATTTATTCATATTTACATACCAACCATAGGGATTGCACATCCACATATCTGAAATACTAAAGGAATAGCCCAAGAACCTAATTTGCCAAGTTACAAGCTAGGTCACTATTGCACTTGCTTTGCACATATTGTATGATTCACACACAAGCCAATATGAAGGGGAGAATTGCATCAATTTGAGGCCCTCTTTAGATTATTGACTATGTAGGCAACACCCATTGATAATGGGATATTTGGGGTATCTCGATACCATGTTTCTACTAACCCATTTCCCCCCAAGGTCACTATGAAGTTAGAAAACTAAGGTTTTCTCATTTTACAAGGAGTGACTATCCATGACCTAGATTTGAATACACCAGAGTGAAGGTGAAGCATAACCCAAAAGCATAAATATGGTCACATCCTATTTTAATATATATTCTATATAGGACACTAGCATCGACACAACTATCTTAGGTTAATATTACTATTTAGAAAGCTAAAAGAATCAGAGCCAGAATATGATGACTATTCTAGAATCTCCTTGCCTAATTTCTACCTATTCCAAATCCATAATTTCATTAATATCAAAACAAGATAAGTACATCACTTCTTTGTCATTCCTATATCTAACATAGTTGTACATTTTATATTTAGGCTATCTCTACATAATAAATTCCATGTATGCTTATATTTGAGTTTAACATCTAATTGGCCTACTATAGCTCTGATTATCGCCCTTATGCCATTTTATTTCTATATACCCCTTTAACCCTACATAACCCCAATCTAGAATTTTTAGGGTTAAACATTTGGTGATCCCAATCTTTAAACATCAAACCCTAGGTCACTTAGGGTTTTTTGCTTTTTCTATTACTGATCCCTAAATTACTATAAATTTTATAATCATGTTTCCCATGGATAACTTTGTTAATTATTTCATGGTTCAATACTTATAGTGGTTCTTACTTGTTATATCTCATCCCTAATTAACTCATTCTGATATATAAGGGATGTAAAACATGCATTCCTATAGGCTCTTCCTTATTCTAATGTTTACAATAAGAGGGTTTTAAATAACAAGCAATACTTAACCTCTCTTCAAAATTCCTTATGCCATGCCATAGAACCAGAATCTAAGGGTATGACATTATTGACCAATGGAGCAATACCCATGCAAAAATTTCAATCCTTGATCCCCTAAAACAATTTAATTTTTATGAAGATATCTTATACGAGGCATTACATGAGACACATGCTCCAAATGATATTAAGCCTACTTATTTCATAGATATCATGAAAGATCTCAAGAACTATAACTAACTCATTACATTTGATCCAACATATTTTCCATCCAAAGATATTATTGACCAATATTTACCTCTATTCATATAAATGACAATATAAAGTAAATGTATCAAAAGAGTGTTCATTGATAATAAAGCCCAAAGCATTAGACCCAAAACATGACGACTATTCTCTTATCTCCTTCTTGCCTAATTTTTACTTGTTCCAAATCCAAAATTACATTAATATCAAAACAAGATAAGTACATCACTTATTTGCCATTTCTATGTCTAATATCAGTTTACATTATATATTTACGCTGTTAGGTTGTGGAGCTAAAAGCTTCACGAAGATGCAAACAGGAGTTGTTGCTGAGTGTCACAGTCACCGGTGTCGGTCAGGCCAATCGACGTCGGTCAGGGGTGAACAGGAAGCTGCCGACATTAGTCAAAATTGGCTAACGTCAGTCATCTCCAGACAGACAATGACCAATGTCGATCACATATGCAGTTTCAAAACTATTGATTTCATGAATAGTTTGTTAACAAACTAGTTATTTGCATGTTAAAGGCTAATTTTAGTCTTGGAGCTACGGTTCTAATTATTGTAATTAGATGTCTAATTATTGTTTGCATGGGATCTATTTAATAGACTCATGGGCTATATTGTAAAGTGTGCTAGATAGAGAGAGCAAGGTTAGCTCCTTCAGAGGGAAGAGAGCAAGGTTAGCTCCTCATAGTGCCACAGTGCCAAGTGTGTATGATCAGGTAGATCTGCGGGAGAGCAAGATCTAGTAGAAGATCCATAGGGGTGCTAGTTTGGAAAATCAAAAGGGTTCTTCATGTGTGTATGATCTCGGTCAGCAGGTGTGCAAGGCTAGGTTGATCTACGGTATAGCAAGATCAGGGGAGATCTACATGTGTAAGTAAGATCTGGGATTTGCAAGTTGTTGCAAGATCAAGGAGATCTACTTGGAGTACGTGGTGTACTCGAACTTGGAGTACTTTGAGTACTTAGTCGGTGGTAGTGGTAGTAGTGATACTGACTGGTTGGAGGTGAACAATAACTCTGTGTTTGAGTTGCTTTTTGTGACCGTAATTGAGAGAGAGATTTGAGGGAAGATTACTGAGAGTCCTAGAGGTGTGGGAAGCCTCAGAGGTGTAAGAAGAGTGTGACACTTCTTTATCATAATTTCCTTCTAGATGAGTTGAATACAATTGGGTATTGTCTCTCATATTCTGTGTTATTTTTGAATTTCTAAGTTACTTGTTACTTCTGGTTAAATTCCATGTTTAGTTGCTTATACAAAGGTAATCAACTGTGCTCTTTAAGAGCTGGGGTCCTGACAAATTGGTATCAGAGCTAGGATCAACTAATAGGTGGTCAGAGCTTGTTAAGTGTTTGTTGATTACAGGTCACTCTCAGGGGTTTTTGATTGAGTGGGAGTATAGCAATGGCAGAAGAAAGTATGGAGTAATTTAAAAGCAAGAATGATCAATTACGGTGTTATGGAAAGAAAGAGCAGGTAAAGAAAGATTGCTGGTTGGTTGAAGATTAGCATGAAGAAAATAAAGAAGTATGTGTTGCAAGTATTATTGCACTGGTTGTTCTTTTATGTTCCTTGGATAAAGTAGAATCTTGGTTTATAGATTTTGTTGCCTCTTTCCATGTAGCCCCAAATAGAGTATTTTTCCATGTTAAGGTCCATGGAGACTTTGGAAAGATTTATTTAGGGGTTGGTGAGCCTTGTCAAAGTATTGGCAAAGGGGAAGTGCGGCTGAAATTGTAGACAACCAACACATGGGTGTTGAAGAAGGTCATGCAGGTCCCAGTCTTGAAGATGAGGCTAATTTCTTTAGAAAAGTTGGGTGATGAGGGATGCACAGTAACTCTCATAGTGGATGCACTTAAACTAGCAGGTGGTAAGAAAGTAGGTACTCTTTATCTATCTACTTATACTACTGATTCTTCTTTTATTGCAAAGACGTGGCTTTGTAGGCTTGGTCACATGAGCAAGAAGGAGATGCATGTTCTTAAGAGGAAGTCAGATGTGTTTGACAAACTTAAGAACTGGAAAGCCTTGGTGTTTATGGAGGAGATGATGGACAGAGATCAGTGGAAGGGACTGAATAACTCTGAGTAGGGCAGTTTAGACAGGGTTTTGATCCAAGGTGAGCTTGTGAGTAAAAAGTCATCACTCACAGGAAAACATAGTTATCGACGTCGGTCTAGTGGAATTGACGTTGAATAGATAGGTACCGACGTCAGTCATGTGCACATAAAAAAATTCAGTGGTGTCAGGCAGGTGGCTATTGGCATTGGTTAGGGAATCGATGTCGGTGACCAGGAGGACACCGACATTGATTAGGGAATCGGTGTCAGCGATCAAGTGGATTTGACATCAGTTGGGTACAGACCAGGGTCGACCAGGGAATGGATTTTGGGAAGACAGCAAGCTGTCAAGGAGTCTTAAATGCCCATGTGGAGGACTGAAAGGGTAAGTAAGCCTCAAATTCATTATTCCCCTTCTTTATACTTGTTGCTCACTACAAAGCAGGTATGATCTAGGAAACAGTGGGAGCATGACATGAATGAGGAATATGATTCCTTGGATGCAGAACCAAATGGGAGATTTGGTAGAGTTGCCATCTAGATAAAAGCATTGAAAGATGAATGGATTCCTTGGTTAAAGAAGAGAGAGGATGGACACGTGAGATGGAAGGCTAGGTCATATGGTCTTGAGGAAGCTGCAGGATAGTGGTACAGGTTTGACAGGTGTATGACAAAGCATGGCTTTAGTCAATGTCATTGTAACCATTGTGTTTACTTTACCAGGTTGGATGATGATTACAACATTATCTTGTTACTGTATGTAATGTGTATGCTTGTTGCAGGGTCACACATGCAGGGAGTTACTGAACTAAAGGTAAAATTAGTTCAGTGGTATGTCATGAAGAATTTGGGAGCAGCGAAATTCTTTGGCATGAGTTTTTCTAGAGACGTGGAAGGTCACAGGTTGATTTTGTCTCTAGATGATTATGTGGATAAGGTAGTGGCAAGGTTCAAGATGCGGGATGCAAAACCAGTTTGCACACCTATGGATGGATAGTTCATAGAACAGGGTCCCAATTCACATGATGAGGCTAAGTTTATGTGTACTAGACCTGTTGTTGCCCTAGTAGCGGGTGTTGTCAGCAAGTTCATAGCCAATTTGAGAAAGAAGCACTGGAGAGTAGTTCAGTGGGTTCTCAGGTATCTGAGAGGGACTAGCAGTAGGTTAACATGCTATGCAGGGTCAAGGACTTCTCTACATGGGTATGTAGGTTTGGATGTGGCAGGTTACTTGGATGACATGCGGTGCACCACAAGATGTGTGGTGGTTAGTATTCAAGATTGATCTTGAAGAGGGATACAAGCCAGGAAACAAATTAGACGATGTACAGGTATAGGTATAGGTACAGGTGCAACTGTTTATCTCCAAGTGAGAGATTGTTAGGTTGTGGAGCTAAAAGCTTCACCATGATGAAAATAGGAGGAGTTGCTGAGTGTCACAGTCACCGGCGTCAGTTAGGCCAATCGATGTCAGTCAGGAGTGAATAGGAAGTTGCCGACATCGGTCAAAATCAGCCGATGTCGATCATCTCTAGACAAATAGTGACTGACATCGATCACCTGTGCGGTTCCAATACTATCGATTTCATGAATAGTTTGTTAATGAACCAGTTGTTTGCATGTTAAAGTCTAATTTTAGTCTTAGAGCTACAGTTCTAATTATTGTAATTAGATGTCTAATTATTGTTTGCATGGGATCTATTTAATAGACTCATGGGCTGTATTGTAAAGTGTGCTAGATAGAGAGAGCAAGGTTAGCTCCTTCAGAGGGAAGAGAGCAAGGTTGGCTCCTCATAGTGCCACAGTGCCAAGTGTGTATGATCAGGTAGATCTGCGAGAGAGCAAGATCTGGTAGAAGATCCATAGGGGTGCTGGTTTGGAGAATCAGAAGGGTTCTTCATGTGTGTATGATCTTGGTCGGCAGGTGTGCAAGGCCAGGTTGATCTATGGTATAGCAAGATTAGGTGAGATCTACATGTGTAAGTAAGATCCGAGATTTATAGGTTGTTGCAAGATCAAGGAGATCTACTTGGAGTATGTGGTGTACTCAGACTTGGATTACTTTGAGTACTCGGTCGGTGGTACTGGTAGTAGTGATACTGATTGGTGGAGGTGAACAACAACTCTGTGTTTGAGTTGTTTTTTGTGACCGTAATTAAGAGAGAGCTTTGAGGGAAGATTACTGAGAGTCCTAGAGGTGTGGGAAGCCTCAGAGGTGTAAGAAGAGTGTGGCACTTCTTTATTGTAATTTCCTTCTGGAAGAGAATTAATACAATTGGGTATTGTTTCTCATATTCTGTGTTATTTTTGAATTTCTTGTTACTTGTTACTTCTGGTTGAATTCCGTGTTTAGTTGCTTATACAAAGGTAATCAACTGTGCTCTTTAATAGCTGGGGATCCTGACAAAGTAAAATCTCCTTTTTGCCTAATTTTTGCTTGTTCCAAATCCAAAATTACATTAGTATCAAAACAAGTTAAGTACATCACTTATTTGCCATTTCTATGTCTAACATGGGTTTACATTATATATTTAGGCTATCTCTACATAATAAATTTAGTGTATGCTTATATTTGAGTTTAACATCTAATTGGCCTGTTATAGATCTGATTATCACTCTTTTGCCATTTTATTTATATATACCCCTTTAACCCTACATAACCCTAATCTAGAAATTTTAAAGTTAAATATTTGGTGAACCCAATATTTGAACATCAAACCTGAGGATACTTAGGGTTTTTTGAATTTTATATTATTGATCCCTAAATTACTATAAATTTTACAATCATGTTTCCCATGGATAACTTTGTTAATTATTTCATGGTCTAATACCTTATAGTCATTCTTACTTGTTATATCTCGTCCCTGATTAACTCATTCTGATCTATAAGGGATGTAAAACATGCATTCATATAGGCTCCTCCTTTTGTAATTCCATAGAACTAGAATCCAAGGGTATGACATTATTGACCAATTGAGCAATACCCATGCAAAAATTTCAATGCTTGAGCCCCTAAAATAATCCAATGTCTATGAGAATATCTTATACGAGGCATTATGTGAGACACATGTTCCAAGTGATATTGAGCCTGCTTATTTTTCATATATCATGAAAGATCTCAAGAACTATAGCAAAATCATTACCTTTGATCCAACATATTTGCCATCCAAAGATATTATTGACCAAGATTTGCCTCTATTCATACAAATGACAATACAAAGTAAATGTATTAAAAGAGTTCTTGTTGATAATGGATCAAAAATAAACATTTGTAGCATACAATTCCTAACAACCGTGGGTATTAACCCAAATCTTATTCAAAAAATAGTTATGAAAATAAGAAGATTTGATAATTCATAAAGCCCTCTGGTTGGTAAAATTACATTGAATATCATCGTGTGTCTCCATACATTTATCACTTTGTACCAAGTTATGCCAATGATTTGAACTATAACATTATATTGGGATGGTCTTGGATACATAAAATGTATTTGGTTCCCTCTACATTGCATGTGTGATTACAATTTTATCATTAAATAATCCTTTACACATGTCCAACAGATCCTAATCCCTTAGAACACTATGTAATTGTCTAAAAAATAGATAATCCTAAATCATAACACTTTGAATATGAGTCCAAAGTTGACACATTAGTACAAAAACCTAACCAAACTATGCTATCCAAGGTACCAATTTTTTTTTTACACATTTACTTGAGTCCTCTGCTTCCTTACTCATGCGGTTAATAGAGCATGAGCTTATATCTCTCCCTCATCCTATCGAGGTTGGTATGATTTGACCTATATCCAAAGGATATTGTGTGTTTTTTTTATCACTATTATCTGGGATCTGGGCATTCTAAAAACCATTGCTTTACCTTGAAGCATAAGATCCAAGATTTTATCCATTACCAAAATCTTACATTTGAGGATCCTCCTAAAGAATTAGGTTCAAAACAACTCTAAAAACATCCAAGACAATAAGATTTAATGATTACATTATACATGGGCAATGCTTATTTTGGGCATAACCATATCGATCCTACACAAATGAAAACCACTTACCATACAAATCTTTTTTAGCAGCTTGGTTTTGATCTACACTGCTTATAAAAGAAAGTCAGTTGGAAAGACTCATTAGGCAACATACTAATACCAATTTCTTGTAGTCCTAAAGTAGTTCGAGCATGGGATTAGGTTATTCCTACCACATCTCCATATGCACTTATATTAGGAACTTTTTGGCTATACCAAATGGAAGCAAAAATTGATCCAAATCAGCAAGGTATTTCCTTTCCTCATGAAGGCAAATTAATACATATTTCAAATGATAGCATTAATTCTTATACAACACAGGCAAAATGTGAGGAGGAACATGCCATGTACCTTTTTAACCTATCCAATCATGATGAAAATAATGAAAAGATCCAACTTAAGGTTGCAAAGATACCTATATCCCAAAAATACCAAAAAAAAAAAAAATTCAAAAACCCAAAATAAATTTCTGGCACTTACATGTTCTATTGGATCCTTGGCATCCATGTGTTATTCTATGTTGATGGATGGTATAATCAATTACTCCTACATACACATATGTGTCACACTCCTACTTAAGTGTGATACATGCATACACATATACATGATACATTCCTATTTTAGATGTTGGGCTTTCCCTCTACTCATATCATATGGACATTGGGGGCATCCACTTCTTTGATCTTGATACACATAGGTTATATGGTTTGATGATCACTCTACCTTATCATGTTTGAGATTACATATGTACTTATAGATGCTTGTATCCATGATTTTATCTTACACAAGGAACTTGATATGCTATATACGTGACATTTTTTCCTAACACATTGGATACAGGGGATACTATGACATGTTTATGTTAGTTACTTATGCTTTTATTTATGCACTTCCTTAAGTGTCTTAGCTTGCTATTGTCTTGATTTTTTGAGCATTTGAATATGTTCCTTTGCTTACGGCCCCCATGCCTATCTATGATTTGATTAATATTTGCATATGTCATTATTTGTTGTATAGATATTTGAATATGTCATTCTTATTTTTATGGACATTTGACTAAGTCGCGTCCTTCTAATAATATGACATTTGAACATGCCCCTTTTTTGAGATCTCCTTAAACCATTGTATTTTGACTTGATTTTGAGTAATCTTGTGTGTGTGGTTATTTTCTTATTGAGCTTGTACTATTACTATCTAGATGTTGTCATAATATTTATCATGCATCTTAGGCCTATATGTGATCACATTAGTTCTATGTGATTTAATGATATATTTACCTAGACATGTTCTTTCTATATGCTACATGGTTACATTTATAGATTATACAGTTGCCTTATCCTTTTGAGGTGAGGTATCTGTTAGTTCCTATCTTTCCCTCACATCAAAGGGGGGTGGGGGAATAATAATGGGGGGCATGTTCTCCACACTCGACACAATTTCTAGATTCGGTGAGGGCATGCTTTGGAATAAGGTTCTCCACACTCATTCAATATATGGTACTTATATCAATTTCCATATTTAATAAGGGCATGCTTTGGAAACATGTTATCCACACTCATTCAAGATATGGTATTTATATCAATTTTTAGATTTAGTGGAGGCTTGATTTGGAAGTATGTTCTCCACACTCATTCAATATGTGGTACTTATACTAGTTCTCAAATTTAATTGGGGCATGTCACATGGGAATGGCTTCCACATATTGATATCTCTTAGATTCAGTGGGCTCACGTCATATAGGAATGGTATTCACATATTCATAGTTCTCAAATTTAGTGGGGTCATGCTTTGGAAGCATGTTCTCCACACTTATTCAGTATTCAACATCTCTGGTTTAAAGTGGGGGCATGTTTTGGAAACATGTCCTTCAAATTGGTACTTATATAAATTTTTAATTTTTTCCATATATAATGTGGGCATGATTTGGAAGCATGTCTTCCATACTTACATATTTATCCGAATTAGCCAAAACACACAGTTATATGATTCAAAAAAATAATTGTGATATAATTCTATATATTGGTACTATTATTATACATAGTTTCAGTATGAGACATATCTAAAGTGCATATGCTATGCAAAAAGTGCCTAATATTTCAAAATCCAAATCATTTTTAGATTCCAAAAATCTTTGATGGATTTTTACCATATCATAGACTTTTTGTACTGATACCTTATAGACTTTTATGGACTTTTATTAAGACAATCTACTGGAGTAGTTGGTTCACTTTTGGTATGGTTGAGGTGATCAAATCACTCAATCTTACCAAGTTTTAATGTTGGAATTGATCATCCAACCTCACCAAGTTATAAGTATTATTGGATTTCATGATTGAGCTAATCTCAATTGCCAGGTGGAAACTCACTTTTGCTTTGAAGTTGGGGGCATGTGCCTTCCAATATCTCTCTCTCTATTTCCCTAGATATATGCACTTTAAAGATTTATCTATATTTTTCTTAATCTTAGTTTCAAGCCTTACAATGATACTTATTTTCAAAATAACTTGCCAATAGGTAAGGTAATTACATCAACACATAGGTGTACTACTAAACCTTGCTCTTTTATTTTCAATCTATTTAAAGTAATTTCAACCTAGATTATATGCACTAGTTTTATACTGTAACATGCTCTTTTTTGTAGGATAGTCACCAAAAAAACACTCAAGTTAGGCACATGGAAAGACAAGGTGTGCATATATAACTACGTATGCATTCTTTTCCTTTAAACTATCAATTTCATTACTAGATTAAAGGGGGGCAAACATAGATGATAATTTATGACTATATAGCACCTCAGTCTTGTACACTTAGAAAACTCAGACCTTGGCTATTCCTCTTAGTTATTTACCTTTACCACTTTTATAAATCTCATATATACTCTATCTTTATGCCCCTTGGCCTATATCTCTTAGTTTGACCAATTTTATGCTGATGACCCATATCTTTTATCTTTCTCATAATGCTTAAAATGTACTTATCTTACATCTCTGTAAGTTATAAACCTATACCTATTTTCCTACTCCCTATACACTAACATTCAAGATAAATAGTAACATCAACATTATTATCCTATTTCAACACAAGTGTCCAATGCCCTAAAGTCATCCAATTTGCAAATACAATGCATCCTATTTGTCGTCTTAAGTGCTTTAATGCATGTTATTACTCTAAAGGGATTGATATGAATACAATATCAACCCTCATTCATTCTTTGTCTAGTTTCACCTAGAAAATACCAAAGAGACCAAGTCAAATTATCAAAAATATTCTATCAATCATTCAATTAAAAAAATCTTCCCTATTTATTTTTATTTCCATACTAGTCATAGGGACAACACATCTATAGGTCTAAAAGTAATAAAGGAACAACCCAAGAGCCCAATTTTCCAAGTTACAAGCTAGGTCACTATTGTACTTATTTTGCATATATTGTATTATTCACACATAAGCCAACACACAAGGGAGAACTACATCATTATGAGGTCCTCTTTGGATTATTGTCTATGTAGGTAGCACCCATTGACAACAGGGTCTTTGGGGAAGCACAACCAATCCAGTTTTACCCAAGGTCACTATCAAGATGGAAAGATAGTGTTTTATAATTTCAAAAAGAGTGACTGTCTATGAACTATATATAAATTCACTAGAGAGAAGGTGAAGCAGAACCCAAAATTATCCAAGTGGTTGCATCTTATTTCAACATATATTCTATATAGGACACTAGCATCGAATACAAATAGTAACATCAACATAATCATCTTAGAATGACATTATTGTCCATAGATCCAAAAGCATTAGAGCCTAAATCTAAAAATTATTCTAGAATATCCTTCTTGCTTATTTTCTACCTATTCTAGATCCAAAGCTGCATTAACATCAAAACAAGCTAAGTGCATCCCTTCTTTGTCATTTCTATATCTAACATAGTTATACTTTTCATATATAGACTATATCGACATAATAAATTGAGTGTATTTTTATATTTGATTTTATCATCTAACTGGACTGATATTGATTTTATTATCACCCTTGTGCCATTTCAGTTTTATATAGCCCTTTAATCCTAGATAAATGATGGAGAACCACAAATCTTTCAAGAAGACAATGCACAAACTAGGCTCGTATCTTCTTCTATTAATTAATAACTCAAAATAAAGACTCTTATAATTTATAATTTATTGAAAAGGATTATTAAATATATTTTTAATGTTATCAAATCTTTGTAATAGGTCACCTCTCTTGAATACACTTGACTTTACAAAAAGACAACATGCATATTTTTAACCTTGTCAATTGGACCTACAAAATATGTTTTGATCACAATTTTCTCTCCAAGTGTCTAAAAACTCTAAAATTACCTAGAAAAGATCCAAAATATATTTTACCACCTTTATTAAAATTTTAAAACAATTTTACAAGGTAGTTTTAAAGTTATGCTCTTTTTAGGACTGCTAAAATAGGGTTTTAGACCTTCTTTAAGACCGCAGATCCGAGTTTTGATTATAGCTTCAGCTACATACCTATTAATTTTTTTAAATCACTTTAAAAAATTAAAAAACTTAAATATTCTTCTATCCAAAAAGTTTTAACCAATTTTCATATTAATTTTATGAGATATGGAAGTTTTACTATTGAAAAACCCTAGTTTTTTGAGTGAGGCTGAGAGCATTCAAAAATGTCTAATTTGAATTTTATAGATCCTTTTATAATTATTCCACTTGAAAATGTTCTACCCAATAAATATATATTATTTAAATCAATTTAAATCCTCTAAAAATCTCTGACAGTAGATGAAATAGCTTATTTATTGACTGTACTTATAGGTTTTGTGACTACAAGAACCCTGTTTTGTTTTTTAAGCCTGCAAGTATGTATAAAAGATGTCCCAAGAAATAAATAAGGTTTAAAGAAAATTAAAATTAAATTATAATGAAATAAAACATTGAAACATTAATATCAAATTTATAAATTAGTATTCTATTGTGTTTGGAGAGTAAAACATACACAATCCTAGTTACACATCCATGTTTTTACACAAAATCTTCTTTTTCCAAAATCCTGATGTTTTTTGGATTCTTTTCTAGATGCTATCCTTTGTTTCCTTCCCAAAATACTCTTCTCAACATACTTACATGTATCTATTCATTTTATCACCTTTTCTTTGAATAACATCCACTTTCACTTCTTTCTCTAATGTACAAACTCCTTCCAAACATAGGCAATTAATATGACACTTATCTTAGACTAACTTTAGCTAAGTTTGACATGTTTATTATTGTTTAAACCATAAGACACACTATAAAACATGAAATTAAACCTAAATGACCCCTACAAATAATACTATCCTTTTACATTTCTCTCAAAGATGAAAACACCCTTAAAGGGCTAGTAAAAATTCAAAAATTAAAAACATAGATTTTGGTGGGAAAATGGCTATGATGCACTAAAGAACAATATTTGGAAACCTTATGATTTATACACCTCCAAAGAACATAAATATACTTTAAACACATAAATATGACCTATTTAAAATAAAAATGAAATATATATAAGTTTATTATGACCTTTAAAGCCTACTTAAAACTAACATTGATAAAATTTACAAAATGGAGTCTCCTAAGTTGATATACCTACATTAGACTCCCAGACTTCAAAGTTTTCATGAGATAATACTCATGAGATCCTAGTCTAACTACTTCCACAATAATGTTCTATTTTCCACTTCTTCAACTAACTTCTCATATAGGTACACATGTTTAACTACACCACACTTGTATTTCTTATTGGATATCTTCTTCATTTCCATGCCTGCACATGAGACAAACATGTTAAGAGAATAAATAATTAAATCATGCCTTTAAGGCATATCCAATTATTATTCACTGCTAACATGGGATCTGTGCTTCCCTCTCACACCATAAGCTCTCTAATAGGCTATCTTTTCTTCATCTAGAACTTTGATTTCAACTTTACTGCACAACTGATTCTCATTCTCAATTTCAACCACCTCTTCATCCAATACTTCCACCTTGGAGTCATGTAATTTATATTGACTATTTAATTTAATTTATTGTAACACTTTTTTATTTTTATCTTCTTTCTTTATCTTTAGCAGCTCCTCCATGGAAACATCTATCTTTTTTTCCATATCTATATTCTTCTTCATGGACTGTTCACAACTATTTTATTTCCTATTTCCTTCCAAGATAATTTATTTTAACAAAATATCACTTGGAAACACATCATATACTATGTTAACAAACTCATCTATCAAATTTTCAAATTCAAATTCAAATTTTGTTTTTAGATTAAGGTAAAAGCAAGTTTTGAAGGGACCCTAAAACCCTTTAACAAAATAAAAAAAGATAAAGCATTAACAACCACCAGGAACAACAGTCCTGAAACCTACTGAAGAGTAGCAAAAAAACTAGGTTTTATAGGGACCTGAAACCACATAGATGCTATAAAATAGAATAGAGCAGATCGGGACATTAAAATTCTGCAAAATACCTTGGTTTTTTAGTCCCTTTGATTTGATGGAAACACTGTCAGATCTAGAAATAAAGATAGCCGTAGCCAAGTCAAGAAAAAGGCCATGCCCCACCACACCCTCAAACCCTAAAAATTCACTTTCCTCAGCCCTAACATCCTTAAATTTGCAGTGCTACTCATCCCATTTGGAGATTTAAGGGTCCACTTCTGGCTCCTTAGGCTCTTCCTCTTCTTCTACAATGGCTGCAGCCTTTGCACTCACATTGCTGTCAACAGCCGTGGCGACCTCCATGAACACCCTTTATGGCTCCCTGCATCATCCTATGATGAGATGCACACAAAACTCAGCTAGAACCTAGCCTAACTCCCCGCAATGGCCTCCTTGAGCACCCTATACGGCTCCCCCGTGAGGGTTTCCCCCATCCATTCAATATTTCCTTCACAAAACAGATCGGGATGGCAGTCCAAATTAGGCTAGAAATCTAGCCCATGTTCCATCTACAATATGGAAATTTGAAGCAAAAAATAAAGTTCCACGCAATAATAGATCTCTCATTACAACGCTTTGCAAAAGCACCATGGATCCCTCCGGCCACACCACACATCAGCTTGCAGATTAGGATATGGTTGCCAAAGTCTGAGAAGGCGGCTGTGAAGGTTAGGGTTTCAACACGGCCACATCTACGGCCGCGCTCCCTCTTCCCTCTTCCTTTCGACTGTGCTCTATTCAAGTTTAGAGAAATTTTGTTACCTTAGAGGTTGTACCAACTATTCTTGGCTTGGCAAGTAATGTATATTCAGTTTCATCTTCCTTACTATTTTTAAAATCTACCCTAGGTTCTATTGAGGTCAACATACCCCCATTTTTAAAAATTGGGACCCTTGAGATATTTTGAAACTTACCACTAAAAGTATGGCTTTTTTTAACATTATTAGAATTTGAAGATCATCCACTTTGATAAAGTTGGCCTACTAGTTTGTGGTTTTGCTTTAAGGTTACCTAATGTTGCTAATGATTGGTCTTCATGTCTTAAAGATATAGTTTTCATGGAGCTCTTGCTGATGGATCATGCTTAGAGTTTACAGATTAACTCTATTTAGGCTTCATTTTTTGAAATCTCTCCTTCAGAAAACCCTAGCTCAAGCCCTTGGTTCAAATTTACATTTTGTAGGAACATTTCAAATTACTTTGGAATTAAGTTTAATTTTCATGTTAAGGCTTAGTCGTATTTCTTAACATGACCAAACCTAAACTTGAAAGTCTTACTTGGTCCCTTTTATTTCTCCCCTTTGTTTCCTATATTTCTAACCGAGTCTAATGTTTATGTTGATAGGGTCCTATTATTTTTTTATAGCATGGTCCCCTTTGATTATCTATTTAGCCTAAAGTCTTAATTCTAAGGCCCTGTTCATGTTTATTAGCATAAATGAGACCTTAGTCTTAACATTTAAGCCCAAGTTTTTAATTTCATCCTAAGTCTTAACTTAAATAATTTACTTCTTTAAAGATCTAATGGTTCATACCTCATCACAAGTGAATAATCTGATAGAGTGAAGAAAGCCCAACAAACCTGAGTTTTTGGTCCTTTAGACCAATAATGTGTGAGCATGCGAATCATGATCGATGGCTCATGCCTCATCAAGACCAAAGATCCAATAAAGTGAATGCAGTGACAAAAACTCAAAATCCTAAGAAGCCCCATGGGGTCACCACGTGGTGCTCCCACATTCAAAGATTGATAACAAAGGGTCCCATATATTAAAAGGAACCAATCATGTATAAGTGGTTAGATCATGATCAATGATTCATGGTCACTCATGGATCTAGATCCAATAAAGCAAAGATAATGTTGAAATGTCAAAGGCCAAAGGAGTCCCATAAAGATGATAAGTGGCATCATCTCAGGGACTTGAACAAAGATTAATGACCCATGAGTCCTCAACAGGGTCAATAGAGTCAAAGCCTAGAAGCCTTGCAAAGCCACCACATGGTGCTCTCATAGTCATCATGATCAAATGAACTAATGGCATGCATTCACTTAGATTATAATCAGACAACTCTCACTTCATCATACTTATTAATTGGATGGAGTGAATTGAATCTTAGATCCATGGAACACAAGAACTTCATAAGATTAAATTTGACATTCTCATGAACATCATTTGATGTCTGTAAGGCCATCATTGATGTCCATGAGACGATCAACTTTAAGCCCACCAAACCTAAAATAATTTATGAATTTAAATTTGACATTCTCAAGAATGTCATTTGACACTCGTGAGGCCATCATTGATGTCCGTAAGGCCATTAAATTCAAGCTCTTTGAACATTTTACTTAGATAAATGGGGCATGTTTTATGTCATTCGATGGGTCATTTGATATTATTCTTTAAAACTTAACATAAAATATCTTAACCTATGTCTATAGCATGTTTATTGACATCCAATAAACGTTGCTTAAAATATTTTAGCTTACATTTTTTGTTATAGCCATACACTGATTAAAGTCCTTGAATCTCATAGGATCAATGGCTTACGCTTCATCAGGCCTAGATGATCCAATGATGAAAAATTGCTAATGACTATTCAAGGGTTTTATGAGAGCCCATGGGCTCGATAGTGGATTCAATGTGTGACTGACGTAAAATATAGAGCTCAAGAAGCCCATGAGGGTGATAAGTGGCAAAATCATGAGGCTTGATACAAAGACAACCAATAATAGCCAAGTTCTTAGATCACGATCAATGGCCTGCATTGATCCATGGGTAATGATCCAATGGTGTGAAATAAAAGGACAAATTCTATATAACAACAACTAGTGCTTTGAAAGCATTTATGAAAAATGCCACAAAAATTGATAGATATATGACAAATAAGTGCCATGCAAGCATAAAGTGACAAAAATGAAGATCTTGTGTTCTCAAAAATACAAACATATAAAGCTAAGAGCCAAGGCCAATCTAGGGTAGATAATAGTGGGACCCTAGACATGATCCTCAATGCAGGTGAAAGGATCATTGAGGCGAAAAGTACCAAAGAAGCCATGGCTAAAAATGATAGGGAGTTGTGTTGTGCAGATTAATTACCTAGTGATTACCAGATTATTGAGTCTGATTAACATTAATTATCAACCCAGGGTGCATATGCTTTTCAAAGATGTCAACACTATATATGCATCATTTATTCAAGAATCAACTTGTTTTTCTAGTTGCAATATAATGAAATTATGTTGAATTCACTAGATAATTATATGATGAAACTATTATGATAGAATTATATAACTACTTCACACTTATGAATCACACATGCATCACACATGCATCACACCTATATAATCAAACTAATGATAAGATCAACTTACACAATACACTAAAACTAAAGAGGGTCATGATCTTCACTACAACTCCTTTTGAGGGGGCCCTTCCTCATTCAGAACTAAGCTCCAATCCTTCTCTGAGAGAATTCACAAACTTCTTACAAAATCAACTTTCTCATTACTCAATTTTATAGCAATTAAAGATTGCTACAGAAGATTACAATATTCTAAATGCAATTGCTAAAGTTCTAATACTTTTGCTATTATCTGTCTAACTTAACTAACTCCTAATCTGATCTAGGCTCTGCCATTAAATACATAAGGTACTTTATTAACTTTTAACCAAAGACACCAAATTAGGAAAAATACAAATACTTTAGAAACTACCCCAATCAACCTTCAAGTGGTTGGTAACCGAAGTTACTTGTTTTAGGCTTGACTGGGTTAAGGACAAGGTATACTATTTTATTATTTTATTTCCTTTTGTCTTTGTCCCATTATTATTATGTTTCTCATCATTGGCATCACATCCAAATTTACTTTTATGTAGGGAGTATGTACAACAACTACGATCCTTTTCAATCATCCATTCAGTTCTTAAGACAACTGGATGTGTTCTTAAATCTGATCACAATAATAGCTTTGTTTTGCATAGTGGCTATAAACAACCTATAGGTGAAGCGTATAATTGCTACGGGAACTCTATAGTGGCTACGATAAACTTGTAGGTGAAGCCTAAAATTATTGTAGGCACTTTGTAGTGGCTATGAGTAACCTGTAGGTGAAGCCTACAGTTGTTGTGGGTAATTTGCAGTGGCTGTAGGTGAAACTTATAGTTATTATGAGCACTCTATAGTGGCTATAGGTAATCTATAGGTGAATCCTATAGATACTATGAGAAGCCTATAAGTGTTGTGCCCTAACAAGATCCTACAACATTACATTATCTTTCAAATGTTTGTTAAATAAAGTTACACAAGTATAATCTAATCAAGGAAGAAGCATCAATAATCCATAACATAACACACACACACACACACGCACACACACACACAAAATCATAAATTCATTCATTCATTTTCATAAGTCACGGATAGTTATGGGGTTTACATGGAAGAAGATATATACTAGTTATGGATGAGGTTATAAAATGAAGCAATTGGTGGCCTCATCAAGTTGAATGCTCTAGCTGAAAAGGAAGAAAAGTGTCTCTTAAGGCTAGCTGTGGATTTGGGACTCGTTAACGAGGAACATCAAAAGGCTATGAACAACCTTTAGCAAAAACAAGCAAGTTTCCAGGCATAGGGCCCACCAACCAGTCAGTTAATATTCTAGTTTTGTGAAGCATTGTAACATCTTAAAAATGGATTTTTTTTTTAAAGGCATATGCTAGTTTGTTAGCATATTTGCCTCTAAGTCAGTATATTATAGAAAAGCAAGTGTATTCTAGAACTTGATAGAAAAAGGATAGTTATCCTTCTTGTACATTTGTATCTTGCAACTAACAAATTTACTACCTTGTCCTTCTATAAAAGGCAGTACTACCATTTTTTAAAAGGGGGAGTTTTAGAGACAAAATTACTTTGTAATTTTGGAACAAGTAATACAAGCAAGGAATTTTGTAAAGATTATCCAGTATTTGTCTATGTTTGCTATCATGGATTCTCTCTCATTTTCTTGTTTTGATTTCCAGATTTGAATGGTTCTTATGGATTCTTGGTGTGCACCTTTAATTATAGAGTTGTTAACTTGTGCAAATGCTAGGTTGACTAAAAGTTCTTAGGTTCATTTCATTTTCTTGCTCTTCTTGCATTTGGGCCAATGTTATTTGCTTGTAGGAGTAAATATTTAAAGTGAGTCTAGTTCTTATTTGCATATTTCCATACCTTCCTTAGAATTTTGCTTAATGTGTGATGTTATTGGGACTAAGTTGTTTCACTTCACATGTTGGTTCTAAGTGCATGCTTGGATGAAATCTAAACTTTGTCATGATGTTTGAAATGAAGATTAGTAATATTTATTTCTACCCTACCTTTATTTCTGTTTCTTTTTTAACCTGGATCACCTTAGTTTAAATTGTCATTATAAATATCCATCCTAATTTAATTCTTAATTTAGTTCTTGATCATAGTTCACTGTTCTTAGCATAAGTATTCCATACTTTAGATAGATGTATTGTTTGGGCCACGGTGTCTCCCAACCACCAACTAATATAAATTTTGTGAAACAATCACTTGTTCTACCTCTATTTCACTAAAATATAATAGGATTATGACAACTTGTAACTCTTGCATTGGATTCTTAAGAATTCAAAAATGAGAAGTGTTTCTTAACACTTTAGGCACATGTGGTACACATTTAGGCATCAATAGTTTCTTCACATGATAACCTCTCAACCTCCTTATCTTTATCACTTACATGATATTTCTGTTCTTCAATTTTATTATGGGATTTGAAAAGCTCCATATCAACCATCTCTTCTTCTTTATCCTACTATAAATGGAATAACTCTTTTTCAGTCAAAACCTTGGTACTATTTTCATCTATTGTAACCAATTTTCTTTGTGCAAGCTCCATTACATACAAACATGCATTCATATTACTCAATTCTTATAGTAACATTACTTTTTTTTAATTATCCTATCTATTCTCTTCTTTTTTCTTTGAATGTTATCTTTACTCTTCTTCGAAATGCCTTCTTTTCACCTTTTTGCAAATATATGTTTCACCACCTACTACTCTCTCTCTTCAAATCTCTTCAACAATCTTCTATTTCACAAGATATTATTTCTTCTTAGGTCCTATGATAATAAACACCTTATTTATATTTCTATCTCTCCTGCTCAGGTAGCTTATGAGCTCTGATACCAAAAATTAATGGAGAAGCACAAATCTTTCAAGACAATATACAAATAAGGCTAATATATTCTTTTATTAATTAATTTTATCTCAAAAAAATTTATAATTTAAAATTTATTTAAAATAATTATTGGAGATATTATTAATGCTATCCAATATCTGTAATAGATCACTTCACCTGAATACACTTGATTTTACAAAAAAATAACATGCAAATTTTTAACCTTGTCAGTTAGACCTGCAGACTATGTTTTGACCATAACTTTATATCTATGTGTCTAAAATATATAAAATCACCTGGAACATATCAAAAAAATATTTTCTCACTTTTTCTAAAAATTTCAAATAATTTTACAATGTATTTTTAAAGTTATGCTCTTTTTAGGAATGCTAAAATAAGGTCTTAGACATTTTTTCTGATTGCAGGTCTAAGTTTTGATTATAAATTGAGTTAAAAAATTATTAAAAAATTTAAATCCCTTGGAAAAATTCATAAACATCAATATTAATGTATCCAAAAAGTTTCAACCAATTTTCACAGTTCATTTTTGAGATATGGAAGTTTCAGTGCTGTAAAAACCCTAGTTTTCTAAGTGAGGTCTAGAACATTCAAAAAGGCCTAATTAAATTTTATAGATCCTTTTACAATTATTCCACTTAAAATTTTTCTACACAATAAATATATATTATTTCAATCAATTTCAATCCTTTAAAATTCTCTAAAAGTTGATAAAATAACTTATTTCTTGATTATACTTATAAGTTTTGTTGACTACAAGAACCCTTTTTTGTTCTTTAAGCCTACAAGTATGTATAAAAGATGTTGTAAGAAATACACAAAGTTTAAATCAAAATAAAATTCACTTAAAATTAAATACAAGGTTTAAATGGTAATATCAACTCCATAAAATAGTATTCTATTGTGTTTGTAGAGTAAAACATACACAATCTTGGTTACACAACTCTATTTTTACACAATTTTTTTCCAAAATCTTGATGTATTTTGGCTTCTTTTCTTGCTTATATCATTTTTTTTCATCCTTTCCAATGTAATATTCTCAACCTCCTTGCATGTATCTATGCATTTTATCACCTTCTCATTGAATAACATCCACTTCCACTTCTTTCTCCAATGTACAAACTCCTTCCAAACATAGGCAATTAATATGACACTTATCTTAGACTAACTTTAACCAAGTTTGACATGTTTATTATTGTTTAAACCATAAGACAAACTCTATAACATGTATTTAAACCTATGTGACTCATTATAAATAGTACCATCCTTTTACATTGCTCCCAAAGATGGAAAACAACCTTAAAGGGGTAGTAAAAATTAAAATTTTCAAAATATGGATTTTGGCGGGAAAATGACTATGATGTTCTAAAGAGAAAGATTTGGAAACCTTCTAATTTAGACACCTCATTAAGAACCTAAATATACATTAAACATGTAAATATGACCTATTCAAGACAAAAATGAAGTACACACAAGTATCTTATGAACTTCAAAGCCTACTGAAGACCAATATTGACAAAATTTACAAAATGGAGTCTCTTAAGTTGATGTACCTACATCAATAACCCCAATATATAATTTTTAGGGTTAAAAAATAGGATACCAAATTTAGGAGGAAAATAGTTATTTTAGTTGTGGTGGATTGCCTCTCCAAGTATGTCAAATTTTGTGCCCTCAAACATATTTTTTTATCAAGAATCAGGAGGAAACAAGAAACCCACATGTAAATACACCATCCAAAAACAAGTACTAATATGATATATTTTACCAATATCATAAATGTATTAAAAAAAACAAATGGATATGAAATTTATAATTTTTCATCCAACAAAATGTTGCACAATAACACCAAATATCAAGGAGTGGTCCTTAGTTCTCTAGAATGACTAAATTTCGACCAACTCATCTTATAAATTATTGGCTTAACTTATAATAATGGACACAAAGGTTCCTTATATAAAAATTACCAGGGTGAATGGGAGATTATTATTCATGGAGAGAAAGTTAGAAGCATTCCCTAGATACACTTAAATCTTCTCACACATGTGTGGATAACTACCAAATTAAGTGTGCATATTAACAATATTTTTCACATGATACATCTCACTTAGATATTAAAAAAACTACCTAGTTATACTTCACATCAAGTGTGAAAATATGCACTAGTACCCACCTAAATATCTACTTAGGGAATGTGGTAAAAAATTAGAAAATATTAATATTTTAAAAATGGGTCTCAACAACTAAGGCTGATGATGTACCCATGTGCAATTAAAGAGAAAAATAATAATGAAACTATTGTTGTAGATTATTATTGTGATAAATAAAACCAATGAATCTAATGAAGCCTATAATGAAAAGAATAATAAGAAAAGGAAGGATGTAAATACTGAAAGTGACAATAATTTTGGCTAGCAAAAACTATCATGTCATAATACTAACACTAACACTCATTTGCATGCACTCAAACAATTACTACTCTTCAATTCAACATATTCAAATAAATGAGTGGGAAAGTTAACACTATTTGTTACTAATTAAACTAAAATAGGATCAAAATAAGTAGCTTCCGTGAAAAGGATACATGAATAAGAGTGTCTATGTGGTACCTATTCCAACTCATTGGAATGCATGAATTGAAAAATAATGTATCTACCTAATATGTAGGAATAAAAAATAGGTACATAGCATACCCAATTAATAACCAAGGAAACATTACCTTCATAATGTAGAATGTAGTACAACACCCCCATACTAATGACTAGGTAATGGAGAAATCACAACTATCAATCAAAATCTCAAAAAGTGTGTCAATGTGGTAGGTGTACAACATGAAAATGAAAATTAAGGCCATGAAAAATCAAATCAAACTTCTCAAGTGAGATTTCCCTATATACCACATAAATTAACCAAAATCTGATGTGAGAAAAAGATGTGTCAAAGTACACACACTTGAAGGTATACAAAGCTGAAATAACAAAGCCCTCATGATACTTTATAGATCAATGAGAGTCTAATTACATTTGAAAACCCCACTCAAAAGTTATATTTATCCCCTTTGAAAATGAGGTGGCACCTATACTTAATACATAAAACAAGATGATTTATAGTTTACAAATAATCAAGTATATTGAAAACTAAAATTCTAAGATATAATTAGAATATATAGAAATCACCATTGTGAATAGTGCAAAAAAATATGCACTTTCAAAAAAATCAAATCAATATGAGTTCCTAGACAAAATTTATGGCCTCCAAAAATTTCACAAAAATAAGAGTTGGTCAACAAATCAGGAAAAAAACTATAAATTTTAGAGAACTATATAAATCTCAAAAAAATAGGCATGTGAAAAAAATCACCTCCCAAGATACTTGGATAAAAAACCAGGATCCCTAGAGTGAAAATACTCCAAAAAGAGGACCAATGGCTTAGGGGCATCCATTAATGGATAAAAAACTAAATTTCATGGTCATATGGTGTGAAACAAGAGGATATCAAACTAAAATAGAGTAATAGTAGTCAATTAGTGGTCACATGTCACGATTAGTCTAGCAACAATTGTAAGGGCTGAGGTCGATCATATCAGAAACCAAGCACCATCACTTTGCATACCTGGGCAATTAAGAATTATATCCCTAATCATGTATCTAACTACAACAAAATAATAGCATTTAAACAGTGGTCATAGGTCATGTTCAACCTAACAACAAGCATAGGGGCTAGGGGTTGGTCATATGAGTGACCAAGTTCTAAAGCATAAAGTGCTAGGAGGTGTGTAGGCCTAGGCACTTAAGCACTACATAATATGGTCGCATCGAGTGACCAGGGATCTAGTGGTAGTCAATTAGTGGAGTGGTAGTGTAGGATGACAACACATACAAGCGAGTAGTGGCACCATCAGGATGAGTGTTGCTACCATGACACAAAATGTATCAAGGTAAATTTGAAAACAAACTCTATAATATGGAGACCAAATTGAAAAAAATGAAGGCTTCCCCTATATTTTTAGGCTTTAGATGTAATGGAAATGTCATAGTTACTCTGAGACTCCCCAAATATACAAAAACAAAATATAGACTTACCTATAAAACCCTTAAAATTAAAAAAAATCAAATGAGCTTATGTTGTCTAATTCAAGTGAAACAAGCACTCTAAACATAGTGGGAATGTTTTATTTTCACCAAAAATACATAAAATTGAAAATGGTATAAAAATATTTAATAGAACACCTCCACAATGGATATGCAACATGAACATGAATCTAACCGAAGGAAAACTAGATCTAATACAATAACATATGGGATATGCGAATAAAAATGTGTACCATGTTAGGAATGAGGACCTAATAAATTTTGAACGTAATGACACCATCCATAAACAAGTACTCAAACAAGATATTTCACTAATAACATAAATGTATTAAACTAAACGAAGGGATATATAATGTAGAAGTGTGCAACTAGTAGAATGTTACATAATAATTCCAAGGATTAAGGAGTGATCCTTAGTTATCCAAAATGAATACATTTCTACCAATTCAACTTAAAAATCCTTTACTTAACTTCCAATAAAAGACACAAAGGTTCCTTATATAGGAATTACAATAGATGAGTGGGAGATAATTATTGGTAGAGAGAAAGGTGGAATCATTCCATGGGTACACCTAACCATTCTCACATGTGAGGATAAATACCACATTAAATGTGCATATTAAAAATATTTTGCACGTAATACATTTCACTTAGATTACAAAACTACCTAAGGTGGACTTCACATCAAGTGTGAATATTAATTTTACCTTCTCCACCGTCTCTAAATCTTTATTAGTCATGTATTCCACCTTCATGGGATATTTACTTCCTTATTTTGTGACTGTGATCTTATTTTTACTAGTAACTTATGGTAATGAATTTTCCATTGGTACAATACACAACTTAAAGGAATGGTGAACAAACATTCCAACCCAAGATTTAGAAGTGATAACACCAAAAACATCACATAATGAAGTTGTAAACAATTGATTGCAAAACAATTCAAGTGTTTTTCAAAAAAAAAATGCTAGTACAAAGGAAATCCCTTGCATAAGTAGGCAAGAAAAAGCATATAACTAGCCTAAGTAACCAATGTGAGATAAATCTTCAAATAGGAAAAAATCACAAAAGGGAAAAATAACTAGATAATACACTAGCAAACATGAGAAATGCATGAAATACATACTGTAACATCCCCCCTCAAATGAAGCTAGGGGCTAATAATAACCAAAAAATAAATAGTGGCATATCCATAGTATGAGTCTTGACAACTAGGCCTGATAAGGTACTTATGTACAATACGTATCCATGAAATGAAGAAGGAATATGTCCTCATGAACACCCCAAAGGAAAACTTCTAAAACCTCAAGCATGCCAAGCAACTCAAGGAAACCATGTGATGCAAAAAGATTCATGAAGATGTCTGCAACCTATTACGAAGTCAAAATGTACTCCAAGCTAAGAATTCCATCTTGAATGTGCTGATGAATGAAGTGCATATGTACCTCAATGTGCTTGGTACACTGATGCTCAATTGGTTTATGAGATATGTGAATTGCACTTTGGTTGTCACACCAAAGTATAGTGGGTGAATCTTGCATGAAGCCAAACTCTATCAATAACTGATGAATCCAAAGAATCTACTGACTTGCTATAACTGTTGCCCTATAGTCAACCTCTGTAGATGAAAGTGCAATAGCCTATTGCTTCTTACACAACCAAGCAATAGGTGAAGAACCAAGACAAAATATGTATCCAAAAGAGGAATGACTTGTATACACATAATATTTTCAAACTTTTATCAATTACTGACACTCTTTATCTTGCAAAAACCCATCAAGTTTCAATCTCTTTAAGTGCATACCTTAAGGGGTACATCGGGAAAGGGGTGGGCAGACTATTTGTGCTTCATAGTATTGTTGTCTCTTTTTCCACTTGTTATCTACACACTTATCCCCTAAAAACCATTCCCCTAAGATTGTTCTTCTCTCTTGCACACTCCACAAATCTTTTACCACCTTAATTTTCCCTTTTCATAACCTAAAACCCTTTTTGATAGTTTACATGACTATGTTAGCTGTGTTGACCTTGTATTCTTATTGACAAAGCTTACTAAGAACTAAGTCAGCCATGGCGAGCTTAGTTTATTATCTAGTATGTTTTTTGTCAATTGTAATACTAGGTTTACTAGGTCAACCCTATCAGCCAAAACTTTCAGAAAGGATTAGGGTTAAATCTACCTATATATACAAGATCATTTCACCATTTTTTAGAGAAGAGAATAATAAGTAATATCTATTATGTATCTACTTATCCACCATTCTACTTGAGGATCAAGCTTAGGGTTTCACACTTTCTTTGGAGATATGGATCTTGTCTTGTGGAGAAGTCTTTTAGATGCATTGATAGGTTGTGTAGCCTAGAGCTGATTTATCCTTGTCATCCTTACATACCACAATAACCTCTTGCAAAACACCTTGGGAAAATGATATATTGAGGCTCAACAGGTTTGTCTTCAAAGGTAAGTATTCCTAATTTTATTCCTCCTTTGTAAGAATAGATAGATATGCATTTGTACTTCTCTTTCATGCATTAGGATTTCATATACATTGATGTGAGTATATGTCTCTTATGCATGTTTAATTTTGTTGTTTATTACCCCTACTTTATGCCACAAACTTTGGTGAGCACTAGATTAGACTTTACTTTACTTGTTATTAGTTTAGTGAATATGAAAACATAGGGCTTAGTTAGGGTTATTGTGTGATTGTGCTTGATTGGAAGCTTTTGAACCCTCTATAGTATTGTTTATTGTGATAAGAGATCCCCTAATTGGGTATAGTGAATTCACATATTAGTCATGTTCCTAATTATCTAATGTATCCCCAATCAGAAGTGTAAGTATGATCTATCTTTTTCAAGTTAGGATTGATTTATAGACATGATGAATTTTTGATTGCATACATTCTGGTGAACCTAATGTGAATCTAACCCTTACAATTTTTCTTTCACATTTTTTAAATTTATATAATTTTATTTATTTATATTTATGATACTAAGTCGATAGGGTGGATATAGTTTCTAACTTTTGTGCACAAGTTTAACACATAATCCCATAAAAAATGACTCTATTTTATTTGTGTAGGTCTTCATCAAATATAGGCTACTGGGTCAAACAGGTCAACACAATACTCTTACAAGCTTCTAGAAAACATATTATGTCAACTAGGTCGACATAGTATTCCAGATAGCTTCCAAAAAACATACTAGGTCGACTAGTCTGGTATAGTCATCTTCACAAGCTTCAACAAATAAGGAACTGCAGAACTAGGTTGAATCAGTCAACACAATTGGTAAAATTTACAAGTAACATTCAAGCCACTTCAACAACAATTTCACATTCCTCTACATCTTCCACCCCACCAAGGTTCCTTTCTCTCTTTCTATGTCATTTTAGTTCTTTTGTTTAGTTCTATTTTCCATAATTTGTAGTCTTTAAAACTACCCTTATACAATAAACTAGGTCAACCTGGTCGACCGAATTCTATATTCTATCTTCTATTTGCAAGACTAGGTTGACACTGCTGACATAGTTCTTAATAGACCCTTGTTTCAGTATTACAATAGTGACATTATCGACTCTATATTGTAATGTTTGCATATACTGTCATCTAAATTAACATTGTACTATGTTTCAAAGTTGAAATTAACATTTATATGCTAGTAATTGCTTCACACCTTCAATTTCAATTGCTTGCATGCTTAGAATAAATCACATAGTCTAATTAGGTGGTTTTTCAATATACCATTTAGTTACACTATTTTTATTTCTATTGCACACACTACCAAATCACATAAATTTTAAAATACATTTAAACAATTATCTACCTAAGGCCTACCTACTTGGATTTAATCACCAAAGGGGAACCTGACTTGGTTTTTTGGCCAAGTATAAACTTGTGGTTAATGGTATATATTAGAAAAGCACCTGACACCCTTAACGCTATGCGAATATGAAGTGAGGGGGTAGGCCCTAATACTAATATAGTACCATTGCCAACACAAATCCCTTTTAGCCTAAACATCTTGAAACCATCCATAGATTAATTTCTGGTTCCCTATTTTGCACCAACTTCCCTATCACACTTAAAATAACACTTTATAATCTAACAACATTCAAGATTACCACTTAGTTAACATTTAGTTTTTAGTTGACTTCTTACTCTTTACTCATTGTATGTTGTATTGTAAAAACTTGCATTGGTCAATGTTGGTGCAAGGTTTTGTGTTATGTGCCTTAATTGGATCATTCTCATTGACCCAATTGATTGTATGTTTACTTTCATCTTCTTACTTTAAAGTATGTTATAATTTTTTTCCTATTTTTGGAACACTATCATCTCTATCAATACAGTGTCTTATGGACTGATTCCCCTATCTCTTCGGCATACTAAGTTGACTATGTCAACTTAGTATCATTCAAAACTATCTTCTTAGCATACTAAGTCAATTGTGTCAACTTGGTATCATTCATAACTATATCCTTAGCATACTAAGTTAATTATGTTGACTTAGTATCATTCAAAACTTTCTCCTTATCATAATGAGTTGACTTTGTCAACTTAGTATCATTCAGAACTATTTCCCTAGCATCATAAGTTGATTGGGTTGACATAGTACCTTTTAGGCCAACCCTGTACCTCTTTTTGGCCAATTTTGTCCCTATTTTTACTCCTAGCTTCTTGATCTTTGATCTTATTTGTAAAAATGAATCCACTTATCAAATTCTTTATTGACAGTCTCATCCCATTCTGAATTTACATGGGTTACTCTTTCCTACCTCAATTATCTATCATAGAAGACAACTCTTTAAGGTATAAATTTTCACCATATGGTTCTAAATCTTCTCAATCTTGATCTACCCCATACCGTATAGTCGATCTAGAGAATCCTAGTAGACAAATCCCAAACCATGGTAATTATATACCTTATACCACTTTTACACCTTCTAAACCTATAAGTAGTAAACTCATCAACCCATCTACATTAAATGTTGAAACCTCACATTATGTTCCACCTCTTATAACCAATGTTCATAATCCTCTTGTTACACCCATAACCAAAGCACCAAGCCTTATTTCTTCCCTAATTAACATGCTTAAAACCAATGTTGGGAATCCTCCACCCATAAATAACCCTCCTCTCACCAACTCTACCAATCCTCTTCCTAACAACACTAATACCCCACCTTAAAATACTAATGCACAAATTAACACAACTCAAATTATTTCTCAAATAATTCAACAAATGAACATCATATAAACAACTAATCATTCTCAAGTGATGCACATGAACCAACACTTATTATACATGACTAGTCAACCACCTCAAGTCATCATGTCTCAACCAAATCCAAATTTTGTCCCTCCTCTTAGATATGCCAATGGGAATATCATCCCTTAGACTCCAATGAATAAAAAAATGCTTCAACATCTTCAAAATGAACCTATATCCCCATTCATTGCATCTATAGATATTGGAAACATTTCTTCAGCTATCACATATGATGGGACTAAGGAACCTACTATATTTATTAAGACTTTTGGTAATCTCTATAAGGAATGGGTCCAAACTAACACCTTTGCCACCACCAAACTCTTAGCCAAAACTTTTATTGGTGATTCACTTGAATGGTATAGCCAAATTATTAGACATTCCATCTCATAACTAGAGGATTTAGTCAATGTTACAGTGAAGAAATTCCAACATGATGACCTTCCTAAAAATTACCTTAGCCATTTGATTAATTTCAAACAACTTCTTATAAAATCCACTCACACTTTCATAAAATGATGGAAGTCTCTATCTCACAAAGTGGACCATAATATGAATGATGATACTATTTTAAAACTATTTGTTATTGATCTTAAATCTCCCCTTCAATACAAAGTTCAGATTTTTTCCCCTAAAACTTTATAATAAGCCTTAGACAAAGAAAAAAGGCAAGACTCTCTTATGACTCAATTTAAAACACCTCAAACAACTATTAAAGAACCTTTCCAATCATTTTCTCATAACATTGATTCATCCAAGCCTCCCTAACCTCAAAATGGAGCATCCAATTCAACTAATTTTAACCCAACCCACCCTCCCTTGAGTCTAGAATAACTTAAGAAGAAATTGCCACCCTCTAAACCCATGAGCTTTGATCCTTCCAAACCTCCTCCAAAATGGTACAATCCTGATAATTTTTTTTGGTGGAATGCTATTATAGGTCATTATCATAAGTATTTTCATGATCCTAACTAATTTATTCTTTCTTCCTTGCTTGGTTCACATTTTAATCTTGATACTCTCACAAAATAATGTTATCAAGACTATCTTCAAGCTTCTCAAATTCAATCTCAAGAACCAAAATCACATCAACATCAGCTACCTAATGATCAACAAAATTTATCCCATACCTACACCTCATCCACTAATGTTGTTCAAACCACAGTTGATCCTTATTCCTACACTAATAAGGAAAGGATAACTAACATGAATAACTTTAAACATATTATTGCATCCATTGAACCTCAACCTCTTAGGTCACATGAACCAAAGGAGTACCTAGTTCAAATGCCTACTCCAAAGCATATCATACATGGTCCTCCTTTACCTCCTTTTCCTCCTCATACCTCTCCTACATCCTATGCCACATTTAACATCCCTAAAATCTACCAAAGCAACACATTTACCTATCTACAAATGCACCTACCAACCCAATGCAAATCATTCTAATGGTTAAATGTTACCTCACTCCACCTCACATGTTGGGGCATCTTGCGATGCCCATCCACATGTCTCTTCATACTTTGGGGAATCTTATGATGCCCATCCCTACATCCAATTACCCATTGGGGTATCTTATGATGCCCACTCTTATTCTACAATGTATAATAAGAAACAAATTCAACTTCAAAAAACCTTCCGAGACTTATAAACATTTTTTTCACATGCTCATCTTTGATATAGACATTAGCATAGATCTTTCTTGTTATTTTTTGTCCCATGTTTCTTTATTTTTGTGCATTTTAATTATTTTAGTCACACTTTAATAGCATCATTATCGCCTTTGGGTTCTTTGGTTTTTTTACACATTACATTGGGCATTTGTTTTTATTTTTGTCCTTATATATCTCTTTTATTTTTGTCTTTTTATGCCATTCTTTGCCTTAGTAGATTTATGATTATTTTCCCCATTATTTAGCATTCACCCCATTGGTGTTCACCTTGTGAATTTTAGTGTAAGACCATGGATAGGACTTGGACTTCCTCATAAATTACCACATTAAAACATATTTAAATCACTTTTTGGGATGACTACTACTTTCATTAGTGTTTGTGCTAGATCTGTTGTAGGTTAGTATGGCTTCTCTAGTGACATGACTATCATAAGCATATCCCCTTCCCTTTCATAACACTATTTTACATCCTTGTTATCAACTATGAGCATATTCATCATTGTATCACTTATTACATAGATGGATCTCTCATGATCCCCATATTTCCCTTACTTCCTTTCATTTGAGGCTCACATTGGTCAATTTTGAGATTACACACTTACTTGTGGGCAAGTCTAGGAGTATTTAGACACCTTGGTATTTAGGTCCTTTTCTCTAGTGACCAAGTGTAATCTATATTATGTTTGTGACCTATTTATCTCATGATTGGTCATTCCAAATCCATATTGAGGAGGAATCTTAAAAGCCATAAAAATAGTCAAAAGCCAAAAAATTTAACAAAATACAATGATTCAAAGGCAAAAATAATCTCAAAAGTTAATATCACACCAAAATACATGATTACAAACACATATCCTATCTCTAATCAAAGCTCAAAATCCATAGTTGGCCTCACATAGAGCTAAGGTCTGTTGGGGTGTGGTAGGTTAGTAGATTGGAATAAGAGAATTCAAAAAAATAAACTCTATGGTGATACTTAATTTCTCACTCCAATACCTAATCTTTGTAGTATATCGATGGATCTAGAAGGGGTCTGAAGGAATGAGGAACATGTTGTGGGAAGGTAGGTCCATTTTACTTTTCATGCATATAGCCTTAATGGGTTGATCTATGTACTTCACTTGTTAGCCCAAGCTTTGTGTTCATTAGTCAAAATGTCGTAAGTCCTTGGTGTTGATCATTTTTAGCCTTTTTCACTTGCCTAGTGTGTCTCATTCTTACTAAGGATGTTCACATCACCCATGTGGCACCTCATGTTATTTATTTACATCATATTTTCCTTATATTCCCCTTGTTGGATATTGCTTTTAGTTGAACACATCCTTTATCACATATACCTTATTACGACCCTTGGTTTATAGTTTGTGAGTTGCATTTTAAGACCTTGTATAAGACTAGGCCTTCCTCACAAACACCCTTACACCATTTGCTTACCACACCATCTCATTATCATACTAGTCATGTCATTAAGTGGTCATGTTTTCTTACATTGTATCTTAGAACAAGCACTAAGTTTGAGTTTTCATCCTTTAGAGCTTTTGATTTTCATTTTTCCATCATGTTCTTGATTTATTTTTGCAAACTTCACTTATCTTATATATGACATTTGGCATTCTTACATATTTATCTTTATGTACGACTTCTTCATGTTTGTATTCGATCTTGATTGATATTTAATTTGTCATTCATGTTTTACATAGTTCCAAATGTGATTTAGTATGCTATACATTCCTTCTTGCCATTTATGTTATCCATGCTTTCCAATATGATTTATTGTGTTCTATAATCATTTGTTATTCATTTACCATCATTTTGTCATTCATTTGCCCTCAATATTTTTATTCTAACCTTGCCTTAACAATTCTAATTTGTTAATTTTCCTAAGACCCTTATATCTTTATCTCTACTAACTCATTTTTCAAACCATAAAAAGCTCTAGAATCGTGACGTCGTAGAGAATCTTTTCCACTACTATATGTCAAAATTCCAAAAATTTCATTTTTTTGCTCTTTTTTGCACTAATCTCTATAGGTTTACCTAATGTTCTTCACATTTTGACACCTTATTTATCTATAACACTAAGGTAAGTAAAGGTATGTGTTTTTCAAATTTGTCTTTTCATTTATCTTATTTATTCCATGTTGCATTTTACTTAGCATTAACATTATGTGTCATCATGTTCCTATGCCTAAAGCACCATCCTGTGTTTAACTCACATGACACATGATGAGCTTTGAGTGGGGTATATGTATACACATAATATTTTCAAACTTTTATAAATTACTGATGCTCTTTATCTTGTAGGAACCCATTAAGTTTCAATCTATCTAAGTGCACATCCTAAGGGGTGCACCGAGAAAGGGGTGGGTAGACCATAGGTTATTCATAAGATTGTTGTCCCTTTTACCACTTGTTATCTACACACTTATCTCCTAAAAACCATTCCCCTAATCTTGTTCTTCTCTCTTTCACACTCCTCCAGTAATTTACCACCTTTCATACCCATTTTCCTAACCTAAAACCCCTTTTGATAGTTTACATGACTATGTCGACTGTGTTGAAATTGTATTATTATTAATAGATCTTACTAAGAGCTAAGTTGGCGATGGCAAACTTAGTTAATTATCTAGTATGTTTTTTGTTAATTGTAATACTAGGTTGACTAGGTCGACCCTATCGATCAAAACTTTTAGAAAGGCTTAGGGTTAAATCTGCCTATATATACAAGATCATTTCACCATTATTTAGAGAAGAGAAGAAGAAGTAAAAGATTTGTGCATCTATTTATCCATCATTCTAATTGAGGAGCAAGTTTAGGGTTTCATAGTTTCTTTAGAGATACATATCTTGTCTTATGGATAATTATTTTAGATGCATTGATAGGTTATGTAGCTTAGCGCTGATTTATCCTTGTCATCCTTATATACCACAACAACCTCTTATGAAGCCCTTGGCCAAGGGAGAGATTGAGGCTTGATGGGTTCATATTTAAAGGTAAGTATTCTTAACTTTGTTCCTCCTTTTTAAGAGTATATAGATATGCATTTGTACTAATCTTCTATGCATTAGGATTCCATATACATTGACATGAGTATGTGTCTTATGTATGTTTACTTTTGTTTTTTCTTACCCCCACTTTGTGCCATAAGCTTTGGTGAGCACTAGATTAGACTTTAATTTACTTTTTATTATTTTAGTAAATATGAAAACATAGGGCTTAATTAGGGTTATTGCATGATTGTGTTTGACTGGAGGCTTTAGAACCCTCCCTAGTATTGTTTATTATGATAAGAGATCCCCTAATTGGGTTTAGTAGATCTAAATATTGCTCATGTTTTTGACTATCTAATGTATCTCCAATTAGAAGTATAAGTATGATCTATATTATCTGAGTTAGGATTGATTTATAGACATGATGCATTTTTGATTATATACACACTTATCATCAAGAGAATCTACCCAATCTAAATCACTATATCCAACCAACTAAGTAGAACCCATAGTTTAATGTAATACAAAATGAGTAGTGCCTCACAAATATCATAAAATCCTCTTGGCACCCTGTTAATGACTATCATGAGAGTCATGTGAAAACCTAGATACAGACCCAACTAAAAATGAAAATTTGGGGTGAGTATGTGTCAAATACATAAGAATCCCAACCATATGCAAATACAATGTAGGATCACAAAGTGGAATATTACAAGAGGCAATGAGAGTCACTCCAGACTGAAAAGGAGAAGGACTTGGCATCTAATCAACCATGCCAAAATATTGAAGAAAATTAATGGTATACTTCTGTTGACTAAAATAAATCCCTATATCTATAGTGAAATTTATAAACCAATGAAAAAATGCAAAAGGACAAGATCTATCATGTTGAACTGTGTTGAAAGTGCTTGTTAAATAGTTTGAATCTAAGATGAGGAGCTACTTGTGAGAAATAGATCATCAACATAAAATACTAGTATGACAATGTCCTCTCCAATACATTGAATATACATTGTGGGATCAGAGTGGCATCAAACAAATCTAGTGGAGAGAAGAAATGAATCCATCTTCTCATACCAAGCCTTAGGGGCCTATTTGAAACCATAAAGAGAACTCATAAGTAAAAAAAACTAGAGAAGAATCATAAACAAACCCAACATGCTACTCCATACATATTTCCTCATGCAAGTCTCTATGAAATAAAACCTTCTTAACATCTATCTAATAGACTATCCAACCTTGTGATGCAGTAACAAAAAGTACAAGGTCAACATAATCCATCTTGGTAACAAACATAAAAGCCTTAGAGTAGTCAATACCTTTAATCTGTGAGAACCCATTTGTAACAAGATGTGCCTTATACTTATCAATGGACCCATCAGCTACATACTTGGTGTAATAAATCCACTTATAGCTAACCAACTTTCTTCCCTTAAGAAGAGTGACCAAATCTTAAGTGTGATTGTTCGTCAATGAAGAATACTCATTTGTCATCACATCATCCCACTCTTGTATCTCATGCGCTTATGAAAAACTTTGTGGGTCCCCAGAGAATGCTTGACATAAAATTTAAGTACCCATAGAATGTGTATGATAATTTTGAGTATGTTGAAGATCCTGTATGAAAGGTGCTAGCTTAAAAATTATAGTATAATCCCACCTAGGCATAGTGGCTAACATTGGTGTGAATAGGATCCTCATCCTCTATAACCTCCTTAGGAATCTCCTGAACTAGGTTCTCAAAGAATTAATCCTTGAGAGGATGTGAATCATTGAAAGAAGAAGGCATGGAAGAAAATGAAGAGTGATGAGATGTGAAGTGCTCATCAAACTATACATGTGTTCAAAAATAAACATTTTGAGTATCAGGATCTAAAAGATGATAAACTCTCATGTCCTTGAAATTCCCTAAAAAAATCAAAGGTTTGTTCTTCTTATCCAATACTTTCCTTTTAAAATTTGGTAAAAATGCCCAAATAAGGCTCCCAAAGACTCAAAACAATGAGACATCAAGCTTGGTTCCAAACCAAATCTCCTCTAGAGTCATATGCTCAAGTGCTCAATGTGGTGTGTGGTTCTAAATGTAGTTCACATAATTAACTACTTCTGCTTGATAGATAGGAGTAAATCCCATGAATAGATCATGCAATTAGACATCTCCTTCAAAGTTTGGTTCTTTCATTTTACTAATCCATTCTACTATGGAGTATGATCAATAAAATCTTGGTGAATAATACCATAGGCTACTAAAAAATCAAAGAACTTTTGAATGAAGTACTTCCCCCCATTATCTATATGAAGCTTCTTGATGAAACTCAAAGACTATTTCTTGACTAGAAGCTTAAAGACTTTGAAGTGAACAAAGACATCAATCTTATACTTGAGGAAATAAACCCAAGTGCACCTCAATAATTTATCAATGAAAATAAGTGCATACTTAGATCCGTTAAAAGGAGTAAGAAAGACGATCAAATCACTATGCACAAATTCAAGTGGTGAAGAAGCTCTCATGGACATACCCTTAAGAAATGGATCCTAGTGTTTTTTCCTTAGTGCACAACCAAGGAAAAGTCCATCAAGACATAAATCTATAGGAAGACCCTCTACCATACTGTGAGTGCTTAATTCCTTCAAATATCTATAGTTTAGGTGTCCAAATCTCTCATGCCAACGCTGAATCTGCATGAGAAAGTAAACACATCCCTATATGAGGAACATCATCAAAACCCTTAAAATAATATAATAAAGAACTATGATCACCAAAGCCCTATGTAATAAGTGTGTGTGGATCTAATAAAGCTTAAACTTCATCACCTTGTCATGTGAAAGTCACTATCTTACCATAACTAGAATGATAAATCTAATAAACTAAAATTAGATTGGTAGTGATGTCTAGAACATGTAATGCATCATTTATGCATCCACTATCTAGCTGCATGTCACCCTTACCCTTAACATAAATGAAAGAAGAATATTCAACTTCACTATTGGAAGTAGAAATCAGACCAAGAGATATAAATAACTCCTTGAAATAAGTCATATGGGGTGAAGCACCAAAATTTGGAATCAAACTATTTGAAATAGGTAAAGGTGATCTCTTGACAACATTAAGTGCTTTCCCATGTTCATGAGATAGAGAAGGAGTGGAGATAGAAATCCTAGGTTTCCTAATGTCATATTCTAGGGATTGCATTCTCTTGAAATACCTAGACTCTTCATGACCAGTGCCCCCATAATAAGAGCAAGATAGGTTAGACTTATTCTTGGATTTAGAAGATGATTTGGATTTAGATGTGTTAGTGTTGGGATTATGTGCATTTTAAGACGAAGTGTTATTTTTTATTACTCTTGGTTTTTCCCATATTCTTGGGATGTGATGAAACTAATGTTATTTGAGAGATGGAAGACTCAAGGTGAGACAATTTGGATTCCTTCCTATTAAGTCTCTCATAAAATAACTTTAGATCTGGCATTTTGAATGCAGCATCTATGTCATCCATATTAGAGAAAAAGGTATAAGAAAAGATTTGGAATGGGACACTCAACTTAGACAAAATAAAGTACACACACACTTCATCCTTATTATCTCATCCACACCCCTTAAATTATGTCAACAAATGCTTAAACTTAGTGAGGTAGTCTACAATGGAGGCAAAGTCATACAAATTGAGTTAAGTAAGCTCCACTTCAAGTTACATAGCTCTCAAGTGATCTACTTTCTCAAAAAAACCCTTTAGGTTAGCCTATATTTTGAATGGAGAACGACACCCATCCAAATGAAATAAAATAATGTCACTCACATAACCCCCAATCAAACCCATACACTCTACAAACTTACATTGGTACTAAAATTTTTCAAATTCACATGTAAATTGTGGTTGAGTTTCATTCATTAGGGACCATAATCCTTTGTGTTTTATGATTATTTACATTCAAAGTCTTCATGTATGGTAATTATGTATAGTTAGAAGATCATAATGGTCAATATGAAAAGTAGAATCCATGATGATGAATCACCAAATAGTAAAAAGAATGCAAAAGGGTGCTCAAAATCGACATCGAGACAACCCCCCAAAATATTGTATTAAGGACCCCCCTAATTTAGCACTTTATAAAAGTAGTTTAGTTTTAAAAATTAATGATACCAATGGATATATAATAGAAAACCATGTACTTTAAAAAAAAATAGAACTCAAATCTGAGTTATGGTTTAAAAGTTATAGGCATTACGATTTCTTGTAAAATGGGTTAAAACATTAAAAAAGACACTACAAACTAATTTTTTTGACTAAATCAGAAAAGAATATAATCATCTACCAATTATTTGGAACTAGAATTGAATCATGAAATTAGAAATACCAACCAAAGTGAAAAAATATTTGATTGGTTATCGCTATGCTTATTCAAGTGAACTGTGCTTCCTCTTGAGGTAAAAAATACAACTTAGAAATAAAATAATGAATTACTAGCTATTTTTGAGAGGATAGGTGGACAAATGATGATTTATTATTTTATTTTATCTTAGATCTCTCCAGGAAGATGAAAACTTAGATTATTACCCCTTTAAATGGAATTCCAAGCAAACAAATTTCCTGCAAGTGCCGCTCTAGGCACCGTTATGCAACAGAAAAGAAGACAATGGTGCCCTTTTATTTGAATATGATGCTTCTAATGCACCAGTTCCTCATATATTTGTATTTATATAATATATTTGAAACAAAATAAATGAAGTGTAATCCAACACCCTCTTTTGATCCAACACCAAAACAAAATTACCAATACCCAACCAATCAAAACACAAACTTGTAGATTTCAATGCCCAGCAAGAGAGTGCAGATCTAGAAATTATTTCTCCTCAACACATTGGCACCTATGCTACCTCTTAGTTTCTCTCCTTATATTTGTAATGCCTCAACAAACTTCAATGTAGGTTGTATGTATAAATCAATGTAGAATTGAAAAAAAAGCCAAACTAACTCCAATGCCTCCTCTCTATAGATCTCTTCAACACCTTTTCACTCAAATAACATGCTTCCAAAAAATATCGAATGCTTCCTTAGATTTTATAAAAAATAAAGGAAAAAACAAAACATAATGCACCATAAAAAATTTGGTGTTTTCAATGCTAAAACAAGATTTCACCTTGAATGCCTTAGTAATGCAAACCAAGAATATGATGCCAAAGATCTCCAATAGAGAAAAATGCAAAAGTTTCAAAAAGTCTTGATGAAATGATGTGTCTCTTTTAAACCTAATGATTTTTTAATAGGGATGCCTTTTTTGTCAAGGGAAATCAATGCTCCACTTATTCTTTTCCTTCCCTACAAGAATAAAAACCACACACTTTCTTCAAATCTTTAATAAAAGTGTCGAATCTATAAGAGGGAAAAAAAAGCCAAGGATGACAAGGGAAGAAGCAGTGGTAAGGGAAATTTTTGAATAAAAATGTAGTAATACAGATGGTAGCAACACCTAAAAACTCTAGTACCATGTTAGGAATGGTGAACAAACATTCCAATCCAAGATTCATAAGTTATAACACCAAAAACATCACATAATGAAACTACAGACAATTGATTACAAAAAAATGCAATTCAAGTGTTAGTAAAAAAAATAATAGTACAAAAGAAAGCCCTTACATAAGTAGGCAAATCAAAACACATAACTAGTCTACCTAACCAATATGGCATAATCCTCATACAATAAAAACTCACAAAAGGACAAAATAACTAGCTAATACACTAGAAAACATGAGAAATGTATGAAATACATAATATAACAAAATGAACTCAATATATCATCTATAAATAGATGGTTAAATGGAAACTATCAACAAATGTTTGGAGACATATTTGTGTTGGTTCCACTCAAATCAACAACTTCACTAGTTTAAATGGCTAGCATTTGTGCATTAGTGGTATACTACCACATATCACACTACAACCAATATGACACCTTATAAATCCATCTATGGTCAAGTATTTTTATCTCTTTAAACATACATCCAAAGAATTTTCTAGGTATGGGTAGAAGATTCCACACTTAGCACAGATGAAAATATCCTTAAAACTCTCAAGGATAACCTACATACAACACAAAATTGAATGAAGCAATAAATAAATCAAAACCATTCTGAAAATGCTTTGACATAGGGGACATGTTTTTCCTCGAGCTACATCCTTATATGCAATCCTCCTTAAAGTTGAAGGATTTTCCTCTATGTTTGAGAGGAGCATATCCCTCGTAGTATGCATGTATTTTTGGGAGTTTTGTGTAATTTTAATGGGAAAGCATAGAAAGGAAACAAAATTGGGAAATTGTGGAAGATGAGAAGAATGAAGGAGGATGAAGGTGAAGAGTCATGAATGAAAGAGAAAACACATATTTACTTCAATAACGTAACAAGAGAGTGTATAAAAAAATAACATACTTTCTTGAGATCAAACATGATAACTACTTGGAACAATTGAACATGCATTAATATAAGAAAAATACATATCAATAAAGGAAATCAAGACACAAAGTTTTGAATTTACTTGGGTTCTTGGTTGAAGATTGAAAATAAATTTCTCCTTATTTTAAGATTCAATTCTCATGGACATCAAAATCCATTTGACAATATCCATTTCTCCTATTTATAATGATAGGAGGGAATGGGCTAACCCTTCACATTCTATGTGACCTTTGGTATTCTAACCTTTGACCTTTTGTATTCTTAGTTTTGTCCTATTCTATTTTACATTTATTTTTCAATAGTGATTCAAATAAAACATAAGGTGGGCCCACTGAGCCTTGTTAATTGGGTGAGTGAGTCTATAAATAGTATGTGCCATACCATAACATATGAAATTGGGACCCATAATGGGGCATTTGGCCCAAAACTATGAATTGAGCACACCAAATGATATATGAATATATAATGATTTACATCATTATATTTCTTATGTAAAAACCTTTACAATTATTCAGACGAGAGATGAAATATATTTTAAATGTGAAATTTATGCCAAAATAGATATTTTATACCTGATTGGCCCTGTATGTATCCCTATTGGCTTTAAAGTTTTAGATTTATGTGGTGAAAAATGTATCAATTTTTTGCCTTTGATGTCTAAAGCAAAGATGATCCTCTTGACAATATGTATCCAACACATCAAATGATAAGCAAAATAGATACTAGATGTGAAATTTATGACAAAATAAATATTTTGCACCTGATTGGTCCTCCATTCCTATTGGCTCTGAAGTTCTAAATCTTTGTGGTGAAAAAAACTCAACTTTTGACCTTTTATGTTTGAATCAAAGATGATATTATTGAAAATATATAGCAAACACATCAAATGAGAACTAAAATAGAGGCCAGATGTGAAATTTATGCCAAAACAAATATTTTTCACTTGATTGGCCCTCCGTCCCTTTTCATATCTTTGTGGTGAAAAATGCATACACTTTGGGATTCGGATGTCTGAAGAAAAGATGATCCTCTTGTTGATACTTATCTAATTCATCAAATTAGAACCAAAATGGAGACTGGATGTGAAAGTTATGTTGAAATGGAGAATGACACTTATTACACACGTGAAGTGTGAATAGTATTTGATTTATCCAGTTTCTCCAAAATGAATTTTTTTCAAAGTTAAACATGTAGAAGACCTAGTACACCCATGAGGCCTATATGATCTATTTTCAAACCTATAGTTTCTTCAAGTGGGAACTAAAATTTCAAAAATATCATGAATTCAAATTTTGGGTATAATAGTGGATTTGACTATGGGACCACATATCTTGAAGGAATACAATATAACTCTAGTTTATTTGGTGAATATTGCCTTATCCACCCATTAGATAGTGTGTATTAAACATGTATATATTGATCTGACTAACTTACATCTATTTCATCTATCCCAATCATATGGGAAATGAAAAAATGCATTTTTGAGCCAAATCATTACCTTGAAAACTCCACCTATTTATCTGAGTTGAAATTTTGGGAATTTTATATGCTTGGGAGGATATAAAAGGACAAATTTAATTTTTGTTTAAAAACACAAGTTGATTTATTTGAATACCTTTGGAAGTAAAATTTTACCTAGAACAGATCAAGGGATTATGTTTTATAATCATATCCAATATGGGGAAGGGGAAACACCATAACACACAAGTTACATTTATTGAACACAAACACACACACACACACACCAAAAAAAATGAAATGGAAAAATACAATAAAAAATTGTGAAGAAAAGCAAAGTATTTACAAGGGATAAGGTAGGATAACTTGACAAACGTGACCATTCACATGTTGGCTAAAGTATGCACCTTTGTGAATCAAGTTTTGACAAGATGATAACAACTTTGACATGACCATGAGAAACCTAAAAAACATGATTGTAACTGTATCTATGAGATAAACATAAGGCATGGTGGGAAGACAAATATGAGATCAAACACCTAACCACACATTTTCATCATGAATAGAAGGAATATGTATCAAATTTATGTTTGGAATACCAACAACATGAATCATACTCCTAAGTATTTACTTTGTGGTTGATCTTGGGGTTCTTTATCTATAAATGGCTTAATTGAATCACCTTTATGCATCTCCAAACGTGAGCTTGGGACTAAAACCTCGTGGTGCTCAAAATTATCAAAAACTTCTTGTTGATTATTTCTTCCCTCTTCTTCAGAAACTTCTTTGTGTTTATACTCCACATCATCACATACCTATATTTATTGAATTGAAACTTATTATTTTCATGACTAATCCCATTCTCTTGGAATTGGGTTGAGTTTGAATTTTCATTCTGTTTTCCCATGAATTCCTTCTCTTGGGTTGAATTTTCACTATTTTCTTCAGAGCATCGAATGAAAGAAATCAATTCCTCTATTGGAGTGCTCACCATAGTGGAATTTGAACCATCATTTCTATCTCTAACATAAATAACTTACTATTTTTGTTTTTGCTCCACCATAGAAAAATTTTGAATTGGAAAAACTTCTCTCATTTGGATTTGTATAGCTCCATAGAACTCTTTCAAAAATTGTATTATTTTTTTTATTATTAATGATCTTGTGAATTGGATTTTCTTTGAAGGTTGGTATGAATATAAAAATATTCTTTGTTTTATCATCACTTGCATAAATCCATGTAGCCCTTAATTAGGGCTCTTTTAAAATACTTCTCTTTTATTTCTTATTTTTTCCATCTAATGTTTCCAAGGTATGTATATTCTTATTTAAGTAGGAATTTCTTCATGCTTACAATAAAAAATTAGACTGTGGGCAACAATAACAAAAGTCAAAAAAACATAAGCACGGGCTATATTTCATAATTTATAAGCATCATTTTAAAAGAGTCACCAATCTTATTTTTCAATGGGAATATTCCCTTCAAATTTATATAAATCCAAGACACCTTTCATCCCCAAAAAAGGTTCCAAAAAATGTTGGTTGAAATTTAGGTCACTTTTGTATTTATTGGTTTTATGGCTCGTTGATTGAGAAACAACATAAATTCACCAATAATTGGAAAAATCACAATTGACATGGTGATTTTCCTTTGAGTTTTAGAGGGGCAACTCCCTTGTAGGATATGTTTATTTTTGGGGGTTTTGTGCACTTTTACTTGGAAAGCATAGAAAGGAAACATAATTGAGAAATGGTAGAAGATGAGAAAAAATGGAGGAGGATGAAGGTGGAGAGTCATGCATGAAAGAGAAAATGTAGATTTCCTTTAATAACACAATAAGAGAGTGTATAATGGAAATATAATTCTTACTTGAGATCAAACACATTAACTACTTGGAATAATGAAACATGCGTTAACATAAGAAAAATCCATATCTATAAAGGAAAACAAGACATAAAGTTCTAAATTTCCTTGGGTTCTTAGTTGAAGATTAAACAAAAGGTTTCTTTCTCCTTCCTTAAAGATTAAATTCTCATGGATATAAAAAATCCCTTTTACAATAGCCAGTTCTCCTATTTATAATGATAGGAGGGAAGGGGTTGACCCTTCACATTCTATTTGACCTTTGGTATTCTAACTTTTGACGTTTCATATTCTCAGTTTTGTCTTATTGTTTTTTAAATTTATTTTTCAATAGTGACTCAAATAAATTAGAATGTAGGCCCATCAATCCTTGTCCATTGGGTGAGATAGTCTAGAAATAGTATGTGCCACACCCTAACATATGAAACTGGGTCTTGCAATGGGGCACTTGTTTAAAACTAAGAATTAAGCATACCAAATGATATATGAATATACAATGCTTACCATCATTATATTTATTGTTCAAAAAAATTTCCAATTCCTCAAATGAGAGTCAAAATGGATTATCTACATGAAATTTATGCTAAAATAGAGAATTTTCACGTAATTGGCCCTTGATCCCTATTGGCTCCAAAGTTTTCAATCTCTATGGTGAAAAATGTATCAAATTTTGGCCTCTGATGTCTGAAGTAAAGATGATACTATTGACAATATCTATACAACTCATTAAATGAGAACCAAAATAGAGATTAGATGTGAAAATTATGCTTAAATGGATATTTTACAACCAATTGGCCCTTCATCCCTATTGGATTTGAATCCCATATCTTTGTGGTGAAAAATGTATCAAATTTTGACCTCTAATATTTGAATCAAAGATGATCCTCTTATAATATCAATCCAATGCATCAAACGAGAATGAAAATGGACATTGAATGTGAAAGTTATACTAAAATGGAAATTTTACACTTGATTGGACCTCTATCCCTGTTGGCTTTGAATTTATAGATATTTGTGGGGTAAAATACATACACTTTGGGATTTAGATGTCTAAATAAATATTATCCTCTTGATAATATCTATCCAATACATCAAATGATAATCAAAATGGAGTACATATGTGAAATTTATGTTGAAATAGATAATTGCACTTGTTGCACATGCGAGGTGTGAATAGTACTTGATTTATGTAGTTTATCTGAAATGAAATTTCCTCAAAGTGAGACATGTAGATGACCTAGTACACACATGAGTTCCAACTGATCTAGTTTCAAACCTCTATTTTCTTCAATTGGGAACCATTTTTTTAAATGTCATGAATTCAAATTTTGGGTACAATAGATACTAAAGGATCTATCCTCTAAAACTTGAGTCTATCTTAGACATGCGATCGTGATATCTCTACACTTCCACTATAATAGATATTAGGGTACATTTGTTTGGAATATAACTAGAAAATGCAATATGGAAACCCTTACTCTAATTACAAGAGTAGATTCCTCACCTCAAGATTTAAGGGGTATATATATATATAGGGTGGGGTGGGGTGGGAAATGTTAGGTCCCCTTCATCCCAAATCTTTTCTTTTGCATTAGGTGTTATTAATAAAATATTAGATGCATACACTTTGTAACTTATCCGATTCGCTAATTATAATTATCACAAATGTATGAGAAGTAATATTATCTTTAATAGATTAGTTTAATTAGAGAGCATTTTGAAGAGAAAAAGGTATCCACAAAATATTTTGTATTGAGCATTACTCAAATGAGGTTTCCCCCTCAAAGAGTCCTATGATACTTTGTAATGAAATTATGTGAATTAAATACAATATTTATCTCTTTATTTTAGTTGAGTGCATATTATATATCTTATGTTGTTCGATTAATCTATTTTTAAGAAGGATCATATAATTTATTTCATTTAACTAAGCACAGTGAAATTTCTTTTATTTAACTAAGTATAATGAATTTAATTTCATTTGACTAAGAATAATGAAGTTTCTTTCATTTGACTAAGTATATAAAATTTGTGTTACAATACTTCCAATGGACAAGAGTAGAAAAGTGGTGTTTGTAATAATTTCCATGAAAAGTATAGAAAATAGATTCTTTTAATAATTTCATCTGAAAAACATATAAAAGTAGTGATTATGATGCTTTCAATTGACAAGGGTAGCAAAGTGGTGTTTATATTATTTACATTTGATAAGTATGGCAAGTTCATACTAACATGTTTAGTTGTTTTCCTTTGATAGAGGATCATTTTTATTCATCTGATTAGTTAATCATTAGTGATAACATTATTAATTTCCCCATTTATACTTCATTTAATAAGTTAATAAATTTTATTAAAATGATTAGTTGCTTCTTTTGATAAAGGATCATATAAATTACTAGTAACTAATTTGACAGATAGATCAAATGATCAATTGTTTAAAGGTTCTCATTTGATAGTTAGTTCAAATTATTAAATGATTCATTTGATAAACAATTAAAATGATTGAATATATTCATTTTATAGGTATATGAAATTCTTAGACATTCACATTTGATAGATAGTTCAAATGTGTATATATTATCACTTTATAGATAATTTAAATGTTTAAAGATTCTTATTTGATAAGTGGTTCAAATGTTTGTTCTCATTTGATAGATAGTTCAAATGTGTGAATATCATCATTTGATAGAAATATCAAATGTTATTGTGTTTTCATTTGATAGGAGGATCAAATGATTAGATTAACACATTGAGTAGTAGATTCAGTTGAGTATCATGTGAAAATACCATAAGGAAAATTGAAGGTACTCAAATTTTAAGTTACTTGTACTTAGTTTTTGAGTAGGGTTATTGATACTTGATTTAGAGTTAATAATATCACATTGGGATTTATGCATTAATAAAGATTAATCTATGTGTAGACTACTTTAAACCCTTTTTTTATTACCCTTGTTTGCAAATGAATACAAGCATGTAGTAGGGGGTTTATGATTAGGATAAATGTTTATAGGATCATGTTCTCCACTCTAGTATGGGTTAAAGTAAATATTCATTATGGGTAATGAATTGAGAAAAAACTTGAACTAATGGAGTGGGATCACTTGATGGGAATGATTCTAATTGTATGAATATGAAGACATAACAAGTTAGTAAGCATAGCGGAAGAGGGTGAATCAAAGGAAATAATTTCATTGAATCCTTAAGCAAAGTGTATGTATATACTTAAGATAAAATAATGAAATAATTTTAAAATCCTCATAAGATGCTACGTCCTTAACCTATGGTGATTCTAGGGATATGTGTGGACAAATTGTGGCTTATATACCTCTTATATTATCTTTTCACTTCTATATATGTTCTTAGTAAGGCTAGACTATGTAATAACCATGGCTAAGTAGAGTACATATATGAATTATTAGTTAGTATTTGATCATCATATTGTGAATTATAATCTTATTTCATTATTATGGAAGTTTACTCCTTGTACACATTAGTAGTTGTTGGATACATCTCGATGACATGATCACAACGGTATAATCTACCGATACAATTTTTTTGGGGCCTGAAATCCTCCATCCTAGGGTTTATGCATGGTTTTTACTAACACTTGCAGACATGGCAAAGGGAAATAAACTCCAAAATTTCATCATAAGGATGAAATGGAGTTTATAAATTCTAATCCATTTGTTTCTGAGATGATTCACCAACTTCAGTCATATTTAAAAAGCATGGTGTAGAAAGATGATCTCAACATGGTCAAAGGGGACATCATAGGGGTAAGATGAAACCTGAATGTTTTAAAAGATCAATTGACACTTATAACTAATAAATTTTCTAATATTACAATTTAGTCTTCACAAAATAATCCTCCACCACTCTAGTTAGGTTCTTCCCCTTCAAACAATCACACCTTCAATTCTGGTCCAAAGTAGTTGTTTCCAAAAGTGGACTTGCACAAGTTTGATGGTAAGGATTAAATCACTAGGATCAATAAGGTTAAAAATTTATTTGATTTACATCATATTTCATGTGCAAAAAATGTGGTCATGGTTTCTATGTATCTATAACCTAAGAAATTAATTTGGTATAGATATGTGTGTGCTCAAAATAAAAAGAAAGGCCTTCAAGTTACCTACTCTGTATTTTCTAAGGAGTTGTAGCACCACCATCACAAAAATGTCTCATAAAACTACTTCAGTCAGCTAGCCAAACTACATCAAATAAGGACTATGAAGGATTATATTCACCAATTCCATAATATTTCTTTACTTATGGATGACATCACTGAGGCAAATTTGATTTACCTATTCTTGATTTGCCTCAAAGATAACATCCAAAAGGAGGTTCCCATGTTTAGTCACAGTTTAGGATCTAAATCCATACCAATGGTATGCATAGTAAAGGAAAAACATATGGTCAAATGAAGACCTTTTGTTAATGTCCACAAACATAGTTTCCTAGCCCCATCATTTCCTCGGCCAACAAGATTGACCCCTCAATAAAATGAAGATAAGCATGAAAAAGATTTATGTTTTAGATATGATAAAAAATGGATAAAAGGACATAAATGTACTGAAAATTAGTTATTTTACATTAAAAGTGCCAATGGTGATGAATAATAAGACGAATATGATGATTCTAAACCTACTATTTCCTATCATGCACTTTTAAGTATTAGTACTTCTCAAACTCTTAAGGTGGTGGGTTTCCTCAAGAAACATGAATTGACTATGTTGATTGAATCTAGGAGTACACACAACTTAGTAAATAGTAAGTGGGATAATTTTTTTAATTATTTCATTTACCTAGCTCCAAAATTTTAGGTCATCATTATAGATGGTTGTACAATCAACTATTTTAGCAAATGCCATAATATTGAGTTTGCTATATGAGACTACCTATTAGATTATCCTATATTTATTACTCCCATGGGTGGCATTGACATTATTTTTGGAGTGAAATGGATCACCACTTTGGGCACAATTGAGATGGATTTATATGAATTATTCATGCACTTTCATTCATTAGGTAAGACAATTTAACTATGTGGTTTATAGGTTAAATATCCATAATTGGTTAGTTCTCACCAGATGATGAAGATGCTTAGGAAAACTATTGAAGGATTTTTTGCATGATTATTTTCCATATAATTTAAACCAACCAAGGGTTTGTGCATCCTTATTTACAACTAATGTTGGATAACCATTTTATTATTTTTAGGGCCATGCCAAAAGTACTTCCACTAAGCAGAGCACATGATCATCCCATCAAAATACTTCTAAGTATTAAACCGCCAAACATCAAATCCTTTATGTATCCTTATGTCCAAAAGAGTGAAATTGAAAATATGGCACAGGATATGCTAGAGGCAAGAATTATCAAACACAGTTAAAGTGAATATTCTTCCCTAGTAGTCATGGTTCATAAGAAGGATGATGCTTGGAATATGCCCCTAGACTCTAGAGAAGTCAACAAGTACACCATCAAATATAAGTTTCATATTCTATTAACTGATGATTTTCTAGATTAATTTTATGACATTGTTATATTTTACCAAATTAGATATTCACTATGGGTATCATCAAATTTGAATTTGTAAAAAGGACATACTTAAAACATTTTTATGAACTCATGAAGGCCATTATGCATTTATGGTCATGCCTTTAGGTCTCAAAACTACACCATCTACATTTTACAGTTTGATGAATATTGTTTTTAGGTCATTTTTGAGAAAGTTTATGTTAGTGTTTTTTGATGATATCCTTATTTACAACAAAAATTGGGAAGACCATTTAAAGCATGTGAAACAAGTACTTTTGGTTCTAGAACAACATCAACTTTATGCCAAACATTCCAAATGTGATTTAGACATTAGAGAGTTGGAGTACTTGGGTCATATTGATTTACATGAAGGAATTAATGTTGATCCTAAAAATATCCAAGCAATGATGGAGTGGCAAGTGCTCAGGACCCTAAAGAACCTTTAGGGAATTTTAGGGCTAATATGTTACTATTGCATTTATCAAAAATTATGGTAATATCACAGTCCCACTCACATATTTGTTAAATAAATACTCCTTATAATGGACTGAAATAACTACCAAGGTGTTCAAACATAAGAAAATAGATATGTGTACCACACCAATTTTGGCTACCCTTGATTTTTCTAAAACTTTTGTTGTTGAATGTGATGCATCAGGATACGACATGTGAGTTGTACTCATGAAAGAAGGAAAACCACTTACAATTGAGAGTCATCAACTGAAGGGGAAAAAAAGGCTCAATATAATCTATGAGAAATGGATGATGGATATTATACATGTAGTCAAATAATGTATACCTTATCTGATGGGTCGACACTTTTAGGTAAAGACTAATCATGATATCCTCAATTTAAAAAAAATGATTATCATTAGAATAATAATATAAATGGTTAAATAAAATGTTAGGATATGATTTTAAAATAGTATATAAGAAAGGAAAAGTGAATGTCATGGTAGATTCACTATCTAGGTGGGATGAATCAATTGAGTCATTGTTATGCGTAATGACCATTTATCAGGAAAATTGGCTAGAGAAAGCAAGATCAAAATGGGAGAATGATAGGGATACCTAGGATTTGATTTAGAATCTTTAGCTTGGTTCTAGGGGTTTGAAAAAATTGCATGGAATGGAATACATTATGGTATAAATATTGATTAGACCCATTGTAAGCAACATCTCCTTAAACACAAAAATCTTCAGGAACTTCATGCATCTCCAGTAGGAGGTCATTCAAGATTTTTAAAAACATATCATAGAATCAAGTAGGATTTATTTTGGGAAGGACTGAATAGGATGTCCAAAAATATGTGTTTGAATGTATGGTATGTCAATAGAAAAAGGTGAAACCATTAAAACCCTTAGGTATTTTACAACCTTTATCCATCCCTAGCTAGAGGTGGGAGGTTGTTTCCGTGGATTTCGTTACTGGGTTACCACAGTCTGAGGGTAAATTTTTTATCATGGTAATTATGGATCAACTTAAAAAATATGGTAATTTTTATTCCTTATTACAACCATTTTTTGCTAGTATGATAACTTATACTTTTCTTAATATAGTTCATAAGTTGCATAGTACTCCAAAGATCATTATAAGTGACTGAGATCCCATATTTACTAGTAATTTTTGGACTAAATTATTTTCATGTTTGAGCACCCAGTTTCCTCATAGCTCATCATATCATCCTTGATCTTATGGACAAACTAAGGTAGTCAATAAATGTCTAGAAGGCTATCTTCATTTTTTTGTTTTTGACAAATAGGATAAATGGGTTAATTGGCTACCACTTGTAGAATATTGGTATTATACTTCTTATCACACTTCTAAAATGTATCCTTTTGTGTCATTGTATTGGTATCACCCCCCATACATCACTTAAACCTTGAAGGTGCATCCCAAGGTTTGATATGTTGAGGAAAACATTCACCATCAATAAGAGGTACTCGCTAGTTTGTGAGAGAATTAACAATGGCATAAAGTAGAATGGAGCAACAGGCGGATCAACACCAAAATGAGTGGAATTTTGACATAGGTGATTGGGTCTATGTGTTTTTTTAGCCATATGATTATGTATCTGAAGCAACAAAAAAAGGATAACAAGTTGTCCCTTATGTATTATGGCCCTTATTAGATCTTGTAAAAAATTGGTAGTGTGGCTTATAAGCTAGAATTTCCCCTATCCATTCACATAAATTTGGTATTGCATGTTTATTGCCTAAATAAGGTAATTGGACAAATAATTTATACTTAGAATGAGTTACCAAAATTGGATAAATAAGGCTGATTCATTATGGAGCCTAAATATATCCTATACATGTACGCTAAGTAATTGCGGACCAAAGCAATTAAGAAGTATTTTATCAAATGAAAAAATCTAAATTATGAAGATGCAACATGGGCAAATAAAGTGTTCTTGCAATAAAATCCTAGTTTTGTTCAATGTTAAGGAAAATGTTGTTTTAAAAGGGAGAGGCATGATACACCCTTAACTTATGGCATGTCTAGGGATATGTGTGGCTGACTTGTAGCTTACATATCTCTTATATTATCTTTTTTCATCTCTCCATGTTTTTAGTAAGGTTGGCCTATGTAATAACCATGGATAGGTAGATTATATATAGGAGGTAGTAATTAGTATTTGATATCATATTGTGAGTTATGATCTTATTGCATTGTTGTGGATGTTTCCCCCTCAAAGTGGATCAACTATATTTATCACGAATTCTACTCTTCTATCAATTATTGTTGTGGATATACATATTATTATATTATTTTCATGATATAATATTCTATTGTGAAACTATTTAAGTAATTTTATTACATAATAAGGGTAGGTTTTCCTCTAGTTTAAGGGTATTGCTTCCTTATAATCAATCTAAAATTTCTTATATATTATGGTTCTCATTGCTTTATTTGATTTCTTATTATTATATTTTCTTTCCTCTGTGTTTAAAGTAACAATGTATCTAAAATATCTATGTAAATGGTATATTTTATATTCATACAATTTAATGAATACATGTCATAGTTATTTCCTCATTCTATTTCACATTGGAAATATTGTGTGAATATTCTAAACCTTGATAGAATAAATAATTGTTAGTTATGAGTTTAAAATTAACTACAATATAATTCTTTTAGGTTAAAGGCTTAGAATTAGATAATAATCTTTTCTTGTCATGTTAAGTGGAGATAATTGAAAAAACATTCCAACCCATTTTTCATTTATCATCAAGGGGGTTGTTATAGAATGGACAAAACATAATAAATCTTCAGATTTGACAGAAAATTCAATAATTTGATATCTTTGTGAATGTATATTATAAAGGGTTACTTGTTTTATTTGTGTAAAAGGATGAATATAAAACACTCATAAGGATATCCCACTCAACAAAAAATATTTAATTTACTCTAATATAATTGAGCATAATGAAATACATTGAAGAGAATCTTAACAATTATATCGGTGTAGACAACTAATTTTGGTACATCACCCTTTTCCATTGCATCTTTTTCATGCATTATCATTTGGTCTACTTTTGTATATTTGGCCATTTTTGACACCTTTTTGTCCACATTTTAGTCTCACTAGTCTTGATTCATATATATTTTCTCATATTAATCTCAGATCCACATGTTGACAACTTCAAGATCTTATTCATCCATTATATGTTCATCTTGGTCTAAATTTCAATATTTTTTCCTCTTGGGTAAGAATTAGGGATTTGTCAATTTTGTCCTAGACAAAACATGTGGGTTAGTGATTTTATCCCTCTTCCTTTTGTGGGTCCATTTAAACTTGGCCTAATTCCTCATGTAATGATTTTTTCTTCTCACCATTATACATATTTGACTGATGTTTGATGTGTCTTAAATATCCCTATATATACAAATCAATCATTATTTATTTATCTAGTGGAAAACTAAGTAAAGTATTGACTGGGAACCCTCCTTCAGTTTGTGTTGCATGTTTATATTCATTTCTACATTTGGTAAGGACATTACTTAATGATCCTTCATTGTTTTTACATCAAATCCAAGTCTTGTGACATCATCTCCTTGTACCAAAATAAGGTAATAGTGAGAAAATATAGTACATTTGATTATTCTAGGAAGAGAAGGTGAATCCCTATCTCTCATTGGGGTTTGGATTTCAATCACACACACTAGAACTACATTGAGTTTAATTCCAAGCATCTGGAATATGTAGTAGAAACTCCTCAATAAATTTCTCAAGTCAACTAACATGCACACACTCTTTTATCATACATTTGAGGATTATGTTAAGAATAAAAGTAAAAACATTACATCATATTTTTTTGTCTCTTATTCAAAAGGAAATAATAGACCTAATTGTCATCATATTTTACACCTTACTATAAATATTTAGAACCATAAAAGGAGCATAAGACAAAATTAGTGCCCAGGTACAAAATTAGTAGTAACATAGGTACATAAAATATGATATGTTGATTCAGTCCCATACAAAATTAGCATCTATCTAATTTTATTTGATACACAATCGATGTTCTATTAATTATTACCTAGTACCAAGATAATAAAATTTACAATGTGGTAGTATAGCCAGTTTTAAATCTTATTTCCAATGTCAAATTTTTAAAACAATGCCCAAGTGTATCAGTTTCCATATCTTTTTTACCCTTTTATTTCGATTGTTTGTCTAATAATTTTATTATACTTATCTCAAATCTGATTATTTTAATTTATAATATTATTTTAGGTCTATATTTTAACTGATTATTACCCATTTTACATAGTGTCATTTACTCTTAATGCCACAATTTTAGTAAAAAATAACTAGTGAACCCTTCTACTCTATGAACATGTCAACCCTTAAGATTTACCTTTTTTCCATCTCCATAGGGTTTGATTTATAATTTAATACCAATAAAATATTATTTTTTAGATTTAGGTGTGTTTCATTATTGTGACATCATTAGCCCTAACTTCCTTCAAGTTTCTCATACTTACATCTTATGTCCACTATTAAGGTTAAATATACAAAGCCTACTAGGTGAAGTGATATATTAGATGGTGTTCCTTGTGATCTAATTCAAATTTATTTGTTTCCTATTTATACTTATTTAAAATTTAAATTTCTAATTTTTGTGAATTTGATGCAAATGTGAGTATTAATGTTAATACTAATGACATATGAATGGTAATGAAAATATTGAGTCTAATTTTGATATATAGATTATGAGGATAATATTGTTGATGATGAAAATTATTTTATGGTGTTGATCTATGAAGAGTTTGTAGATGTTATTATTTTAAAATATTTAAAGGCTTACCTTAAAAACATTCAAGATATTTAGAACCCGTGTTGCTTAAATTAAAATAAATACAAAAGAAATATTTGGATAAGGAATATACACCTAAAAATATCCCCATAGATCCTTTGAATGTTCATAATCTACTTATTGGAAGCTCTAATTCCATATCTAGTCGTGAGGCTACTATTCATGGTGCTCTTATTGATCCTTATATGCACCCACCTAATATTACTCTTCTTTAAGTTAAGTCCACTATTATAATACAACCTAATACATATTTTGTACCTCCTATGACTCATGTATCATCCTATCCTACTCCTAATCCTTTATCTCTTAGCCTTTGTCTTAGTCAAAATACCAATCAAGCCTCTATCCCTACCAATGCTAATCATATGATGGCTCCTACACAAGTAAATACATATAATAATGCTTAATTTTAATAGTCTATGCAAGATATGTAAACTCAAATTAGGTTAATTTCCCAAGGATCTAAAAATTATAGTCATGTGATTACATCCCAAGATATATTACATAATCCATTGGCCCATGAGGCCATCTCTCCCTATTTTCCTACTAGTGCCTAAATTTGAATAATACAATGGTAAGTGTGATCTTTCATGATGAGCCTATAAAATGACTTATTATCCAGGTAATTACCTCATTTTTATCCTAAAAGTCTTCCTTTTGAGTGGATTTAGATGTGCATAATAGAAATAATTATTAATTCAAAGTAGAAAATGAGTATTTTACCTTAGATATTTTTTGCATGTTATTGTTACTTGTTTTGTTAGAATTAACTACAGGATCTAATGAATCTAATAGAAAACATAAATAAGAGATAAAATAGTACTAGTAATAGACAATAACTGTATATCTAAGATAATAATAGAAATGAATAAATAACTCAAATATGATGAATTACTCTGATAATTCAATATTAATATAATATAAAATACATAAATAGCCATTGTTTATATAGAGAAAGGCGTGTAAGATGAAGATGAGGGAACTCACACAATACATATAGTTCAACTGATATCTAACTACATGAATAGTGGAGTGCAACTCCACACTAATAAGATAGTGTCTAACTTATGTAAATGATCGATATAAGTTGACTACTAGTTAAGCAATCTTATCCTATTTTACCTTAAATGGTCGAGTGGAACTCCACTGTAATAAGATAGGTATCCAAGTTGACTACTAGCTAAGCAAACTTATCCTATTTGATGTAAATTATTAATAAACATAATAAAATAATTACAATAAGTAATTAATGCACCGATATAAATAATAAATACAAGTAAATGTAATAAAGCAAATAAATTCACCAACACCCCCCATAATAGAAGCTTAGATAGGGCTATGCAGATAAGAGTCTTGATAATGTGTAGCCATATTAGGTACTTTGTACAAATAGATGAGGAAAGGAGAAAAACTCAAAAGAAAAAAACTCCTCAAAATGAAGGTCTAGGAGACCCCCCAGAAGAACTGATGTCCCCTAAGGAACTGATGTCTTGTAGCCCCAAAAGAGATCACAAGTGAAGATACTTGCTTTCAGTGAAAGATTTGGTGAAAATATCTATAATCTGCTCCTTTGTAGGACAATATTGAAGATCAATGATCTCCACCTAAATCAATTCCTTGATAAAGTGCATATGGATCTCTATGTGTTTGTTTCTATAACGATGAACTGGATTCTTCAAGATCTAGATAGTGCTCTGGTTATCATAATAGATGATTGATGGCTTCTAAAATGGAATACCAAGCTTAGTGAGAATATTCTAAAGCCAAATAGCCTTAGTAGTGGGATTAACAATGCCACGATACTCAGCCTTTGTAGATGAAAGAGAAATAACATTCTATTCCTTGCTCTACTAACAAATGGGGCCTGAGCTAAAGTGAAGGTTGTAACCAGAAGTGGACTTACGATCATCACAATCTCCAACCCAATTAAAATCTATGTATCCCACCAAATCTAAACTTGTACTTGCTATATAGTGAATCCCATATTTACTAGTGCCCTGAATGTAGTTCAAAATGCACTTGGAAGATCTCCAATGAAGCTCATGTGGTTTTTTCATAAAGTGTGAAACCATGCCAACTACATATGAAATGTTGGGACATTTATGAGTCAAATATATGAGGCTACCTACAAGCTAGTGATACAATATAACATCGACCAAAGGAGTGGAATAGTGAACCTTAAGTCTAACTTTAGATAAGAAAGAAGTCGGTGCAGGCCTAAAATCAACCATATGAAACTTAATTAACAAGTCCATGGTATACTTGGGTTGTGAAAGTGTAATAATGAAAGAAGATTGTGCTATTTGAATCTAAAAAAATAGTGAAATAGGCCCATGTCTGTCATAGAAAACTTGTAATGAAGTGTAGTCTTAACATTGCTGATGATGGATGTTGTGCTCCCTATAATAATGAGATCATCAACATAGAGTACCAAGTACAATAGTGAATCCTCCTACCATAAAATATAGACATTTAGATCTAAGTGACATCTTGAGAGCCCAACTAAAATAAGAAATGTGTCTATCTTGGAATACCAAGCCCTGGGGGCTTATTTTAGACCATAAAGAGACTTCTGCAAGTGACACAACAATGAAGAATCTTGAATGAACCCCTGTGGCTATTCCATATATATCTCTTCATGAAGATCCCCATGAAGAAATGCGCTCTTCACATCCATATAATGTACAACCAAACCATGAGCTACACCAATAACCAGTATCAATTGAATGGAATTCATCTTAGCAATAGGCACAAAGGTTTCTATATAGTTAATGCCTTCTAGTTGAAAAAATTCTATGGCCACTAAGCGTGCTTTATACTTATCAATATTTCCATCCACTACAAACTTAGTTTGATATATCCACCTACATCATATTAATTTTCTTCCCTTAAGAAGAGGAACAAGATCCCAAGTATTGTTCCTAATCAATGAGTCAGACTCTTCTTCTATCATTGAATCCTACTCAACTGTCCCTGTGGATTCCTAAACAGATTGTGGATTAGAAGCTATGGCAATGTAGGAATGTGTAAGATCATGTTGTGACCATGTTCTCCTTATATCTAATTAATCCCTAACAAGAGGGTCTACATCCACCAAAGTTTTTCTATCCCACAAAGGCATCAATGGGTAAGGATCTGGAGGAAGAAGATGAGGAACATGACCTGCTAAACCCTATTGGGGAGGTATTATCTCATCATCCCTATGAGTAGAAGAAGTAGGAGTATCATCATCACTACTATTTTATTCTTCTAAGGAAGAATAATGAGAAATGTTAGAAGACAAGTTTGAAATACTTTATTCAAAGTAAATAGTTTTTGGTATAATAAGATCATGTGAATCTAGATCAATGAGATGATATCCCTTAACACCATTAGGATATCTCTCAAATATGCAAGTATAGCTTTGTTGTTCTAAATCATGGTGTTTATCTGAAGGTATGTGAGCCCATGTTGGACTACTGAAGACTCTGAAATGATGCACATTTAGCTTCTTATTACACCAATCTTTAAGAGGTGTTATCCCATTTAAAACTTTATGATGAAATTTATTTTGTATATATATAGCACAATTAATCACTTCTGCCCAGTATTTAGGTACTAATGATTTTATATAAATCATACAACTTGCCATCTATTTTAAGAATATATTCTTCCTCTCTACTACACCATTCTGTTAAGGTGTGTATACAACTTAATGCCGAAGATCAATTCATTCAAGAGCATATAATTATTGAAACTTGTTGTTCACATATTCCCTCCCATTATCGATGTGGAGGATCTTGACATACTTCCTAGATTATTTCTCTACTAGAGATTTGAACTCTATAAATCTATCAAATACTTCACTCTTGAGTTTCAAAAAATAAACCCAAGTATATTTGGAATAGTCATCAACAAATGTGAGAACATAATGGGTTTTACTAAAAGATAAAGTAGGTAATGGACATGCTAAATCACTATGAATAGGTTTGAGGACTTGTGTATCCCTCCAAGTCTTCCCTTTATCAAAATTATCCCCTGGATGTTTGCCTAAGGCACAACCATGACATACACTCCCTATAAACTAAATCTATGGAAGTCCTGTAACCATGTCCTGCTGACTAAGCTGTTGTAAATAGTGGTAGTTTAGATGACCAAACCACTCATGCCATAACTTGCTCATTGAATCAATGTGTGAGAGCAAAGCTATAGAGGAAGACTAAGGCACAAAATATGAGAATGAATAAATCCAAGTATGATTGTCGACTTTCCCCACTGCAACTAAGGCATTATCCTCCAATTTTTTGATTGATATAGAATTGGGTGTGAACTCAACTTTGCTACTAGTATCAAAGTGAGTGATTTGGTAGATAGAGAGAAGGTTAGTTGATAACTATGAAACATATAGGATATCTTCAAATAAACCACTATCAACATCAATTGTATCTTTTCTTATAATATCTACCTTAGAATCATCACCTATGAGAATATGAGGCAAGGAACTTGGTTCTAATCCAAAAAATTATTCTTGATCAGAACCCATATGGTGTGAAGCACCTGAGTCAATTACCCATGACTTGAAAGAATTTAATAGTATAATTAGTGTTGTAGCTTTTCCTTTCCTTGAATTTGAAGGAGTGGAAGAATCTTTTGAAGACGATTGATTGATGTTATTCTTTTTGAGAAGACCCTTAAGTTCATCAATCTCTTTCTTCCAACAATCTAGTTCATTATGAAACCCCTTTTTGCAATAAGGGCAAGGAGTGTCAGTCCTTTTTTATGAATCCCCTTTCTTATTAGTGGATTTATAATCTCCTTATGAGGAAGATTTTTACCTTTTATTCTTATATTTCTATGACTTATTCTGATTATTTTATTTCTTTTTACTTGAACTTGTATTTGATATTGATGTTGAAACTTGCTAATGCTAAGGTTGACTTGCAACTAGAGCTTGAAATTTAGACGACTTGATTAGACCCATAATTATTAACTTTACTTCTTCAACCATTAGAATCTCAGAGAATACCTCAAAGGTGGGCATTTGATATGTTGTGCCCAATGTGAGCCTATGAGTCTAAAAGCTAGAGATAAAGGATGAATATTTAGGACTTAATTTGTGTAAGGCACTAAAAATCAATTAAATATCATTTTTATCAATTTTACATTCAGAAAGTTGTGCTTTAAGATCTATGAATTTAGTGATGTAGTCTTGTATTATAGCATAATTTTTAGGATCCAAACTAATGAGTTCGTTGTCAATTTGGTAACCATGAACCTCATCTATTTTTTCAAATAATGATGCTAATTTATCCCAAGTCTCTTTTGGATTTGTACATTTGTCAAGATAGAAATTCAAATCTAAAGACATGTAATACCAAATGCATCTAATAACTTTTGTAGTTTTAAATATAAAGTGTTGTAAATATTTTGCATCATTGGGTGGAGTAAGAAGAATTATTATGTAAGGCATATATTCTAACATCATTAATGTATTCCAAGCATTCTATTTTTATGTGTTATATTTGTATGCTATTAATAATGAGAACTTAGGATTCCCCATGATGCAATTGGAAATAAACCATCACAAAGTAGAAATAAAAGTATAGAACACACCATAAAACTCCCTTGAATTAATTAGTTTTATCCCACATAGTAAGTATTTGTTAGCACTTTATAATTGAGTGCATTTACAAGACTAGATTATAATTGTTCTAGTTTACAAAAAGCTCAATTAGGCCCTCTAGTATAAAATTATAAAAAATATGCATTTTATTACAAAAATTTCTACACCAATGTGTTGTGCTCGAAAAAACATCAACTTTAAAAAAAAATAGGACCTCAATATGAGGTCATTTGTGAAAGTTATGAGACTTCGAAGTTGTATAAATGAGGACAGGTAAGAGCTGCTTTTAAAAAAATTGAATTTTAAAAAAATATGGACAAATATAAAAAGAATGAAAGTATAATAGTGAAGAGCACCAAATTTGAAGCTATTTAAAAAAAAAAAAAAAAAAAAACCTCTTGGTGTTTAAATGGTGGGCTCCCAAAGTTGTCCTATCAATTTTGCCTGCTGATTGATGAGGCCTGCTATTTTTTTTTTTTTTTTTTTGCCTAGCACAGTCCATACAGCCATATCTGAGAGCAAAAAAATATTGTCTTCTGGGTGACTATGTCCAAATTGGATAAATTTTATATGGATCTATAAGTTTTGATGCTTTTCAAATGCAACCATGAGGTCCATTTTACTTAGAAACACTTCAATTTTTAGGTACCTACCAGATTTAGGCGTGGTGCTTCTGGATCAAACCCTTGCTAATTTCATTTCCTATGCTTGATTTGGACAAAATTATAGATGATTTTGACTATCTCAGGCACTCTAAACTCAATGGTGAGCTTATAAATTCTTCATAAAGCTCCAATTTATGCTTATATACAAAATAAAAAAACTAATTTTATAGTTAGATATTTTTATCTTGAATATTTAGTAATTTAAAAATTCAAGGTAGCTCTGATACCATGTTAAAATTAGCTACATAATCTAATGAATCTAATATAAAGTATAAATAAGAGATAAAATAGTAATAGTAATAAATAATAACTGTATATTTGAGACAATAACAAAAATAAATAAATAACTCAAATATGATGAATTACTCTAATAATTCAATATTAATCTAATATAGAATACATAAATAACCATTACTTATATATATGAAGGCATGCAAGATAAATATCAAGGAACTCACACAACACGTGTAGTTCAATTGATATCAGACTACATGAATAGTGGAGTGTAACTCCACACTATAAAGATAGGTGTCTAATTTGTGTAAATGATCAACACAAGTTGACTAATAGTTAAGCAATCTTATTCTATCTTACTCTGAATAATAGATTGGAACATCACTGTAATAAGATAGGTGTCCAAATTGACTACTAGCTAAACAAACTTATCTTATTTGGTGCAAATTATTAATAAACATAATAAACTAATTACAATAAGTAATTAATGCACCAATCTAAATCATAAATACAAGTAAATGAAATAAAGTAAATAAATGCACCAACATGTTTAAACCATGTTGTTATAACATTTGCATGGAAAAGACACTAATTTTGTATGTACATGTCATAAGAATGTACTATAGTTAAAGATAAAATTTTTTGGCAATAAAAGACTCTTAAGCATCAGTCGAGATCAGCTCCTTAGATCACCAATTTGGCTCCAAATATGCCTAGACTAACTCCAAACACTTTTCTAAATCTTAGAAAAGAAAACTTGAGGATTGTACATTGATGCAAGACATACATGTTTGATAAGAATCAATTTAGTTTATTTTTTGGAATAATTATAAAAGCTATATATAAACCTTCCAAAAATAGTAATAACTATTTTTAGCCATAGTATTTATTGTATTTTTCTTACAAGTGATTATAAATATTATGTTTTGGTATGCAATCAGAGTAAAGTTCAAATGCTATAAATGCAAAGGAAGTTACACCTAGAAGTAGATATGGAAGCATGTGTGAAACATAATCCAACACTTTTCACTAGTTTTCCTTAAAATATGGAAAGGATATTGTTATGATATTATTTTGGAATGATCAAGATCCTAGTTAGATTCGATCTTGTGATGTTGTCTATTTTGAATAAGTTATTTAAAAATGAGGTAATATTTAAACATGTCCTTTTGATGATAGATGGATTAGAGAGATATATAGAGTATTAAGGATTGAATAGTTTGGATATCACTATTTTTAGAATTTTAAGTATTTTATAAAAGTGATGAGAAATTGATTTCATGAAGTTTATACAAATATAATTGTGTTTTAATCCCATTCTCAGGGAAAGCAAGATCCCACTCAACCAAGAATAAGATCTATTTGTGGTATTTATATGTTTACTTCATATTGTTGTGAATCTTAAAGTTTGTTATCCATCACATTATAAAAATTATTGTGTTATGTGTCTCACCAACATGATTTTGTGTTAATGTATGTTTATTACTTTCAAAATTTTCCTTCCAAAGCATTTCTTTTTCAAACAAATAGGTTAGTTGTGTGTTTTTATTTCATGTATATTACATTTTTGCACTATAGGTGTGTGTACTTTAATGTAAGTCCAATTATAGCAAGTGTATTTCCATTCCAAGTAATTTCAATTTAGTTAGTTTGTTTTCACTAGTTATAGATTAGATTTCAATTCAATCAAGTAGATGAGAACTTGAAGTAAATAATCCACAAATCACCCCAAACAGATAACTGACAATAACCATTTGACATACCCTATTATTGACTGGTGTTGAATACCACCTACATTGACATGAAATATTCATCTAAATGAAGAGGAAAAAATGAACCTCATTATTTTTATCATCATTTCTAATGGTTTTTTAGGTGTCCGTAGGGTATAAAATCTTAAACTGATAGTTAATTAAGAAAAACTTCCCATAAATCAAAGAAATTTATGAATAGATAAAGAGATTCAAATTGAAGATATATTTTTAAACCCCCCCCAAAGAAAACACATGTAATATTAGGTCACAATAATAAAGTGTATTAGAATAAATTCTAAGAAAATAACTTCAAACTATTGAGGATGAACCATTGTTAACCTCACCTAAACTTTGGTAACATTTCCTAGTGTTAGGTGCATCCTTTCAAAAGAAGTAATCTATGCTAAAAATTATTGTAAAATAGAGTATTGAATCTCAATAAATTAGCCTTATATCCACTTATAATGATTCAACACCTCCTAGGAGAACCCTTTACAACATCTATTAGGAAGAAATGGGAGATAATATTGGAAACATAGTGAATTCACAAAATAGGGCTAAAGCAGGTAGATCTCAACCAATAGAGAGAACCTTTACATATCTTATTGTCCTATATCCAGATGAAAATGCTCCAATGAAAATATATCCCCTTATATATTTATCAATTTTAAGGGAATGTCAAAAAAATATCCTGACCAATTCTTGTTTGAGTTTAAGGTGTTATGTCAAATTTATGACTACAAGTTTGATAATCAAAATTTGAATTTTTTTCCTTCAACACTAAAAGATTTAGCTATGAGGTGGTTTATGAGATTATAACCAAAATCCATTCACACATGGGATGAAATTTCAAATGGATTCCTAGATAAATATTAGGATTATTGTAGGGTACGAGATAGAAAATAAGAATTATTTTATATAAAATGAAAAGAAGATGAAAACATAGAAGGCTATCTTAATCATTTCTTTTTTGTCCTTAGAATGTGTGAATATAAATTACACAAGGAACTAAAAAATATAGTTTTATTGAAGGGATTATATGACGATTCTTGTGAATCCTTGAACCTAATGGGAAGAGGAGATATAAATAAACTTGGTCTCAATGACATTGTTGAACTATGTAGGAACTACTAAAGAATAAGGGCTAATGTTAGGAAATTGAAAAATAGGAAAGAAATCAATGATGTAAGACAACTCATTGAGGAGTTTTCAAATATTAAAATAGACATTTTAGTTCAATTAAACACTGTGTTATATATCTCACAAGTATAGGGTAATGCCACTACTAAATTTTTAACTATGTATTACCCAAAATGTAGGTTGAAACATGCCCTTTGAGACTGCCCTCTTAACCTGTCCTCTTAACATGATAGATATGTGTGATATTTGTAATAAAAATACCCATGACATAAATAATTATATTCTCTTTTATGTACTTAATAATTAATTTAAATAGATTACCCAACCAATATAAGGGATCAATTATATACAAAAATAAGGAACAATTTATCTTATAACCAAATCCCAATTCATTTTTTTCCTAGAGTTCCTTCCAATCCATAGATGATATCATGGGTTGGACCAACACCTACACAAACATGGGGAGCACAAACTTTATCTCCACATGAATGGACATCACCAAAAGCATGAGTAGCATATCCAACCTAACAATCATAGATTTCACAAACAAATCAACAATGGGTACCCCAATAAACATTCAATCAACAAAAGAGGTTTCCACCCCAACATGTGTTGATGCCTACTCTTATTAGTAAACCATAAAAAAATGAACAAGTAAATCAAGCTCAAATACTTGTACATATGGTATCAAACCCTAATAATAGATAAGTATCCCCTATTTATGGAATATAACAAGATTGAACTATGGGGGTAAATGCCATAAATTTTAGTAAAATTTAGTTACGTTTAGGAAAAAAGTTGACTAGTCCTTCTCCACTCACCATCAAATAAATACCTAATGAAAATGAAAGATAAATCCTTACCAATGATAAAGTCAATGAAAAATATGACATTTATGAGAAATATAAGCTTAGGAAATGACTAATCTTTCACTAGTTCCATTTCCTAAAATACTTAAAGAAATAACAAATAAAATAAAATTTGACTTAGTCTAGGAACTAAGAAAATTGAGCATTGAGATACCACTACTAAAAGCCATAAGAGACATCCTTGAGCTTAATAGAATAATCAAAGGGTTATATTCCAAAACTCCAAGGAGAACAAGGTAATATCTAAAAATCATACAAGTAGATGGAAAGCTTGTTGACCTTATAATAGGGAAGTTGCTTTTAACAAAACATGGAGACCTTAGAAGTCCAATCATAATCATAGTTATAGGAAAGAATGAAATACCTAATGTATTAATATAATTAGGAGTAGATATTAATGTCATGTCATCAAAAACATTGAAATCATCCTCCCTAATTAGGATACAACCAACTAATATAGTCCTACAGATGGTTGACCAATCTATTGCCAAACTAGAGGGTGTTATAGAAGATGTATCAATAATAGTAGAGCCTTGAGAATAACATGTATTTTTTATGATACTCTAGCTATAGAGTCAAATAATTGGGTTATCCATTGATCCTAGGAAGGCCATGGTTGGTCATGGTTATAACACTCATAGATTTTAGGTCCAGAGATATGACAATATCTAATGGATTGAAAGCAAAGAAAATATCCTTATAACCACTTGTAAAACCATCTATAGATTCTTTAGATCGCTTATGGATAAATGAACCAGATCAAAATAGAAATATTTTTTTCTTTGGAAATGGTGGAAGTTAAAACCACACAAATGAGCTAGAGGAGGAGTTAACAAGTTATATGGAAGAAGATAATTTGGCTATGGAGATGCCTTATATAGCTCTAAAAATACCTAGTCTGGCTCTGAAGATGCCTAGTCTAGCTACATGATCACTAAACCAGAGATAAAAACTTTTAAAACATATATAAAAGGTTATCAAAACATATTTAAGGACATTCATGATGAAGTCTATGATCACACACCTCTACAACAAAGTGTTGTTAGTTGGGCATAACATAGTTAGGAATATTTTATTTCATATTTTTATTACCCATTAGTAGGTGTGATTTCGAAAGGAGAGACTTTACAAACATAACCACCTTCCACATGTTGAAAACTCATCCTCTTACCTTGAACTATCTCATGAGTGAATTTAGATAAGTTAATTCAATCTATCCAGGGATAAAACACATTGAAACACTAGGCAAAATCTTAAACATAAATAATTGGTTAATCGATGAATAAGAGACCAAGGTATTTGATGTAATGAAGAGTCACACTAAAGATTTTTCTTGGGAATATAGTGACATTAAATCCATCCATCCAAGTGTGTGCACCCATCACACCTACACTAAAAACATTAAACTAGTTAGACAACCTCAAATAAAGATAAATTCAACACTAAGAGACATGGTCAAAATTGAAATAGAAAAAATATTGTAGGTAGGATTCATATATCTCACCTTAGATAGTCAATGTGTCTTGCCACTAGGAATAACACTTTTAAAACATGGTAAATTAATATTTTTTAATAGATTATAGGGAACTTAATGATATCCCTTTAAATAGGAGGAATATGAACCAAATATGCATAAAATTCAAATAAGAAAGATATATTCCTATAAAATCATTATATTTCACAAATGAGATACACATGAAATAAATAGAGCAAATGGTAAGTTATAAGTCCATTACTATGGGACATAACTACTAATGTATCAATAAACCTAAACTAATAACTCAATACAAGTAAAATGGTAATTTATGATTACCACATAATGGGGGTGTCTCCTAGTGAGATGTATGCCATGATTTATTCAATAAAAAAATAAAAATTTAGATAATAAATAAGCCAACAAACTTCCCATTGATCCAAATGGGTATATAATATGAAATAACTAGAGCAATAACTTTGAAGTCATCAGAAAAACTCTGAAGTAACTGCAACTAGTATACTATACATCTTAGTAGTAACCAAAACTAATGCTGCTCCATACAGAAGCCCACCCTATGAGTTATGGCATAAAACATTAATGAACATGCTCAAGGCCTACTCATCCCCTATGATTATCATACCATACTATAATAAAACATGATCAAGGATTATCTAGCTACATCGATCCACATAAAGCTCCACCCAAAAGCCCATCAAAGTGACCAACATGTATTGTGTATGAAACATCTCCCTAATATCCAACAAATATTGATGACCTTTGTTGAACACTACTAGTGATATCAAACCTTATCAACTCTATCATTGATTACTAATCGAAGACCTACCAATGGTATATCTTCTCCCCCTATCAGGGGAGATGTGAGAAGTTGTACAATAAGATAAACAAAATAAAATAATATTATCTTCACCATATCATGAATATCAAGGATAAAAATCCAAAAATGAAATTGAAATAAGTAAACTATTGCTACTAAAATTACTATTCAAATATTTTACTCAAACTTTGAGTTAATAACTAACTAGAGAAGGGTAATAGTCCTCCAACCTCCAATACTTTGTCCAACCTCCAACACGAGACTTACACTTTTTCAATCACATGGATTTTGAGGGACCTATAAAGGACATTATATTTGATGAAAACATAACCATGAGGTAGCAATGTGAAAATTTGTATTTTGAAGGTGTTAGTTTCCACTAAAAATGTACCTTTATACATCACATTTGATAGATTTATCAAAAAATCACATATAAAAGCTTAAAAATACAAAATAAAATATTTTATTATGTTATAACATCTAAAAACCTATAAATTGACTGGTCATATGACCACCTTTATATAAAATACCGACTAGTCAAAAATATTTTCGCAATACAATGTTTACAATGGCATGAAAGAAAATGAAATATGACCAAAAGGAATTTTGATAAAAATTGTACTTTGGAGGTTTGAACTCTTGACCTATCTTTAGAGAGTGCCTTTAAAAAATCTTATTAGCAACTCATCTTCAATCAATTTGAGTATATAAAGGGAAAGTATTCTATTTATCCCTTATTTTGTTGAGTTAAAAAAAAAAAAAATTGCATGTAAAGATAAATTACTTAGATTTTTATTTGTATGTGAAAAAAAGTATGCCTCTCTCTTGGTGGGACCCATGGGAATAAATAACATTGAAAATTAGAAGTTTAAACCATTCACTTATGCATTTCATTTTACTGCTGCACATTCCACTACTTCACGCTCCAGGCCGTACAAAGGCTGTACTACTAATTTTAACATTGTTGCTACTTCAAACACCATAAAATTGATTCAAATTCCATATAATTGGCTACAGAGACATGTAAGTTAATTTTTATAAGTGGTCTACATCATACTACTACCTATTCAGGATGTTTTTGGCTGTACAAATGTAACAAGGAAGACTTTGGGCTTAATTTAATTTAAATATTTCAATTTTACTTTCAATGCAGTAAAAAAAAGATTCATAGAGAATTATAAGCCATTCAAATGGAATTTTATAGGGCATGGGTTATACAAAAATAATTATTGTAGGATTTGGTCTGTACAACTAAGGTTTGGGTTGAAATATGTAGTATAAAGCCATATAATGTGAATATTATGAAGATTTTGGGCATATAAAATTGATTTTTGAATACTTTAAGAAATACCTCAATAATGGTTGAAAATCCAATTTTTAAAATTGTGGAAGCCATACAATTTGGATTAAAAAAATTAACAAAAGATTTAAAAAATATTTTTTTTTCACCTTTCTCTCTCCTTCATGTTTATTTGAATCATTAAGATTAAATATGTGCTTTCATTCCTCCATAACCTTGCTCTGATACCACTGATAGCCATTTAAATAGGAAGACTATGAACTAGATATGCATACAATTCAAATAAGAAATATATATTCCTATAAAATCATTATATTTCATAAATAAGTTAGACGTGAAATAAATAGAGCAAATGGTAAATAGTACATCTATTAATATGAGACATAACTACCAATGTACCAATAAACCTAAACTAATAACTTAATATAAGTAAAATGGCAATTTATGATTATCACATAATGGGGGTGTCTCCTAGTGAGATGCATGCCCTGATTTATTCAACAAACAAATAAAACTTTGAATCATAAATAATCCAACACTTAACAAAGCAATTGCGAAAGACTATTTTCCATTGCCCTTCATAAACCATGTCTTAGACAATCTAGTTGAAAATAAGTATTTTTCCTTTTCAGATGGATTCAATGGGTATAATCAAATAAGGGTAGATCCTATAGACTAGAATAAAATCAATTTCACATGTCCTTTTGAGATGTTTACATATATATTTGTACCCTTTGGCTTATGCAATGCACCAACCACTTTTCAGAGAGTAGACCTTGGTATATTTGATGATCTTACTAATGAGTGTGTTAAAGTATACATGGATGATTTTATAGAGCATGGGGAATATTTTTATGAAGCCTTAATCAATCTAGATAAAGTTTTAACTAGGTGTGAATAACATCAGTTATCTTTAAGTCATGAGATTTTTTTTATAATTGTAGATCATAAAATTATCTTAGGTCATCATATCTCATCCCAAAGAATATAGGTTAACTCTAAAATTATTGAAGTCATTTCATAGTTATTTGCAATAAAATATCCAACATATATCAAGAGATTTCTAGGTTATGCAGGATATTATAGGCATTTTTTTGAGGATTTTAGTAAAATTGTTGCACCTATATTTTCCTTGCTCACCAAGGATAATAAATTTGTATGGATTGAAAAATTTCAATAGGATTTTGAGACAATAAAATAAAATAATTTTTTTCTCCAGTCTTGAGATGTCCCAATTGAGAGAAACCCTTTCACATAAACACAAATGCTTCTAACAATGTTATGGATGCAGTTCTTCGATAGAAAGATTAAGAAGGTAAGATGTATGCTAACTATTACATTAGTAAGAATTTAACTCCTATTGAGAAGAAATATTCAACTATTTAAAATGAGTTCTTTACTGTCATTTATGCTATGAACAAATTCTATCACTACATCACTAAATATAAAAAAAATTATACAGATCATTCAACCATAAGATATCTGATGAACAAACCAATGGTAGGAGGTAGGATCATTATATGGTTACTATTATTACATAAATTTTATATAAAAATCATTGATAAGCCGAGAAAAACTAATGTATTTATTGACTTCTTGTCAAGATTGAATATTTTAGGTGAAGATGAGTCAGTGGAGGATAATTTATCAGATGAACATCTATCATAGTTTCATCTCACTCTCCATAATTTATTAATATGGATAATTATCTAGCCATAGGGAAGTTTTCTTATGATTCGAATCCTAAACAAAAGAAATGTTTGATCATAAATAGTGTTAACTATAAATGGTTTAATGGTGTATTGTTAAATGTGGACCTGATTTAGCACTTCACAGGTGTGTGCAAGAAGATGAGATATATGACATCTTAAAATATTTCCATAATGATCTAGGAGGAGATCATTATTCAATCAAAATGACTATTCACAAAATCCTTGGGGTTGGATACTTTTGGCCTTCAATCACAAGAATGTGAAAAATTATGTTGGGTAATGTGATCCTTACCAAAGGATGGAGAAACTTATACTATCTATTAAAATTCCCATCCATCATCAAGTGGTTTTAGGACCCTTTGAGAAATGTGAGTTAGATTTCATTAGTCCCATTGATCTACCATCTCAAGGAAAATAGTACATCCTAGCATGTACTAACTATGTTACCAAATGGGTAAAAGTTGAAGCATAATCATTTTCTCATCAAGAAAAGGTTGTTGATTTCTTGTATTACATGATCCTATAATGTTTTACAACATGAATAAAAATATTTTCAGATCAATGACCTCAACTTGCATATAATATAATCAAAACCTTCACATAACACTATCAAATCACTCACATAAATGTTACTCGATGGAATACTCATAGTAGATAACATCACAAGTGATTTGGTAGCTGACATATAGTCATTGTAGATAATATATCAGTTATATATAGTAGTTGGTTAATAATGTATCATGCCATAAAGTCACCATTCACCGATATCTACTGCAATATTCAAAACATAAGTTTAAACAAGAAAATATCTACTACAGATCACCATATTCAGAATAGAAGTTTAAATAAGAAAATAACAGAATAAAACATAGTGTAGCCTAGTATATTATTTCTTTGTATTCCAGGTTAATAACGTAACATGCAATAAACTTGCCATTCACCGATATATTCTAACATATGGAGAAATAAAACTATGAGAACACTAGATCACCATACAACAAAATCAAAACAATAGATCACCATATTCAATGCAACAAGAATATTTATAACCGATGTAAAAGAGAAAAATAAAAACAAGTAAATAGTAGAATCAAAATGCAACAAGATATCTACTACAATATTCAAAAGAGAAGATCACCATATTTAGAACAAAAATTTAAACAATAAAATAGCAAAATAAAATGTAGTGCAATCCAATATATTATCTCTTTATAGTCCAAATTATGCAGTGCAACCTAGTATATTAAAATGTAGTCCCAATAGAGACCATTTAAAACATAGTATAGCAATCTAGTTTAGATAAATCATGCTGTTGAATTTTATGGAAAGTCAAAAAAGGAAGTAATTATTACTTTTTTAAGGCCACACATATAAATTAGAATGAAAGACTCAGATAGAACACATCTAGAAACTCATGGAATATGCCAACCAAGCAAAAAAATGTAGAGGATGTGCCCATACAGAGCTAGATAATGTTACAGTTACCCAAGATCACAATCACATTGTAAACATTGTAAAGGTAGAAGCCAAAAAAATAATTAGAAATATGAAAGAGCAAACATCTATAGGTGTTGATAGCCCAAATCATATTATTTCTGAAAATGTGGCCATGGCATTGAATGCAGTTGCAGGTTAACTCCCTCCAATTACAAATATTAAAAGAATAATTTGTCATACTAGAAGAGATAAAATAACTCTTAATTCATCATCTCTAGAAATAATAAAAATACTAGATCATTTCAAGAAAACTGTCACTGGTGAAGAATTCTTGTTATTTGATAGTGGCCTTGAAAAATATCATATCATAATTTTTGGTACACAAAAAATGCTAAAAGCAATGGTTGCCACCCTAGACTAGTTTGTGGATGGCACATTCAAATGTACACCACTGTTTGATCAACTATACACCATCCATATTTTGAAAAATCATATAGTGATACCTGTGATATATGCTCTAATGCCAAACCAAAAAAAGAAAATATACAAGAGAGTTTTCAAAGCTTTAAAAGACATCAATAACTCCATCCAACCAGTAAATCTCATGATAGACTTCAAAATAACTTCAATTAAAGCATTTCAATTTACCTTCCTAAATAATATTCAAAGAGGATGTTTCTTCCACCTTAATGCCTTTGGCAAAAAATTCAAGTAGAAGGGATCCAAAAGCTATATGAAAAAGATTCAAAATTTTCACTCCAAGTCTACCAATTAGTTTCACTAGCATACATTCTAGTAGAGCATGTGCCCGAAGCATTCCAATAATTGTGTAACTCTCCATACTATAAACTTGACAGGCCAGATGGAAAAATAAAATACGTGCTTCAAGAAGTTGTAGAGTACTATGAGAATACTTGGATTCGTCAGACAATTCACCGTATAAACCAAAGAAGAGGTAGATTTACAATTGACCTATGGAATTGTTATGAATCCATTGCCACTGGTCTACCTTGCACTAATAATTCCATATAAGGGTGGCATAGAGGATTCAACTAGCTCCTCACATACCAACACCCAACACTCTAGAAATTCATAAAAGCTCTACAAGAGGAACAAAGCCTCATTGATGTCAACATGGAACAATATGTAGCAGGATTTGAAGGACCCACACAAAAGTAAAAATACAAGGACATTACCCCAAAAATAGAAAGAGTAGTAGCAAGTTATTCACCAGATAATCACTTGGAATATTTACGAGGCATTGCACACAACTTTCAATTACAATTCTAAATTCATGTTTTTTAATTTTTTTTTTCAAATTTGGTGTATGATGATTCTCACTACATTTGTGATATATTCTTAATTTCTCTACATTTTTTCTCGCTACATTTTCTTCTACAATGTTATGTCTCTGCTATGTTTTCTCCCACTACATTTTCTCCCACTACATTTTATTTTGCTACATTTTCACCACTACATTATCACATAGAGCCACATAAATTCATCACCTTACCATCCTCAATTCAATGGTAATGTTTATGTCACCATCATAGAATTAGACAACATCTTGACCATGATAGTAGACATTATCGAAAAATATTGTGGAAAAAAGTTATCTAAAGTAATTTAGGCCTATAACACAACATGGAAGTCCACCATAATATTTTATCCATATGAACTTGTATACGAGAAGAATCCATTACATATAATTGAGTTTGAGTTGCAACCATTGAGAACAATAATGGAGGTAGGCATGGACATGATAGAAACACAAAATCAAAGTATTCAATTGAATGAGCTAGATGAGATGAGACTTAAGGCATTACATCAGATGGATCTTCTTCAATATCAAAGGAAGGTATGGCACGACCATCACATTAAGGAAAGGAAATTTAAAAAAATATATTGAACCTTATTTTTTATTCAAAATACCAATATTTCAAAGGTAAACTCCAAACTAGATGGTTGTCCTTACTATGTTGAAAATATTTCTTATAATAGATCTATTTAGTTACTACCAATTGATGGTGATAAAAAGAAAATTTTAGTAAATGGGTACATATTGAGGCTATATCATCAACATCCTAGCAAGGAAGAGTTCTACAATCATATTAAATCTCAAGTGGAATTTGGTTATATGTAAGAACCTTGTTATTCTATCATAACCAGAAGATGAGATTTTTAGTCTAATAAAAGAAGAGAATTGAAAACTAGTAAATGATAATCCTCCTTCCCTAAACAATAAAAATAATACTCCTAATTGACTTGTATAGTATTCTAGATTAATTTATGTGTGTTTTTCATCCCAAAACACGTGGTAAAACTAGGAACAAAGAAAATAGTACCTTAATTCAAGGTATCTATATTTCATTTTTCTATGAGTAAGATTAATTTTGAGTTTTAAAAGTGTCATTGAATATCCACTTTTAAAAAATGATTATTCCAAATAGGGATATGTTAAAAATGGGGATCTCCTAGAAAAAGGTCTTTAAAAGGTTTTTCTCCAAAATAGAGTAATGTGGAATACCATTAAAACATCCTTTCAAAAATCTAACACATCATTAGAGAGACATGATGTCATCACAACAAGGGCCACTTATGGCATGAAGGAATGGTCATAATAAAAAATAAAGGAAAGAGTGATGACATAGTTGGCATGAGGGGGAAGTGATAATAAATATTTGAGCCACATCAAATCTGTACACACACTACAACAATCATTTATTTTTCTGAAAGGCATCTAATCTCATAATTGATTCAGCTCTAGGATATTTCAAGAGCTAGGAAAATAATTATATGCTTTTAAAACTTTCACCTTAATTCATTTTTCACGCTGATTATATTCTCTCTTGATTTCCAAAATAATCTCACTTGTTTCTAAAACCCTGCTAATTACACTCTCAATTATTTTCCAAGGGTTCTTCATAGCCTTGAGGATCTTTGACAAACTTTATGGATGGGGTAGAAAAATAAATTTGAATCTAAATTAGTAGATCTCCTACTACACTATGAAGTTGTAGTTAGAGTGTTTAAAGAAGTAAGCTAGTTAGATTTTCTCAATAAATTTCATGGATATGATGAGAAACTGGTTGAATAATTTATCACAAACCTAAAGTGGTAGCATTCTAAAGTGGTAGGAACCAATATTCTAGTCAATAGCTTTGTCATTAGCTAAATGTCTAGGATTCTTAAGATAGGAATGAAAATATCAAGTAAATCTTCATTTAAAGACCCAAATCAAATTTTTCATGAGGAAAGAGCTCACTCTTGAGTTACTCATTAGTCCACTATGGGTCACCTAGTGAATTAAGAGAGAAAGTATTCCAAAACCTTGGAAGACCGTAGCCTACTGGGTTATCAAGTTTTTCACACATGAATATGGATTATTAGGATGAGATGCAATGAAGATTGTGATTCATCTCATGGATAGGATAAACCTAAGTGGAGGATAAACATGCCTTACTTTATTTATGGTATCATCTAGGGTATGACAAAAATATATGTTCAAGTTGTGGTATCTATTAGATACCATGGGTTAATATAATTGATATGCCAACACCATTTCTTGAAGAAGGTGGATGGAGAAGCTAACTGGTGGGCATTTTTTCAAGATAATTTGAAGATAAAGACCTAAGTAAAGAGAACACCATTGTATTATTCCCTTACTCCTGAATCTAGCTTAAGAAAATAAACTACAAGTGAAGCTCTGGAACTAGCAAAGAAAATAAAGTAGAGAACAAAGACTTCTGAAGCTACCTCCAAAGAAACTCTAGAGTTTACTGATACAAACATATTTATCATGGAGATATCATATGGTGAATAGCAATCTCCAAAGATCTCTCATCCTAGGGTCTTGAGAAGAAGTGTAAGAAGGAAAAAGACTCCAATTGAGGAGTCAACATCATAAACTCTTCCACAGAGAAGAAGAAGACTCATCCTTTCTAAAGAGGATGATGTTGATAAAATACAATATGTTGCAAAAATCGTTGGAAGACTCAATCAGGAGAAATCTTTGGAAGATTTGAAAAGGAGATTGTAGAAGAAGGGGTTATGGAGGAGCCACCCATAGGTATATAAGAGCTTACATCTATGGTAAAGGATTCTACAACTGAAAAAGTAGTAGCATAACTCTCTCAACCTTCTTCATCTAAGCCAATAATGGACAAAGGAAAAGTTCCAATTATAGAAGAAAAGAAGCAACCTTCTAGTCATGATGAGGAAGAGTAGATGTAGTAAGACATGGCCTTGTTAAGAGCATATGCATCCATGATACAACAAGAGGAGGAAATCACATTTCTCAAGAAAAAATTAAAAGGTAAGGAATAAGTTATTTTATTTTTATAATACGAGTTAGAAAAATCTAAAAACCAATGCCTTAGTAAAGATAGTGAAATAACTTAGTTGAAAGAGAAGACACCAACACTTATAGACCAAGTATACCATGGTGTGCAAACCCAATTGTCTTATAATGACATCATGGCTACTTGGGATATAAATTGTCAAACCTAAGGGAAGTTAGGGTAGAAAATAAAAATATTAGAGAGTGATATTAAGGAAGAGAGGAAACAAAAGGAAAAGGCAATATCCATATTTTAGACAACCTGTGAACTATAAGAGAAGTTTCTTGCTTGTAAAATACCTACCTTTGGGTATGGCCTCTTTCTACAAGAACAAATTTATATATGTCAGTTATTGATAATTACAAGTGGGCTGTCTCATGACTTACAAGATGACAAAGAATTCATGGATGTCTATCATGCTAGTACCCCTGAGCAACAAAATCTTTTATGTGAATTCTATTTGTGTAACTTTCTCCTGGGACAAATGTCCTCCTTCATGATTAATTTTTTTATGGGATAATGATGCGTGGATTGCTGTCCTCAAACTGTAATTCATCTTCATACAAATCAGAATTAACTTGTAGAGTCTGTAGTTTCTTAAAAGCTTTGAAAAATGGAGAATTTAATGCTCTGATATCAAAATTATGGAACTGTCTTTGACTACTCTTACCAAATGATGCACTGAAACTGGTGCGCTGTCATTTTGCATCAAACAGGGAATTAAAACACCCAAAGAATCTCCAGTAAGTAAAAACAAAATATACACTACTTCAAGGTCATCACAACAACTCCCAGAAATGCAAGTTCAAATATAGATTCAATTAGATTGTACACAAGTTTGGACGACGTGCTGCAGCCCTGCATAGACTTACTGCTAAGCTTCAATGCACAAGCTTCTTTGGTTCTAGTCGTTACAGGCTTGAATATTGATCAACACTTGCCCTTGCCTTGGCTTGAATGCAATAGATGCCATCCACATGTTGGACAAACTTGGACTCAGTTCGACCAATTTTTGGTCTTAACAGACAAAGACTGTAATACACAAGCAATCCTGGCTAAAAGAAACATGAACTAGGTTAGCATTACTTTATGGCTAGGAGCTACGACTCATCTCTCAGCCGTTCAACGTACTCCTTAGTATGGGGATCAATGCATTGCAAGCTTTTGAAAAGTTCATTATCAATTCGTTCAAGAAAAGCAATAATATTACCTCACACTCGGATGGTTCCCTGATGGTCCGTCCCTTTTTGAGTCTTATTTGCATCAGGCTCTACAGAATCATCAATGGCAGCTCTGTCATCAATGGTAGCTCTATCACTAGATCATCGGTACTCAAAAATCTACCCTCGAGAGTTCACAATAATCTTTCCCCTCTCTGCATTCCTATCTTACTTGTTTTGCTAGTTTTGCCATTTATTATCACCTTGTCTTCGGTCGGTGATCCCACTCAACTCACCTCTGCATATTCCTCACTTGATGGCCACATCTCCTCTGACTCAGGTCTGCATCCTCAACTTGACTCTATCATCCCCTTCTAACTCAGCTTACTCAAAAACAAAATAATACAGGCCGAATGCCTTCTTGATTCTTCTTCTCCCTCCTGGAGATCCTTCTCCGAATCGGCTTCCTCTCCACAAGGAAATCCTTTCTCTTTCCAAAACATACATCCCCTATTTTTAATCAAAATCTTCTTCACTAAAAATGTATTTCTAAACTTGGACACTTAATTCTATCCTGGGCGTCACATAACAACCTCCCAGGATGGACAAAATAGTTCTCCTATAAGAAGAATCAGTTCTCCCAACAGACTTAAGATCCGCCAAGTTCAAGATATTGGTTTTGTTTTATATGAAAATGGACAAATTTGAAAACTATGAAAAATAAGGAAATAGCAAGAAACTAAAATGTTAAATAAATTCCAAGCATATTGATGCTCCTGCATCAGACTACCATGCTTGAAATTTGTCATGAGCCCCTGCTCATGTATGCTTATTTGCTCTTTTGGCTGCAATTAAAAACCATCCATTGTTCTCTGCCTTAACTGTTTCTTCATATTGATGCGCATGTTCCATAGCACCATATTTTTTTCTTTTCTTGGACTTCTTATTCATTCCTACACATGATGCAAAGTTATTTTCAAAATCATTGGTTTTCTCAAACCAATCTTTCTTCTTTCTTTGGTTTTTCTTTTTCTTCTTGTATTTTCTTCTTCTCATCTCTTTCTCAGCTGCAATCTTCCATATCCATGTTTCATCTTCATATGTGTCTCCAAAGTTTTCATCTTCCATACCTACATTCAAAACATCAAAAGCATTCTTAGTAGAAAAACATTGAGGCCATGAAGCCCCTTGATTATCTTCATGCTGTTCTTCTTTGTCCAAATCTGCCTTCACTATCTTTCTTTATTCTTGCCTCAATTCATTTTCCATCTAATCAATGGTGCCACCATGTTTATATGTGTCTCTACACAACTCTCTTGGAGGATTCAACAACTCTTCTATCCTCTTCAACTCTTCCCTCAACACACGCTCATCCAAATCTTCATGTCTTATATCAAACTTAGGACCAGATTGTCTTTCATCCTCTATATATACATTCATCCACTCTATGGTTTCTTCATACAAGTCAACTTCTTCATCAACATCAATATAATTATCAAAAATAATATGAACACCATTACCTTGTGTCTCCTTGTTCTTTTCAAACATGTGAACTGATTTCACATCTTCACTTTCATCATCCATCCTCTTGGAACTCTCTCCTTGCTGCACATTCACTTTCATAGACATTTTACATTCTTCATTTTCCATAAAAAGATCATTAAATGATTCAAAAACATCATCAGAAACAATTTGTTTACCTTTCCATGTACTTGTGTCATCCTCACGCCTTTGGTTGCTCGTGTCAATCTTCACCTTCCTCCATTGATTTCTTGGTGTTACAGTCTCAACACTCACATCTTCTTCACTCTTAGCCTTCTTAGGCACCCACATTTGATTCTTTCTCTTATCAATTGAATTCACAAGCCATTTAGGCATCCTGTAACCATGCCTTTTTGACAATATGGAAAAACCAACTTTGTTTGCCCTTTTATTTTCTTGCACATCTACATTCATATGAGAAAAATTAGTCTTATAAGGTAAACTTGCCTGCTTGCTTACTTGTTGCTTGCTTGTGTGCTTCACCATCCACTTAGGCATTATGTAGCCATGAATGACTACTTTGTGTGAGGACTTCATCTTCCTCTTGCCTCTTCTAACCTATGTATTAATATCTTCATGTTCACAATAACAATCAAAATCAGCACTTAACACTTCATTTACCTCTTTGATAGCTTGGTATATGTAGCAACCTTTCTCTTCCTTTATGCTTGGCTGCTCTCTTTCTTCCTCTTGGCATTCAATGGCATCATGGAATTTAGTTTCATCTTCCATCTCTCCTCTCTCATGCATTAACCAATGCATCTCTTCTTCTTTCTTATCAACAACAGCAAACATACTTCTCTTTCCTGCACATTCACTTGTGCACTTGGTGTCTTTTCTTGCACCAATTTCCTCATTCTCTAAGGCCTTTCTTTTGACCTTCACAAGGCTGCTCATACCTACAATTACCCATTCAAAAATAGCATTAGATATAAAAACAAGAGACCATAATGTCTCCATGAGTGTCCTCTTCATCAACACTCTCATCTTCTCAAGTGCTCTTCCTGGCACTTCATCTTTTCTTTCTTCTCTCTTGTTCTCCTCAATGAGAACCTTCTTCTCAACTTCTTCCTCTTGCTGCTCACTTGGCAACCTTCTTATCTTCTTCATGCCTCTATGGGCTTCTCTCTTCATGGCAATCTTCTTTTGCCTTCTTCTCCTTTTCACTAGGAGATCTATTGGCCACTTCAACCTCTTCTTCATTGGCCATACCCATGCTTTCCTATTCAACTACATCCAAGACTCATATTCATCTTTAATCTTATCTAACTCTTTCTTCAAATTAGCAATCTCTTTATCAAGTACAAAACTGTTCATACCTTTGATGCTTGCTTTCTTCTTGGTGCCCTCATATACCTTGCTGCTCTGCAGTGCCTTCAACAATGCTTCCATCTCTGAGATCTTCACCCAAGTCTTTTCCACCTTGGTCTCTTGATCCTTTGTCTCACCCAAGCCTTTTCTCCTTGACTAGTCTTTTGACAATCTCCTTGATCTCACCTAGGCCTTTTGCATCCTAGTCTTTTGATCCTTTTCACAATCCTGCAACAACTCTTATACAACACTTCATCAAATACAAATCATAAATCCAAGCTTACCTTGCTTTGGATCTTCCTCTTGAGCATTCACTTTCTCCCTTACTTTTGAGCTTCTCTAAGCTTCTCTTCTCAATTCTTCAAACTTCATCCTTTACCTCACCTAAGTCTATTTCACCTTAGTCTTTTGGTAAACTATCCAAGCTTCTTCTTGGATCTTCACTAAGCCTTCCTTGGCTTCTTCTCTTCTTAAGCCTCAATGGCTTTAAACCTTCCTTTTTCACCTATTTACTTCTCAATCTCAAACACAATAACCTAAAATCAAATAGCAAAGTTGCTCATACCTTTCCTTCAGCATATCCCAAGAGCTTCATGCTCTGATACCAAAATTGATGCGTGGATTGCTGTCCTCAAACTGTAATTCATCTTCATACAAATCAAACTTAAATTGTAGAGTCCGTAGTTTCTTAAAATCTTTGAAAAATGGAGAATTTAATGCTCTGATATCAAAATTATGAAACTATCTTTGACTACTCTTACCAAATGATGCGCTAAAATTGGTGCGCTATCATTTTGCATCAAACAGGGAATTAAAACACCCAAAGAATCTCCAGCAAGTAAAAACAAAATACACACTTCTTCAAGGTCATCACAACGACTCCCAAAAATGCAAGTTCAAATATAGATTCAATTGGATTGTACACAAGTTTGGACGACGTGCTGCAGCCCTGCATAGACTTACTGCTAAGCTTCAATGCACAAGCTTCTTTGGTTCTGGTCGTTACAGGCTTGAATATTAATCAGCTCTTACCCTTTCCTTGGCTTGAATGTAATAGATGCCGTCCACACATTGGACAGACTTGGACTCGGTTCGACCAATTTTTGGTCTTAACAGACAAAGACTGTAATACACAAGCAATCTTGGCTAAAAGAAACATGAACTGGGCTAGCATTACTTTATGTCTAGGAGCTATGGCTCGTCTCTCAGCCATTCAACATACTCCTTAGTATGGGGATCAATACATTGCAAGATTTTGAAAAGTTCATTATCAGTTCGTTCAAGAAAAGCAATAATATTACCTCACACTCGGATGGTTCCCTGATGGTCCGTCCCTTTCTGAGTCTTATTTGCATCAGGATCTACAAAATCATCAATGGCAGCTCTATCACCAGATCATCGGTACTCAAAAATCTACCCTTGCGAGTTCACAATAATCTTTCCCCTCTCTGCATTCCTATCTTACTTGTTTTGCCAATTTTGCCATTTATTATCACCTTGTCTTCGGCCGGTGATCCCACTCAACTCGCCTCTACATATTCCTCACTTGATGGCCGCATCTCCTCTGACTCAGGTCTACATCCTCAACTTGACTCTATCATCCCCTTCTAACTCAGCTTACTCAAAAACAAAATAATACAGGCCGAATGCCTTCTTGATTCTTCTTCTCCCTCCTAGAGATCCTTCTCCGAATCGGCTTCCTCTCCACAAGGAAATCCTTTCTCTTTACAAAACATACATCCCCTATTTTTAACCAAAATTTTCTTCACTAAATTCATATTTCTAAACTTGGACACTTAAGTCTATCCTGGGCATCACATAACAACCTCCCAGGATGGACAAAATAGTTCTCCTATAAGAAGAATCAGTTCGCCCAACAGACTTAAGATCCGCCAAGTTCAAGATATTGGTTTTGTTTTATTTGAAAATGGACAAATTTGAAAACTGTGAAAAATAAGGAAATAGCGGGAAACTAAAATGTTAAATAAATTCCAAGCATATTGATTCTCCTGCATAAGATAATATTCTATTAATGATTTCAACTCTACATTTAAAAATTAGATTGCATGGACTGATAGGACAAAATAATACTTTGTGTAAGTCAAAACTATTGGGATATATAAGAGGTATGGATTACCTAATCTAGATTAGCAAACCAAAATTTGATGAAATATTTTATATAATCCAATCATTAGGGAATAACATCTAAATATATTAAGAAAATGTATTTCTTATTTTAAGGAGTATTCTTAAAACCATTTCAGTATATCCCTTGTAATATGTGATCAGAGGTGGGATACATTGAGTATCCCCTTGAAGAGAAGGGAGATCATTTATCCTAATAATATCAAATGGTTTTTTTTTTTGAAGAGATAAATCTATTATATAATTAATACAATAATTTGGATGGGTAAGAATGGATTGAAATGAGTTATAGACCACAATTGATACTTAACACTATGTCTTCATGGTAGAATACAACTCAAGGAGATGAACAATTTAAAATATGAAAGACCCTGATCTAAGCATATAAATGTTACATTAGTGCAACATAACTACACTAGGATACATACAATGACACTTACGACCTTGAAAAGAAACTAATACATTGTATCTAGTAAAGAATAGAGGAGGCCTTAGCTTACAAGAGGACTTACAAGAAGCAAAGTTTGTGGGAAATGATGAGCCCATAAAATTTACTTGATTTTTCCCCTAAAAGTCTTCCTTTTAAGTGAATTATATGTGTATAATAGAACTCATTACTAATTCAAAATAGAAAATGAGTATTTTAACTTAGTTATTGTATGCAAGTTATTATTACCTATTTAAACCACTATGTTCTAACATTTGCATGGGAAAGACATTAGTTTTGTATGTACATGCCATAATAATGTATTATAGTTGAATATGGTATTTTTTGGTAGTGGAAAACTCTTAAGAATTAGTCCAAACTAGCTCTAGAGATCACCAGTCTGGCTCTAGAGATCATAAGTCTTACTCCAAAGATTACTGGTCTAGGTATGGAGATGTCTAGACTAGTGCCAAAAACTTCTAGGAATGTTGGAAAAGAACACCTAAGGATTCCACATTGATGCAAGATACTTGATAAGAAACAGTCTAGTATATTTTTTGGAACAATTTTATAAGTTATATATAGACCATCCAAAAATAGTAAGATTTATTTTTAGCCACATTATTTATAGAAGTTTTCTTATGAGTAGCTATAAATAATCTATTTTGATATGCTACTAGAATGAAGATCAGATGTTATAAAATGCAAAGGAATTACACCTAGTATAATACATGGAATCACATGTGAAATAGAATCTAGCACTTTCCACCAATTTTCCTTAAAACATGGAAAGGATGTTGTTATGATATTGTTTTGGAATAAGCAGAATCCTAGTTAGATTTGATCTTGTTAGGTTGTCTATTTTTAATCAGTTGTTTTAAAAATGTGGTAATATATAAACATGTTCTTTTGATGATAGAGGGAGTAGAGAGATATATAGAGTATTAAAGATTGAATAGTTTGAACATCACTATTTTCAGTATTGTAAGCATTTTATGGAAGTAATGAGAAATTGATTTCATGAGGTTTATGAAAATATAATAGTTTTCTAGTCTTATTTTGAGGGAGATGAAGGGTCCACTCAATTTAATAAGTAGGACCTATTTTTGGTATTTATATGTTTATTTCATATTGTTGTGTGTCTTAAAGTTTGTTATCCATTGTCTTATGCAAAGTATTACGTTATGTGTCTCACATATCAGACTCTAGGTTAATGTGTGTTTTTAAAACAATCTTACTTTCAATATTTCCATTCTAAATCATTTCATTTCTAGAAAATAGATTATTTATGTTTTTCTATTTCATGTAATTTATATTTTTGTAAATAGACTAAAGGCATGTTTACTTTAATGTAATTTCAATTCTAGCAAGTGTGTCTAACAAGTGTGTTTCCCTTGAAAGTACTTTCAATTTAGTAAACATGTTTATTTTCATAATTTATAGGTTGAATAAGGATATTATAAATTTATAAGTAAATGATCCACAAATCAATCCAAATAAATAAATAATAGTAACCATTTGGCATATCCTATTGCTGACTATCATTAGAGACCACTAGGATTTGCATGACATATTCATTTAAATGAAAAGGACACAATAACTATCATCACTTCAGAACTTGATATTATTTTTACTCATGAATTAGTTTTGATCAAGATGATTTATTGATGAAAAAAATCTTTCTTAGAAGTCTCAAGGATTATAGCATGGATTAGTTCTACACCTTACTTTTAGGCTCTTGATTTACCAACATATTCTTAGCTCATTTTCCCATAAAAATTAGCAAAAAGGTCACATTTTCTCAACTTTCTCAAATCAAATAAGGACTATATAATGAGAATGTTACCAGGTATATGCTTTGATTAAAGACAACACTTACAAAAATGTATCACCAAATACCTAATAATGAATTACAAATTATTTTCTCCACTAGCTTGCTTCAACCACTCAAATACATATTTATGTTCAATACTTACCAATCCTTAAATTATATTTTCCATATTATTTGAAACTATGATATTAAGATTCTAAAGGTTAACATGCTAAAATATAGACATAATACTTATATATCTACTACCTCCAAATATCATGGAAAATCAATGCTTAAATCTAAGGCTCAATGATGCTCCAAATTTTAAAGTTAAAAAAGAGGCCAAAACTATAAGAACAATTTCAAAACCACGTGGCAGGCTTATCCTTCCACCTTTTACAAATATTTACAATTTACGTAATTACTTGAAGCTCCCCATCAAGTGCTTAAATGGTTACTTGAGTGAAACATGAAATTTTTACAATCATATCAATTGTATACTTCTATGGATTTTCCTAAAGGAGATGATGTAAATCAATATTTTGACTACCATAAAGCTTTATAAAATTATACCAATAAATTCTTTTCATTGAAACATAATATACAAGATTTAATCAATAAAAATTCCATCCAAGTTAAATGCCATAATACTACATTGAATGAATATGTCTTAATTTAAAATTAATAATTGAAAATATTTATCAATCCTTACTTTAATCGTGATACTAAACAACTCAAAAATGTTCACATAACTACATCTATACATCAATCAACAATTTCTAGTGAACATTTCATCAATTTCATTATAGGTATGGTCATTAGTTCTAAAAAGAAAATAAAATTTATTATATTTTATGATCATGAGATTAAAAAATACTATTCAAATAATGGTCTACTCTATAAACATGTTTTTTTAATTTGCATCCTACTATTACACATGGCATTATAGTATATAATGGTTCCAATCAAAATATTATTATGATGAAATATTTATCTAGTAAAATGTATACTCAGTGAGATTTACTAGGTATAACGAAAATACTTAAGATATATGATGGTCTTACATGGACCTTCATTAATGGTATTATATTATTAATCATCATAGGTCCTAAGACCTTATTAGTATGGTTTTATTATTTTTAGATAGTGGGGCATACAATCTATTACTTGGATGTCTATGGCTAAATCAAATGAGAGAAATCCCTTCCACATTACATCACTGCCATAGGTTTTTTCATAATGATAAAATATATATGATTTTTTCCACACCTTATGATTCACCTATCCAACCTTAAAAATAATATGAGAAGTTACCTAAAATGCTTCTTTAAAATAAAATCATTCAACATCATGTGATATATGCTATTATTTTACCACATATAGTTATGGTTCCTACAATACTTTCATCTATAGTTTTGAATTCTTGATTTAACCTCCTAGGGTTAATACTCCTACAGTTACACCATTCTAACGTACAATGCCTAATAATCCACATCCAAGGTTTATCTACAACCTCTATCATCAGTTCATACCAAAACACCTAGTAAGAGTTAAATTATATCAGACATATCTAAACTAATATTCGTGCTTTTAAGTTTTTGGGGAGGATCTTGAAGCCCATTAAAACAATAACTATATTTGGAATGATGATTTAATTTAATATAATTATCATGACCATTTTTACAATACTTCTAGAGACACATCTGACTCCCTAGATCCATGACATCATATTTTAGATGAGATCATTAGTTAGTCATACTTTCCTATTATTTTACCAAAATGTGACACTATGGCATAGTGAAACTAGGAAATGGTACTATAGATATATAATATATCAATTTAAAATAATAAACCAAATCTTTCTCTAATGAATAAAAATACTAAGTGTAATTGAAATTTATTTGACAAGCAATGGAAAATATTAAAAAACAAAATAAATGGAATAGTCGCACCTTGTTAAAATGTTATATTTTATGGAAGTGAAGTAGTGGTCTATAAGAAATGAATAACCTTTATTTAAAAACTTGATTTTTCACCATGTAGGAACTAATTAAACCCCTACATTCTGACTAATGCAAATTCATCATTGAACCTCTATGATTGAATATTTTATCTCTAAAATTCTAATGTATATTGTGCACATTTATGGGTTATGTATTTTATGTGCAGTTTTGCCTCCTGGTGTCGTACAACCTTTATTTCCACTTCTTTGAATTTGTAGGTATGGGTTATGTATTTTATGTGCAATTTTGCCTCCTGGTGTCATACAAACCTTTATTTCCACTTCTTTGAATTTATAGGTATAATGTCTAAAATGATGTCTTCTTTCTTTCTTAACATAAGTCACCACAACAAACATGAAAATGAGAAGGGATATAAGTAGTTGGGTTTTAAAACCACAAATAAATTGTAGGTACATATCTTGAAAACTAAAATCAAACCCCACACAATTATTATGGAGTGGAAATTGAATGTCAACCAATAGTTTCAACCTCTTCTTCCTTAAAAATTATGATGCAACTACATTAACATTCACCTATCCATATTTTGGTACAATTAGATGATGTACATTAACATTGAATAATATGTGAAGTATCTAGATGCAAGTGTAGTAATAGATATGTAAATTGAAATCTCTAGCTTGATTTAGAGATACAAGCACAAGAGATTATTATAGGATTGATACTTGACACCTCACTCATACTTCCTGGTAAATGAATTAGGAATGAGTTGTATATATAGGACTTCTTAAGACATGCCATGCACAATGGATATCCATATAAATTAGTGACATGTAAAATAAAATGTGTGGTAAATCAGGTCAAGGAAGAAAGACCCATAAAAATAAAGGGGACATATTTTAGTACCTATTGAATCTATAGGGGCTAGATTCGATAACATACTTATGGACAGAAAAATCATTCCAAGATAGATAGATGTTCAAGAGTGGTTCAATAATCTTATAATATACATAGATAATGATAAAAATATGAATTAGATTAATACTAAGGACATTTGGAAGGCATAAGGCCCAAGGGAGGGTATTTTGGGGTAGAAATTACCTTAAAAATAACCAAATATAGACAAGAAGACAAATTTGAAAAAAAGTGTAAAATATGTTTTTTAAATTAGATATGGGTAAAACAGGGTTTTACAAGGATTGCCCAACCATGCTCACAACATAAGTCCAAACATATCACATAAAATAAATAGTATTAGTGATAATACAATAATAGGAAAGGCCGAAGTAAGACCAAAAGAGTAGGATACCATTAACAAAACATACCAAAAATAACAATAACATAGATAATCAGGAAATTAGAGTTTGACCAATGCCTTTAAGCCATAATGCAGTGTCCATGTCTTCTTGTATCTTGCAGACAGTGATCTTAAGGATGGTATCCTATTTTTTAGGGGGGATCCCTCTTCCAATTTCTACTTACTGTGGGTTCTTTTATAAGGTTCATATGCATTTTCTTCCACCTCTCATTTATTAGAGAGATTTTACATGTTATGTTTATATTTTCCCTTGACCACATTGGGGGTGATCAGCTCGTTGGCCACCTTAGTTTTGGTTTTGTTCTACATCTTTTTAATTTCCAAAATCTTCTTGTACATAACTTATTAAAAGTGGAGGAGGGTTTGGTTGTTGTTGTAGATGCCCTGATTGAAATCCTTATCCTGGCCTTTGAACCCAAGTTGAATATCAAAAATGCCTTGCTTTTATTTCTTAAATTCTTTTATTAGATCCTTGAGAAAGTTATTCTGAGTGAGGAGAGCATTTTCAATCTTATAGATCTTGTCAACAGGTGTATCAATCACAAAACTCTTATTTCCATCCAAGTTGATGGGGGTTAATTTTGAGCCTCTAGGCCCTTCAGGTTTATCCCTTAAAGTTGTTTTACATTTGTCAGTACCTTTCTTAGGGTGTTTGGTTTTGGTGTTGCTAGTGAAATGGGTCAGGGTCTCACCATCCTCCTATTCATACTCCATAGGGATTTCATTAGAACTGAAAAAGTGATTGACTCCATCAACTAAAAAAGGGAAAAATATATTATATTAAAGGAACCTGTACCAATTTTTTGTGTCTATAAAGAGCCCATACTTTGATGTGCATATTTGACTGAATGCATGTGTGTGTTAAAGTATAAAAATGAATAATTAAATCATGTACCTTGACTTACCTAAATAATTAATGATAAATCAAATGATACATGATGTAGGTTCCACCACATGGATTTGTTGTTTGTTTAAAATTATGTCATGTCTAAAAAAATGCCTAATCATAACAAGTATTCAAAGTAAAATCAATGTGAAAATGTATAAATGTGAAAAATATAAGTTGAATTGGAAGCATAGGAACAACTACGCTTGGTGGTACAATTTAATTATTGTTCATAATAAAAAAACTAAAAAATGCTACTCTGATAAGAACTTTTTGGGATTTTTTTCAATCCAATCCATTTCTTGATTAAGGAAATATAAAATGAACCTTTTTTTGTGCTCTCAATTTGCTTAAGTATATTCAATTTTGTTAAATATTATTTTCTCAATACTTTGTGCTCCATCATGAAAAATAAAATATATAGATATATGCCCCTCTTTTGAGGCGAGAGATTGTAAAAACCTACATTGCAATCACTTATCTCAAAATATAAAATTCAAATGCATCATGTGTTATAAAATGTATATATATGAAACATCAAAATACATAAAAATCATACATATTCCATGTATTCATTTCATAATATAATTATATAAGTCTCTATAAAATATAACCATTATTAAATATCATCATGTAAAGCTTGAATATAAATGTGCATGTCCATGTCAGATCTTATTTTCCCTGTGACTAAAAATACAAGTGATTAGTATAATTAATTATTATATGTTAACTTTTAATTAATTAACTAAACGTCCATTTCATGGATATGGATATAAGGTTAGAGACTAATAGTGTATTTGTTTAATTAATCTATTTTATGTATGTGACTGAATTATGATTAATGTAAAATGTATTGGACATTGATTGTTGTAGATTTTCTTAAATAGCTATTGTTCAATTTCATTAAATAATTATGGAATATTAGATGGAATTAATTGCTTAATATTATGCAATTTTAATTTATTGATATCAAATGGATTTTATCTATTGATGATTATTATATGGTTTTGATTTATTAACAACACATGTTACTCCCCTAACAGAGGGAGGGTATCATCAAGGAAAGTGAGATGAGCTATTAGTGGAATAAAAGGGAAATATGTGTATAAAAATCTAAGGAATTGAATTTAACATTGAACCCATAATTATTAATTGTATGTTGCCTAAGAAGGGTATATAGCCTATCATGGAAACTTGCAATGTTCCCCCTTTAATGCATATCATCATTAATCATGTTGTGTATTTTTATTTCTTTTAGCTCATCAATATGATTGATTGGATAAGTGCTTGCATTTAAAATGTGATTTATTTCATTTTATGAGACTATTTTATGCGTGGAGACTTAATGTTGATGATATAATTATTTTTTCGGGGATAGCCAAAGACTATCCCACCAATTACTTTACTACCATTATTGATTAGACACATTTATAAGTTGACTAACAACTAAAAGACATCCATATATGTATTGATATATTGACAACCTAGTGACTTTATGAGTATCCACTTGTCATTATTGTAACTAGAATTATACTTAGTTATTATTTTTTATATATGCCTCGTTTTTATCTGACAATGACCTTGAGTTTAAATTTAGCATTGAAGGTCAAAATGTGACTTTGACTCTACTTACACACCTATTAATTGAACGTATTATCTATTATATTAAAATTATTAAAAAAGGTTAATGATTAAAGGACCCAATAGGGTCAAGACCTTAATCAAATCCTAATTATTAGATGTATGTGATAAGACTAAAATACTATGCTAAATTATTTATTTCATTTAAATGTTATTCAAATGAAAACCCTTACATTGGAACTTAATTTGGCTTGATCAAGACCTGATTGGATATCAATTGGGATGAAATAAGTTTGATTTCCAAGGAAGCTTATTGGATAGTGATTATTCTTATTTTCACTTATTCATTATCATCATTATCTTTTAAGGCTGACTATTTTGGCTAAGCCTTGGACATTTTTTATTTGATTTATGCATGCAAATAAAAATGATTATAATTAAAAATATGAGAGGATAAAAAGTGTGGGAAGTTTCATGAAAGTTATTGAGTTAATAATATAATATATTATGAGGATTTTCTATCTTACTTTAGACATATCCATGTAGGGTTTGTGACTGGATTTTCTCCATTTTTTGGCAAAGATATTTGTAGCCATTATGAGAGCTATAAACATTATAAATATGAAGAGGGTTTTAAATGGAAGACAACCACAAAGAAGTGGAAAAATAGAATAACGATATAGAGTTGATGAGTAAGCTCGAATCATGACTTTGTCTTCTAAGTATTTGTTGTGTGCATTGCATTACCATATAGGAAAGGGAAAATAATTCTTCTCTTAAACCTATTTTATTTTTATAGGTTTTGGATGTTTTAATTTATTGAGGGTGGATGGACATTGGTGTGCATTAGCACACCAATGTACATCCCAATTTAACTTGGGTGTATGCTTCTTTCCCTTATCCTTTATGAGATATTTCCTTAAATGTACCTCATAAATCAACATTCTAATAGTTTTTATCTTAGATGAAAAGGTCCATAAATTATAGTTTGAAAAATAATTAGTTTGGTAAATTATTTTTGTAGCATTCTATCACCACGTGTTTAGTCTATTACTATCAAGGACTATAAATAGGCTCTATAATTTAAGCTCTAATTATTTATTTCTTGAGTTGGTAGAAGTATTAAATGGTAATCTCAGAATGAGAACTATATATGAACTTTGTAGTATCTTCTCATAACTTTGCCCAGGATATATTATTGACCTATATATACACACCTCATATATATATATGCCTCATATATATTATGCTTCATATATATACATATACTATGTCTCATATAAATATGAGACATACCTCATATATATATTATGTCTCATATATATAATATACATACTTTATATATATGTCCCATATATATAATATACGTACTTTATATGTATATGTTTCATATGTATATATATATATATGTTCCATATATATGTAGGGCGTATATATAAAGCATTATATATATATATATATATATATATATATATATATATATATATATATATATATATACAGATAGATAGAGAGAGAGAGACCTTACATATACATATAATATGTGTATGTGCATATAATATACACACACATATATACTATTATGTCTCATATATTTATATATATATATATATATATGCGCGCTCTCTCTCTCTATATATATATATGAGACATAATAATATATATGTGTGTATATATTATATGCACATACACATATTATATGTATATGTAAGGTCTATTTATACTATATATGAATTCTATATATGTATATATACACACACATAAAGTGTAATGCCTCATATATATGGGAAATA